>CABEGB010000644.1:0-332211 GCA_901521435.1 Crematogaster levior
CGCCCCCTTTATTCCACTTCCTTGAATGTCCCGTGACGGAAAATAGAAAGTTTATGTATGTATATCTTCACGAAAATGCATGATTAGTTTATTATAGTAATCTCAACGCTGTCTTTCCTCCATGGAAACTGCGAAACTGGAAAATCTCGAAAATGTTTCCGTTTTACAGAACGGAATTTTTGCTTGACTCGGCTTTTTTAATAATTCGCTAAGACATCCTGTGCGCACGCCAATGCACGTGACTACCCCATCCATCGCTAAAATGTTGTCGAAGACAAATGCGAATGCGACCTGACAATTTTCAGCTTGATTACCGATCATTTTTTTACATCCGTTTTGATGACACAGGTAATAGATGCTTTCCCTGATTTTAAAGTATTTTCTATCGACATCAACGAATTAATTTTGTTTCAGACCGTATTTTTTGCTATGAGAAATAATAAAATTTGAATTCTGAGCGTAATTATCTCCATCAATCGTTTGCCATCAAATTAATCTCCACGGCCGATTAATTAATATTTTTAAGCTATTCGTAACTTCCATTTCTATTTTGCTTATTAAAACATTTTTTTTGTGACATTTCTTATTAGTGCGCAACATTAAATATGCATTTACATATCATAATTAGAATAAATAAACTTTGCTCTAAGTGCAAGTGTATTGTGTGTTTTGCAATACTTTAACTTTTAATCAACCGGTTGAACCGGATAAGTCAACTGGAAGATGATCGGCGTCTGGAACTGAATCAAATGTAGAGTCGGAGGTCGTTATGAAACTGAGTACCGCGCGTTTTATGCACAGACTATAATATAATGACGTATAAATATATTGACGTATAAAAGAAAGTAGGAAATCAGCGAAACTGAGAAACTAGTTTTGGCCTGCATGGCACGGTCGGAAACGGTCGGAACCACCAAACTGGGCTGTTGACACTGTACGCGCATGTAGGTACGACCTGCAGTGTTGTGGAATAAAGGAACGCACGAATCGAACCGTGTACATGCATGAGTTTTTACTATGACACAAGGTACGCACGCGTTAACGCGCGCTGCTTCGATTGTCGTCATACCTTGCGTCAAGGCGGCCGTAAAAAACAATTGTTCAACATTTTTCTTATCAAGTTTTGAAGGTCTTATTTCAATTTTATCGATCGTGAGACGTGAGATAGTTTTGTGGTATTTGCAGCGATACTTGATAGCCCGTAGAGCTATCCACTTCGGACGCGTTTTCACTGTCGATTTTCGGAGCAGGGTCGAGTCACACTTAGATTCGTGTTTTGAAAGACACAAAAGAAAGTGGCGAGAAGTGTAGAGATTGTAGCTTGAAACAGATATCGTCGACCTTTCCGCTTTGATTTACATTAAAAAAAAAGAAAAACTATTTGAAGATTGAATATATAGATGTATTCGAAGATTGACGGAGCTTTTGATAATTTCTTTGTTGATGATAGTTTCGAAGTGGTCGAAATTGTTGTGGCACGTTGTAACACGTATCCCGCATTTAAACATGTTTATCTAGGTGGTTTAGAATGATTGGTCTAGACTTCTTGGGACAGCTGTTGGCTTACGCTTCAGTTATGTTTTGAATTTGCCCAGCTGAAGAAACGTTGGTTCCTCACTCATCCTGATTTGATTATACATTGCTAACAAAGTTCTTTTGACATCCTGACTTTCAAGTATTTTCATTCGATTTTGTGTTAGTTTTATGTGATATATGATAAAGATATATGTCAGATAAATTTCTTGATTAGAGATTCTTTGAATGCTCCGTGGGACAGAGACGAGAGTAAAGACGAAGTAAACTGTGTTGTGGTTCGTAGGTTATTCTCATACATGGCCTTTCGGATACGTTAAAACTAGATTATGGCGAAACGTTTCAAAAATGAAGTGGAAATTGTCGTTTTGTCCGAGTCGGAAGAACAGACCAAACGAGCAAGGGCAAATACTTTCTCCGGATGGCCGTCCAACGCACGAATGGCCCTGAATTTCAACATAATTGATAAGAGCAAATTTCATACTTTAGTCAGATCATACAGCTGCGAACTTGATGTTCAATCTATAGACAGGTATTAATATATTTTTATTTTAGGTAGAACATTGTATGTATAGCAGTAATGCCTTTACCCTTTTTTATATATACCTATTTATATTTTTTACACGCATGCACGCGCGCGCGCGTATACGCACAACACACACACACACACACACACACACATAATAACACACACATATACACACATACACACAATACACAATAACACACACACACAAAATTTTTTTCGTATATTCATTATAATTTTTATTTTGTAATTTGATTATACACTGCTATCTAATTACCAGTAAATTAAATTAGTAGTTAAGAATTAAATTAAAAAAAGAAAAATTAAGTTTTTTTAAATAAAGATGTGTAAAATTTTATGTCATTAATGTATCGTGCAACAAAGTTCAATTCTTTTACATACTCATACTGTAGTAATTGAGGATTTACTCACAGTTAATAATAATTACAGTTAATAATAATTAAAATAATAATTTAATAAAATAATTTAATTTTATTATTATTATTTTTAAATTATTTTTAAGACAAGTGCGCGTTGTGGTATGCAAAATATTAAAATTTAATAATAATTTTGACAAAATAATTTTCTTGTGTACCGCAACGCGCACTTGTCTTAAAGATACTGTCAAATGGAATTAATAAAATATCATTCGCAGCATAAAATTGTCAAATATCATGCGGATGATCAATATCCAGCGTGCGATAACATGGAATGACGCCGTTCTAAATGAGAAAAGAATGAAGCCCTTGAACGTGCAATGTAATGAAGAATCAATTATAATGAAAGATCAACTGAATACAGAAATTGAAGCCAAAGGAACATCAGTTATAACTACGTCAACCAAAGATCAACTGGATATAGAGATTAAAGCTGATGAAAGATCATCTATACTAATGAATGATGATTCCATTGATGATATGACATTGTTGATTCCTAGCGCGGTAGTTTTGGACATAGTTACGAAAGATCGATTGAGTATGAAAATGAAAGCTAAAAAAGGATCAGCTATAACTACGCCAGTGAAAGATCAACTGTATATAGAAATTGAAGCTGGTGAAAAAAAACGAATCATTTCATTCATGTTAAGGGATGAAATGACCCGTTTTATAGATAATGAGGCGAAGTGGATGATGTCTGGTACGCACTATTGGAACATAGGTATGTATAAACGAATGAATATGAAAATTGAAGCCAAAGAAAGACCAACTGAAATTCTAACGCAAGATCGACTGAATAAGACATTTATATCAACTCCGTATACGAAGGATCAATTGAATATAGAAGTTAAAGCCAAAGCATTAACTATAGATCAACTAGATATAGAAATTAAAGACAAAGAAGGATCAACTATAACTATGCCAGTGGAAGATCAACTGGATATGAAAATTGAAACCGGTGAAAGATCACGCATTCCAACGAATTCTAATTTTATTGAAGTAGAGGAGATTTTTGAAGAAGCTATTGATGATATTGATTTTATTGATGATAATAATAGTTATTTTGAGGATATTTTTATTGATAATATAATGTGTTTGATCCCTAAAGCGGAAAATTCGAATATAGCTACAAAAAATCAAAAGGAAACGAAAATTGAAGCTAAAAAAAGACCAACTGAAATTCTAACGCAAGATCAACTGATAAATACGAAAATTAAAGAATCAACTATAGATACGTCAGAGTATTCCTACTTATATGATACAACGTCGACCATTAGGGAGCATGTCCAGACTTTGAAAGATTCTTTGATAAATCAAATCAACATAGAATTTAAAAAATTAATTACGCCACTGGAAGATCAACAGGAATTGGAAATCACTAGGCAAAATTTCATTCGTCATACTTTAAATCAAATGGCTAACAGGAATATCCAATATTTGAAAAAGGAAATTAAAAGATTAGAAGAATTAATTATAACTGTGCCAACGAAAGATGAATTGGATATAAAAAATGAAGATAAAGACAAGAAAATCCAGATTTTGAAAGAAGAAATTAAAATATTTGAAGAATTATTGGAAAATCAACCGGATCTCAAAATTGAAGTCAATAAAGGATCAACTACAGCAACGAAAGATCAACTGAATTTAAAAATTGAAGCTAAAGAAGGATTAGCTGATATAACTTTGGAAAGAGATATTGAAATGTTAGAAAAAGTTTTGGAAAGTTACGAAAGTGAAATCGAATTAAAAGATCGAGTGAAAAGAGAACTAAAAATTGTAATCAATGAAGAACCAATTACGCCAATAAAAGATCTGGATATGGAAATTGAAAAGGAATTTACGAGTCAATTGACATTTCCTGCTGAGGTCGCTTCCACTTCTTTAAAGAAACGTTCTAAGCACTCAGTAAAGTTCATGATATCGAATGAGATCGAAAAGCTAACACATAACTCTGAAAACAAAGAACCCGAACAAAGACAGCCAGCAAAGAAACCTACGAAGAAAGATAGCGAACTGTTAAAGTACTGGACAAACAAACTGAAAGAAAATTTTAGGAAAATTAAATTTTGTTGCCTTAGATTGTTGAAAAAATACTGGTACACATTCTTCATACGTTTCATGATTTGCCTTTTTGTAATATCAACACTCAGTATTACGTTTGTACTAATTCAGAATAGGGATCATAAACACAGCAGTGATTTTGAGAACGTTGTTACCGAATTGAACCAGCAGATTTATGGTCAAGACGATGCAATTTCCGATGTAACTGGGAATGGGGAGGATCATAAACACAGCAGTGATTTTGAGAACGCTGTTACCGAATTGAACCAGCAGATTTATGATCAAGACGATGCAATTTCCGTTCTAATTGAGGATTGGGAGGATCATAAATACAGCAGTGGTTTTGAGAACACTTTTACCGAATTGAACCAGCAGCTTTATGGTCAAGACGATGCAATTTCCGATCTAACTGGGAATAGGGAGAATCATAAACACAGAAGTTATTTTGAGAACGTTGTTACCGAATTGAACCAGCAGATTTATGATCAAGACGATGCAATTTCCGATCTAATTGAAGTTTGGGAGGATCATAAACACAGCAGTGATTTTAAGGACGCTGTTAACGAATTGATTAATGGCCAACAGATTTATGGTCAAGACCAAGGCGCAATTTTCTATCTAAGCAAATATCTTCTGCGTGACACACCTAGCTCGAAGATAATAGTTCTCGTGGGTGGTACAGACGCTGGCACATCACACACGGTGAAGATTATAAAAAAGAATTTCCCAAGAAAGTACGCTATTCAGGAATATGTCCGACTGATCGGGGCTCCGAATCCAATTTTCAATATTTTGGGATATCCCTTCATACATAAAGATCTAATTATCATGGAAAACCTAAGGGAAGGCGATTTGATGGATGTCGTAAATTGTTTAAAAGTTTATTTAAAAGTACATCAAAATGTGTATAAAAATCGGATGATGACTGTACTAGCTGTTTTTAATTTCAACCAAGTAGACGATCATTCATTGCGAAGTACAAATGTATATCAAGTTCTGTATGAAGTAGAGAAAGCTTTTAATAATGAAAAAGTTAATGCCGAAATTATTCCATATATTTCTTTAGATGAGTACGCCTTGATGAAATGCGTTGTAGATGAGGCAAGAAAGAGCAACCGATTGTTTACCAAACACGGAATCAATTTTATTTTATGGAATTTGTACAAAGATAAACACGGTTGTAAAGGGCTTATTAAGGGTTCAAATAAACAAGGTTCAGATAAACGGTAGACGAGAAAATCTTTGTTATTAGGTAGATTTATATTTAGACTACTAATGAAATTATTGTATTTTCTGCGCCTAAAGTAATAATTGCCCGATTAACACGTATTTTTTTCTCCGCGTATGTACTGTGTGTGTGTGTGTCTCAATTACAATGTATTATGATAATCTTAAGACTGAGTAAGTAATATTTTTATATTATTAATTATTTTCTGAGCATAAATATTTTTCAAAACACGCTTCCGGTCAATTAAATCATCAGTCGATCTTTTTTATAATTCTTTATTATAGGGAATAATTTCGATAATTTACGAAAAGAGATCGGATTTTATTAGTCAGTTTTTTGGTGAAGCTCAACTTGGACACGAATATGACGTTTTATCGGCTCGAATGCATGAAATTTTGATATGTATTATTTCCGAATTGTGGATATCGAAGACGAGCGATGATTTTCGCGAATGATGACGTGTGATGTTATCGCTTGTCGGGGATATGCATAATCACGTCGATTATGCATTTCACCGACAATTAACCGAACTTGTGTGAATTAGACTGAAATTAAGACTGGTATATGTAATATCGTAGGCTTTGAAACTTTCTTTTTGTAATTGCATTTGGATTCATGGCAATATTTTGTGAGCGAGTAACCAACCACGACATTGCATAAGTTAAATAACGACATATTATATCCATACTGTAAATGTTACGTTGTTACACCGATCACTTTTATGTAATTGAAAAGTCCCTTGAGTATATTTCGTTTTTCTTTCCTCCCACTAGCTATAAGTAATTTTAAATAAATGTAAGAAAGCCATGTTTTTCAAGACGTGAAAGAAAGAATTTCTTTCGATGTAGTCGATGTAGTTCTAATAGGAATTAACTGAGGAAGAATTAAATGACGAATCTTAAAAGAAAAACTATTAATTGTAAAGAGAATATTTTATTCATATTTTACATGTTACTCGATAAAAATTGGAATATTTTCTTAATCTATTTGTCTTCTAGTTTATAATAATTATTATATAAATTTAGATTAAGAATTTAGATTAAGAATTTAGATTAAGAATTTTAATTTTTATACTTGTGACTTTTAAATATAATATTATCGATAAAAGAAATTAGAAAAATATTATTGAATAGGTAGATGATATTTCTTTAAAGATTAAAAAAAATAGTATAAGATTATAATATTATATAATATTATATATAATATCATATAATATCATATAATGTTATAATATTATATGATATTATATAATATTATATAATATGATAATATGATTTACGGATAATATTAAATAATATGTTATAATAATAATGACAAATTTTTATTATTTTTATTATTTTAATATTATGTGATATTATATGATTATTATTAATGATAAGTATATACCGCTCGTTGTAAATAATAGAAACATACGAACAAGAAAGGTCAATGTATATAAAAAACGAGACAAATATAGATGACACAATAAAAATAAATTTCTCATTGCAAGATCATAAAATATAATGAAACAATCCATCGAAAAATCACTCGATATGAACGTTTCGACCACACAAGGTCTTCATCAGCAATAAAAACAATATAATATGCGCGTCGTTTACATAATAAATGGCAATTTGATCTTACAAGTTAACACTAGAACATTCGCACGCATGTACTTAATACGTCCCGATACAAATTTTTATCCGTCAGAAAATATACGGAAGAACACAAAAACAATAATAAAAAGTATTATCGTCAAGCGGTAAAAAAATCGAACGTGACAATTATTTATCGTTGGGTAGCGAGAATATGTTAATCCAACAGTAAAAAAGATGTAGTCATTGTTTGATTGTTTTTATTGCTGATGAAGACCCCGTGTGGTCGAAACGTTCATATCGAGTGATTTTTCGATGGATTGTTTCATTGTATTTTATGATTTTGCAATGAGAGATAAAATTTATTTTTATTGTGTCATCTATGTTTGGCTCGTTTTTTATATACATTGGCTTTATTCGTATGTTTCTATATAATTATTATGTTATTATAATATTATAATAATAGTTCAATGTAATAAGTGTAATATTTTTGTAAGAAAAATTTTAAACAAAGAAGTAAAATAGTAGAAAGCGTTTAATGTATGAAGTTGATAGTAACACTGGCGATTACCTCATATAAGTTAATAATCCTCTTTACTATTGCAAGTTGCGGTCGACCGATGAACACGGAAGTTGAATATTTGTAAACGATTTTGTACATTAGCACTTACTAGTACTCGTCTAATATACACGAGATTATTTAATCATCAAGATCTTAATTTTTATTATAGTCCAGTTATTTCTTCCTTAATTAAGCCTAAACATTAAGTTATTTCTTCATGACGTAACTTAAAGGCTGATCAATCAGTGTAAAATTTTCGTTTCGTGACGTTACGTCTGCAGGATAAAAAACAGTAACTCTCATTTACTTCTTACGTGCATCGATGAGATGTGATGTAACTAGAAGTTACGTTTGTCCTGTAACACGCAAAGACTATGTGTATTACATCGTGGCACTTACAATTCGCCCCCTTTACTCCACTTCCTTGAATGTCCCGTGACGGGAAATAGAAAGTTTATGTATATCTTCACGAAAACGCATGATTAGTTTATTATAACAATCTCAACGCTGTCTTTCCTCCATGGAAACTGTGAAACTGGAAAATCTTGAAAACGTTTCCTGTTTTACAGAATAAAATTTTTGCTTGACTCGGCTTTTTTAACGACTCACTAAGACATAAACATCTTGTGCGCACGCCAATACACGTGACTACCCCATCCGTTGCTAAAATGTCGTCGAAGACAAACGCGAATGCGACCTAACAATTTTCAGCTTGATTACCGATCATTTTTTTACATCCGTTTTGATGACATAGGTAATAGATGCTTTCCCTAATTTGAGAATATCTTTTATCGACATCAACGAATTAATTTTGTTTCAGACCATATTTTTGCTATGAGAAATAATAAAATTTGAATTCATTCTGAGCATATCACCTTTATCAATCATTTGTCATCAAATTAATCTCCACGGCCGATTAATATTTTTAAGCTATTCGTAACCTCCATTTCTATTTTGCTTATCAAAACATTGCTTTTGTGACATTTCTTATTAGTGCTCAACATTAAATATGCATTTAGATATCATAATTAGAGTAAATAAATTTTGCTCAAGTGTAATTTTGCAATACTTTAACCTTCAACCAACCGGTTGAACCGGACAATTGGAAGATTATTGCCGTCCGAATCAAATGTAGAGTCGGAGGTCGTTATGAAACTGAGTACAGCGCGTTTTATGCACCGACGATGCTATTGACGTATAAAAGAGAGTAGGAGACCAGTGAATTGGCGCAGTCTACGAGTTTACCTTCGACGGAACTTTTACAGGAAAGTTTTTAGATTACATTCAATTCGTACCATACACGCTTTGTTGGGAACGAAGACGAGGTCACCTTCTTGTACCCTGAAGGATTCGCAGACTACCGCGAGGACACGCTCGTTCGCGATTGGAAGAGTTGATGTGAAGGAAGGGCGACGCACCGAAAATTATAAAAGAGCGATCAACCAGCAAGAGTGGGGCAGTCGCTTTCAAGTGTGCACCTGGAGTACCACGATCGGAGTACGTTCATATAATCACGTTCATATAGGATACCTTTCTAGGATACTGCTTAAGACATAGATCTCTACCTCGGTTTCGCGCGGTCCCTCAAGAACCAGATTAAGTAAGCGTGAAAATAGGATTTTTAAATTAATTTACATAATATACATATTTAGCCTATTTTATTATTAATCTGGTCTTTTTTAATAAAGATTGTTTATTGTTCTTATAAATTGTATGTTAAATGAAACCATTTCAACGTCTATGTTTTAATTTTCTTCAGCTTCAATTTCGTAAATAAAAGTTAAAAAATTTTAAGAAACTAAGTTTTAAAAATGAAAATAATAGGCAAGAATTTTATTTTAATTTGCTTTATAAAAATCTGATACGCTTCAGCTTAACAAGAAACGTTTAACGCTATAGCATTCTATTTTAAAATAAAGGGAAAGGTAAAGAAGATCAAATGTAAATTAACAAAAATTTATAGTCCAGAGTACATCATTTATAATAACTTGTATTTCATATGATATTTTAATTTCATACTTCTATATGCACGTTAGCTATACATTACTCGTGTAGGATGTAAAATCCCAGTTGTAAAAATGTACTAAATTCAATAAAAAAATAAAATTTTTTTATTGATTGAATGTTGCAAAAATTGTCTTTCACAATTAAAAGAGAACTTTTATATTTACTTTTACCTAAAAGATATACTGAATATTATCAATCTTTATTTACTTATAAATCATTACAGAGAATAATGAAAATATAATGTTGTGTTGTGAAGTGTAAAATCCCACATGCTACACCAATTATAAACGTGTTGAAAAAACCACGTGAGTAATGTAGGGTTAATGCATTCTAAATTACAAATTTATAATTGACGAATATTTTCCGGTAAGTGGAATTTTTCTTTTATTAAAGGATAGATAAACGTTGAAGGGTAGATAAATTTTGTGTGCTTGAAATATCAATATTAATATTTTAATCATTTAATTTACAAGTTATATCACGTGAAAGGGTTAAAAGTCATAATTATACGACAACAACATAATGACATTGTCTGTGACGTCTGCATTGAGTTTACCAATCACGTTCGCCAGAATCATTTGTCGAATCGATTAACGCCACGTGAATCTTAATCGCAATCTTGAAAGTAACTTGTTTTGTCCTTGGCTGTAAAGGCCAATGTTACTAAAAGTTGGAAATATGGAACATGAATTATCAAATTGGTATTTTAAAGGAAATTCTGGTATCACAAAGAGTGCAGGATTTGAGATATCATTCACTAGAACTCTAGCAAGAAATGATTAGCTTGAATCGACATCAATTTGATGTATTTATAAAAGATCAAATACTGTCAAATACTGTTGATATTTTTATCATTTTTTAAATCTCATATTTCATGTTAATTGAGAATATTTTTATTGTATCTCTATTGTTCTTTCCTTACTTTAATTTTACATCAAATGTATAATATATTCTGTATGTATATATTGTGCTTTTTGATTTTGCATCGATTCGATATAAAATTGACCGAAAGACGATAGAAATCTTATACAAATTCATAAAAATACAAAAATATCAAGTAGTATTCGATATTGACTATTTATTGATGCATCGACATCAAATCGATTCGACTAATTATTTTTGGCTAGGACAGTTTTAAACCACAGTGTTCTTGACTGATTGCAAACGTCATGACATAATCCTCGTAATATACTAAGACAAGCATAACGGTTACATGATCATATCGTAATAACGGGTGGTAAAATCTCTTCTCACGTAGACTGAGATGAAAATGAAAGGATGAATACCGGCATGATGTAATCAACGTAACATATTCTCGTATGAAAAAAAAAGTGCGCGATCGACGGCGCTCGAGAGATGAAAGCTCGCGAGTAGTAATGATAAGTGGTACTTTCTACGCGGAAGAAAACAGTATACCCTTAACCGGCTCTATCATAATCATAATATAGTATGCTTTGTGCATGCTGTCGCGTTTCATCGACGTAAGACGAACACGGATATGAAACCGATATAACGTAAGATATGGCGTTTCTATGATTTATTGATTGCTACTTTTCTTTTTTCTTTATTAATAGTTTTCTTGAACCGTGTTCAACGTATCTTGTGATGTGTAACTTTGCCGGTGAAGTTTTTTACTTCTGACTCCAAACGGTGATGTAACTTTACGGATATTACGTTAAGTTTTTTGGGTCCAGTTTATTCAGTAAAGCCAATATTGCAATATAGTTATACAACCCTAATTACCTTCGCTCCGATGTGCGAGGGTTTATGGTTAGAGAAGAAAGTGATCGAAGTAGACTAAGGAATACATTTTTTTTCAATGATAAACGCATTTAAAGGAGAGAAAGTCAATAGCTACATCTATTGTGAAGTTTTCGCTAAGACAGCGTACCAATTTGGTAAAGATGTCTGTCTTTTTAATTTGCTCCGTGTTGCGAGGGAAAATGGAGTTACCCGCCATTGCAATAATGTCTGAAACGATATAATTGTGAAGCAGAAATAGTAAAATAACGTGATGATAATGACACTTCTCCCGCGAGCCAAGTGGCAGTTTATTTAGGCGAACAAAGACGGTTGTTTGGGTGAACAACCGATTCCCATTACATAATTCGAGAAAGTGATTGCGAAACAGACCAGTGCACACACAGACACTCTGACTCAAGCACGTGGCTCAAATGGCGATGATATCATGCTAATCTCGTTATATCACATACTGACGAAAGGTCCGAGAGTTCTCGCACGATCGCGGCTAGCTACGTAACCGATACGCTCTCTTTCAAAGAAGTGAAAGAGACGAGAGACATTTCTTTCTGAATTCAGCCTTCGCTGTGGTCACTGTGCGACTTTAAAACTATGTCAGTCGGACACCAAACAATATTATTTAATGATTTGAAAGAAAGTGAAAACACGTCTTGTTGCCCTTGCATAATTAAATCGGAGATTACTACGAGAAGATAATAAATGAGAACAAATTTGTTAAATATGTAAGAATACGTCTAATGCAAAATTTAGAAAGAGAATTCCGTATAATATGTATATGTATTATATATTAAGAAATATGTATAATTCATGTACAAATTTAAAATTTAAAAATTTAAAATTTCTTTAATTAAATAGGTATCCGTTTTATTTTCCCCATGATTTATTTTTTTTTCTATTTATATATTTGATTTTTTCAAAATCGTTATTTACGAGAAAAAAATATGGTGATGTAGTTTTTATAAAACTTGAAAATTGGTTTCAACATTTCCGAAGATTATGTAAAAATGTCACAATGTCATAATTCTAGATCTCTGGAAATTTAGGTAAATCACTTGACCTCAATCTTTTGAATAAAAGCAAGATGGGAGCAGTCGAGTGGGTCGCCGACGAAGATAATTATGAGTGTCCGCTTTCGGCGGAAACACAGAAGTTAGCGAAGGAAGAGCTTAGAGAAGACAAGAACACCAGAGATCAGGCTCTCGAACAGATGCGCAATTGGATCAAAATGAATCCGCGCATTCAGAATTGTCGTCTCGGTGAGGCTATATCATTAAATGGCAGTCAACATGAATATTAGCGTAAAGATAAATTGCATCTTGCCAAGAGAGATTGATTGTGAAAAACACAGTAATTTAATAATATAATCTAAACCTTGGTTTAAAACAGTAATTTAAAAACAGTAATTAAGTGCCTAAAAGGCCATAATCATTCCACGATTTTGTAAGAGGATTACCTCGTACAAATTTTAATGAGCAGTCTACAATACAGCATGTATGATAATTAAGTGCTTGGCTAATTTGTCATCTTTTATTAGATGCACGATTCTTACTAAGATTCTTGCGAAGCAAAAAATTCAATGTCCCAATGGCCCAGGAGGCCACTGAAAGGTATCTACTGCTCCGTCAAGTGTATCAACAAGCATTCCATAAATTGGACATTACAGAACCGAATATGGAAGAATTACTGTCGTTGGGGTGGGTATTTTTAAATTTATAATTATAATCCTATTAGTCTTGAAACTATTCATCTCTTCTTTTAGATATCTCTTCGCTGCACCTGGTCGTGATGCCAAAGGTCGTCGTGTTATAATCGCTAGACCAGGTACATATTCGTTACTCTTTCTGTACAGAACGTTTAAATGTCATTATATAGATATAGATATGATACTAATAAAGTATTATATGTACATTTTGGAGTAGAATCATAAAGACGATAATTTAAAAATTGCAAAAGTTCTAAATTCTGGATGCTTTTTATTTTGTTTATTGCAATAGAGTATGTATTACGTAATTATTTTGTTACTAAGAACAAAAATAGTTAGAAAATATAAGAATACTTTATGATGTAATTCTATTAAAAGATACCTGGGTCTATACGTAATAATTTTCGGTACTTTTCCTCCGTCACGTTTGTTTACTAATCGCTCGTACATGCAATTTCCGCCTAAGGCGTATTTGATCCTCACAAATACACGAACGTGGACATGTGTAAAATTCATGCCGTCACTTACGAGGCATTGATGGAAGATGAGGAGAATCAAGTACGTGGCTACGTACATTTTGCCGATGGTGCCGGCGTTAGTTTCCCTCATCTGACACTTTTTACTCCCAAAGAAGCAGTGCGCATCGTGAAGAATGGCGAGGTAAAATTAAATACTTTATAAATATGAGATAAGATAATATAAGATTAATAGAAGATTAATGGGTGAAATAAAATTTTTTGGAAACGATGTCATGTCCACTTTTAAATATTTACTGTTGTGTAGTGTAGTTATTTAAGAGCTTATTTATCTTTTTAAATATTGATTCTATTAATATTATCTCCGCGCTAAACGCGGATATACAAATAGAACCGATGTCTCGACAGTATGTTTTAGTAGAGATAAGAATGCTAGTAAAAGGAAAACTCATGTTTCTCTATAACAGAAATGTGAATCTAGTTAGAGTGATAACATACAAAGAAAGTACATTAATATATTGAATCAATATTTTGAATCAATTTCAATCATTAACATTTTTAAGCAAGAAATACCGGCGATTGCTTGTTTTTATTGGTGTATCGCGCAATTTCTGTAATTTTAAAGAAGAAATCTAATTTAATAAATAAATGGCACGACAATAACAATAACGTTTGCTCTCAGCGCACCGTACCGATGAGACACAAAGAGGTCCACGGGATCAACGCGCATCCCTCATTGAAATTTGCCCTGGACTTCGGAATGTCGTTGATCTCCGAGAAGATCAGGAGTCGTGTGAAGGTTTATACGAGCCTCGAGGATGCTATTAACAGCAAGATGGACGTGAGCATGTTGCCTAAAGAATACGGCGGTACTATCCCTATGAAGGAAATGATCGGTAACTCATCTTGATCGCATTCTCTTCAAATGTTATACGTTGTGTCATTTCAGGAAAAGATAATGGACTAAACTCTTTTTTTCGATACAGATCTATGGCGGGAAGAATTATTGAAAATGAAACCGACATTACTGCTCAATGATAAGATGAATGTCTATCTCGAGCTGTACTCGGATAAGGCACGGGAAGGTGCGGTCTCGGCATTGAAGCAAGGATTCGGTTGTTCTAGTGTGGGATCTAACGACACCACGATGTGCGGCATAAGCGGCTCCTTTAGGAAGCTCGAAGTCGATTGATATCTCAAATATCCTTTTCTTATAAATATATCTTTTTTTCTAGCTTTTTTTTCTAGATAAGCGGTACGGGTTCATAAAACACAGATTCATTTTAGAACTTTAGATTAATCTTGGTATTAAGAGGATGTAATTTCTATTTTTGTATTATGTAGGTACAATACGCAATACAATATAACCGATGTGTATCATTTACAACTGCACCATGGACATACATGTATCAAGAGTTGTATATAATTTTTTGTTAATACCTCACAATTAATAAACAGAAAAAACATAGTTCTGTTTATTCATCTCCTGTTCCGACGATGTTGTATGTACGTCGGGCGTACTCGTGGGAAATTCGGGTAGGAACTTTCATGAAGAAATCCATCTGCCAATTATGTTGCGAACTCTCGCTCTGGCTTTCTTCAGGTCATCTGTATCCGTATCTACGTCGCTATACATATCGCGACAATGCGAAGATCCTTTAAAATAATATATTATTTTCTCATGATTAGAAAAATGCAGAATTCTGATATGCTTCGCGATACATTGCTTAATCTTACCCTTGATAACAATAGCGGGGGAAAAAGCATTTAGATCCTTAAGCACCGACAACGGATGCCACGGATCCATATCGCCGTTCGTAAAAATAACGTTTCGCAAATCCGGTAACTGTCCTCCGTACATTATATTCGTCCTTCTCACCCGTGAAGCTAATATCTTTTTATTACAACTAAAATCAAGCGTTATCTTAGCGTTAACGTTTCTCACAATTGAAAACAATTCGATCAACGTCTTTCGATAAATAATTTGGTACGGTCAAAACCGTTTCACATTTAGAGAACGTGTTGTGAAGAAATACTTGGTGTGTACCAAATATATTTGCGCAAATCATGAATATGGAAATAAAAACTCGAGCGTGATATTAGGTCATCATTTTTAAAATACTTACTAATCACCATACAAATCAGTACACAGATTGATGTAATAATTTAACGGAAACAGTGTTCCAAAGACTGATTTATCTGAACTCGTTGTTTGATAGTAACCGTATTCCGTGCAAGTCTGGTGATACCATTGTCTCACTACACAATAAAAATCGTCCCTTATTTTATAACGCATTTCATATGTTTTATTTAATTTATTCTTTAATTATTTCAACTTACTGATACTCGTGGCTGCCGGCGAATCCCACGAAATCTCTCGGTATTTTTTCACGAAATTATTATAACTTACATCGTAACACTCATTCTGAGTCGAGAAGACATGTGCCAATCTTTGCAAGGGGCTGCCTAAATGCGCCGCCGTCATTTTATTACACAACGCCGCGATTTTTGTTTCACCATTTTCTTCTATTCTGTTATATTGAACGATTCCGGCAAACACCTAAAGTTCGAAAAATGAATAATTTATATAATAAAATAAAAATAAATAATTTAACAGATGAAGCTACGTCATTAATCCACGTACCTCTGCCAACGTATTCATGAAGTAACCAAGATCACTAGAAGATTTTACGTCGGGCACGTCGCACAAGCTAAAATTGATATTAATAATTAAAAGGTTAATAATAATAAAATATATCCCATTATTTATTCTTTATTTGATAAGCTATTCTATTAATTTTCTTATAAATTATTTTATTTATACATTTTTTTCTCTTTATTCTATCACACGATCGCATCGAAATATTAACAAATCGCGTGTGAATTCCAAGCGAAAATTCCACCATGTGATTTAAACTTACTTGAAGAGAAATTTAAGCTTTTCTGGACCTCTTTGCATGACCAATAATTCCTCTACCGATGTGAATGCAATTTTAACACTCTCAACGCAATTTTCACTGTGCCTGCTGAGCGCATTCGTTACCACCTCGTAGTATTCTATGAAATCAAGCATTTTTAGCGATATTGTTAGAAAATATCTGTCAATCAAATAATTTACCGTAGAAATCAGCCTTGGCCTGAATCGGAGCGCTGCTAGCTAAGGCGCCCTGTGAAAAATATTCTTTTCTATTTTATTTCTCCTCTATTTTTTTAAGATATATATATGCAAGTAAAAAGGTAACGCAGACGATACTTGGATGAGATGAGGGTATTTGAGACGTGCCCACGCCGCCATGTTTCCAGCGTAAGAACCACCAAATACTATTACGATATTCTTTTCTAAGTTTCTCTCCTTCTTCTTCGTTTCGATAAAATAAGCGAGATCGGCGAGCGCTTGATCGACGTTCAAATATTGCAAGTTCTCCGTGCTAATATTTCTAAAATCGGTTTAGAAGGTCAGCTTTAGATTTCAGACAATGAAGAAATTATATGGATTACATACTTCGTTGGCCTGCTCTGACCGTAGAATCGATGTTCGGTGTAATACATTAAGCCGCGGTATTTCACCCCGATTTCGTACATTAGTCCAGCTTGCAAAAACCCATTCGTTATCTCCCATTCTCCGCCGATCATAATCAGAATAGGGCCATCTTTCTTTAGAAACGCGGGATTTTCTTTGTAGCGCTATAGAATAATGAATAAGCGTTAATCTTAAAAAAATGCATTTTAAATGCAAGGCTGACGATAATATAATAATAATAATTACCATCGACCAAGTGCGATTGTCGCGATGGTTGAAATGATCGAGGGGTTGGGTGATCCAACCTTCAGTTATATACTTGTCTGCATCTTTTGCAATTGACTTTGGCTCCTCCAAACCCTGAAAAGTGAATCCGCGAAAACCCACCCCATTGACGAGGGGATGGACTGAACACAAAACAAGTAATACGTTCAGTACGATCATGATCCGTTTCTTTTTACAATTGTACAGCAGAGAACGTTTCGTTTACAAACACACTAGATACACACTAAAATGTGACTGACTAATACTTGCCGTTTTCCTCAATCATAGCCAGCGATACGAATCGGTATCTTCCATCAACGACCGATAATGCCTTTTTATTGCATTAATCTTTTAGGAATTTAGAAACAATACTTCAAAATAACTGCGAGCGAAAATAATCTGATGATTACGGAATATCTGTCGATTAATACGATTGCTCGGCAAACATAGATGTATATCTTTATTGTGTATATCGATAAGAGGTGTCATTAAATACACGATTCACGTAACATTTCAAAAGAAAATATTTAATCTACAATAATCTACAATCTATACAATAAACCTGAATCGGTTCAGTTAGAACTATAAAACTAAAACACAATCACAATAATTATATAAAAAAATACACATATTGTTATTGAAATGAAAAAAGAATATAACTGATATAAAAAAAATTATTCTTTTGTTTATTTTCATGGCTTCATATCCAATAACATTATGTCTTCGGTATTAGGATTACAGCCACTTGTCTCATCTTTACAGTCTGCGCAAGCTTTGGATTCTTTTTTCGGGAATATTTTTCTTTAAATATTTCTTCCTTTCAAATCTCTACCTCTCCTGTGATTTTTGAATGTTCTCTTCTAATGACTTTTTATGATTTTTCGCTTGTTTTTTTCGAGATCTTCTTCTACGCTTTTTAGAAGAACAACCGTCAGACACATCTTCCTTATTCTGATCTTCGTTGTCATGGGTTCTCTTACGATTCACATGATAACGTTTCTTCTTAGACGACATTTTAATCTTAGAACTTCTCACGCTTGATTTGATATTCTTGTCCTGGTTTTTACCGCTCGACAATCTCTGCGATTGTTTCCGTTTCGTGGAATGACGATGTTCCTTTTTTGAATTTTTCGTACGATCCAATTCAGCCTCGGGAGATTCGGACCATCTCCAGTTGTGAGCTTTTTCGTCATTATCTTGATCGATCTCTTCCCAGTTAGATTTAGTTCTAAGAAATAAATGCAAAAAGAATTAAATAACGAAGCTTTTTGATTTTATTTTTAAAATCTGTTTTATCATATCACATTAACGTTCTTTCATAATTATTATTCTATGTACATTGCGTTAAATTAAAAACTTTATCGACAAGTTGATTTTATTTTCATGATAGAGGTGGTAAGAAAGAAAGTTTTGTCTATAAGATATGATTTTTATATATAATAGAATGAATAATAATACAAACCTATCACTTCGCTTACTGTTACTCGGGTCTTGTAATTTGTTTTTTTCTCGTCGGAAACTCTTGATGTTGTACTTATTGTGCGGATTTTTAAAGGTGTGAAGAAAATTACAGAATTTACTTCCTTTCGGACACTTGAGTATGCCGCAGACAGCGCTCCTCCAGGATATTTTGACGAACTCGCAGTTGAGTTGCTTACCGCCGTACCAACGTCCCCTCAGGTTCCTACAAGCTCTAGCTGCCTCTCTTTCCGTGTAATACTCAACGTACAAATTACCGCGTAAGTGAATCTCCATATTGCGACAACACTGGAGAGTCCTAATCCTACCAAACGACTCCAGTTCAGTTATTACGTCCTCAAAAAACTCGTAATAGTGATGCAGCATTTCTGAACTGTCAAACTCGAGTGTCACGTCGGTATCGTATTCCGCAGAGTTCTTCTCGAGAGAAAAATGTGAATAGAATCCGGGTATCAAGATCACTTTGCTCAAAAAGATTTTACGATGATTCTTGGAACATGCATTTCTATACCTAAACACAATTAAAATCACATTACAAATGTAAATGGATTTTAAAAATAATAAAGATAAAAATACAGTTTTAACTGAAGCTGACTTAGTTTGAATAAAATGTTTCCAAATCTCTATTTATTTTGATTTGAGTTCAATTTAACTTTAATTTAATTTAATAATTCTCTAACAATTTTTTAGTCAAGTGAAAAACTTTCGAAGCTTGCGAAAGACACGTCATTCTTATCGCTTCAAATATTCAGAATTTCAATATTGTGATAAATAATTAACAAATCATAATGTTATCACATCGTGAATATTTTTGTACTAACCGACAAGCACCTGTTTTCGTAAAAAATGGGCAGAGTGTCTTAGTAGGTTGGTTATCAACGATCTCACGTAAAACTTCGGGCGTTTTCGATCCGTTATCGATGTAATCATTTATCTCCTTTTGCAATTGTTCTTGTTTGCGAAATTGCTCCTCGCGCTGTTTCATTTCCTCTTCTTTTTTCTTTAAGAATGCTACACGTTTTGCCTCGACATCTTCACGAATCTTTCTCTCTTGCTCACGTTTCTCTTGCTCTTCCTTCGCTTTCTGTTTCTGAAGAACTTGCCATTCTTTTTGTGCTCTTATCTGAACAATTAAGAAAGTAAACAGTTATTCATACTACAAGCTTACTAAATTAATAGTTTTAAAATTCGCAAAAATAGTATTTTTCTAAATAAGCAATTCCAATTCCACAAATTCTCGATATTAACAATGGAGAATAATTAAGGGCGATAAGAGTCAACGTGAATCACCTTATGTATTTTATATTATTTTTTTATAAACATAAATTATTTTATATTATTTGCATGTTAATAATTGTTTTGCAATTCGATATAATTTTATGCATGAATCAAGATAATATGATTAATGTATATGTAAATCGATATTATATCGATAGTTGATTGCCAATGAATATTATTATACAAAAATATATACAAATATATCTTTTCTAAACTAACATTTTGAAATGCAAAATAAATTTATCATTCAGGAAATAAGGCAATGATTGACGTGCAAACTGGCAATTGATACATTTATTAAAGATCACAACGTTTCGACCATAAGATTTGGTCCTTTTCAAGTGTATCTGTCAATATAATAAAAGAAGGGAACAATACAATAAAAGTGTGTTACAATATATATAAAAAAATATTATCAAGATTATTACTTACAATTTACAAGTGTGACTAAGGGATTACATTATAATATAAAATTGAAAAGAGTGAGATGTTAAAAAGGTCTAGCAACTAAATACGCGTCAATTGTTCATGACCGCTAAAAACAGACTGGATAATTAGGTATGACTATTGTTATAGGAGTCATAACATGAAAATAAACAGGAGCGGTACGGGGGGCGAGGCGAGCTATCAGCTACGACGCAACAATGCTCCAATAACAAGTGACATGAAATTTCGCATAGTCGTAGAGAACTAGAGTCACTCTTTTTAATTTTATATTATAATGTAATCCCTTAGTCACACTTGTAAATTGTAAGTAATAATCTTGATAATATTTTTTTATATATATTGTAACACACTTTTATTGTATTGTTCCCTTCTTTTATTATATTGACAGATACACTTGAAAAGGACCAAATCTTATGGTCGAAACGTTGTGATCTTTAATAAATGTATCAATTGCCAGTTTGCACGTCAATCATTGCCTTATTTCCTGAGTTTTAATATCACTGGCAAAGAGAAGATTATTCATATAAATTTATCATTATTTATCATTAAATTTTCTAAGTGATTTTATTACAACTTTATTACAACAACATTTTGATCAAGATGTTAGAAAATGAACATGAAGAGGTTATAAAAAAAGATTAGAAATCAATAAAAATATTCTTGGGTAAGAAAATATATAATTGCAAGATAATATATTTACTTCTTCTTCCAGCCAAAGTCTCTCTCGTTCCGCATGTTCCTTTTGTTCTTGTGCTTCTTTTTCTTTCCTCTGCTTTTCTTCTTCCGCGCAAAATTTCAAATATACCATATTGCTTGCCAGTGCTGCCCTCAAACGTTCTTCATTGGCGTCGCGTTCTTGTGCGGTTAATCGTCGTATACGTTTGCGACGTTCCTTCTTCGCGATGCGACGCCATTCCTTATGAGTCAGCTTTATCGAACGACGTTCTTCCTCGTGCATCCTCGAGAACAGCGACAAGTATGGTTGACAACATACGAAACACTCAGAGATAATCACGTTGAAATGGACCGGCGAACGACTATTAACTTCAGTGTACGACGATGTCCGACGCCATATTGATCTCCAAACAACATCAATGATATGACCTTCTGATTCTCGGTACACAAACTGAAGCAGAAGGATGTTGAAGGATTATATATAAAAATTAACCGAAGAATATTACTTGTGACATCGATACCTGATGCATACTGAGTTTTGTTTCAATTCTGTATTAATTTTGTATTTTAGGCACTATAGTTCTTTATTAATTTTACTAAAGATGAGTTTTTACTATGAGATTTACTATGAGTTTACTATGCACGTTGATTATCGAATATTTGATAATATTTTATTAGCTATGTATTGTTAAATAAAAAATTAAATATAAAATGACGTATATAATGTATGTAGAAATAAAAATAGTACTCGCAAATACAGTCACCATAAGATTCACAATCTCACCAAGAGATGGAGTTACCGTGATCATTCTCGAATTGAATTTATTAAATGTTCGTAATTTAAGTGAATTCATTCATTAAACTTTAGTTTATTAATATATAAAATATTTTATTGTGCCAATAATCACAATTTTTACGAATATGATGTTATCGGACTAGTTAAAAAAACACCATTGTACAGGATCTACAAAAGAGCTCAAATCAGTGAACACTCAAAGCTAAATGCAGCCAATAATGTTTTGTTTAATGTCTTAAATTAAGACATTAAAATTGCAAACGTGCAGAAAAAATTAAATATTCTTATGTAATTGAATATATTCTTAATAAAATAATAAAATACTAAAATATAATACATAAAAAAAATAAAAAGTTTTTTTTTATTTATTTTACAGAATATAATATGATTAATCTTATCGATAATTAGCAAACAATATCTTAATTTGAAAAAAATTGTTTAAAACATAGAATATTTAACATGAGAAGCCGCAATTATATTGTATAATAAATATAATATATTTGTTACTAAATACAATATATTTGTAACTTTCATAAATTAATAAATGTTTACTGAATTTTCGTTTACGTTCTCTCCTTCCAGCAATCATTGGATTATTACCCAATTTCCGTATTAGATATTTTTACTTGTTACGTCCCTGAACCGATACCGTTATACCTGGCGGAGCGTTGAACCAGAAACCGGTGCAGTGGAACCACGACCGTCATTCCATGATATACCACCAATAGGTGTACCTGAGTTCAAAAACAGGAAAAAATTATTGTGTGTAAACTATTATTTTGCACGTGAAAATGTATAGATAGTGACAGATAGTCCTTTGCGTGCAATTCCGTAAAGTCTGCGACGAAGACAAGTAATTGTCCGCAATTGATCGATAGTGAATCAACAATGGGTAGTTCGTGACCTGTTGCTTCAGAAGATAACATGGAAAAAGTGAAAGAAAATGGATTGAGCGATGAGGGGTACAAAAGTGTGAAAAGCAAGTTTTGGGCTTATTTTTTCTGGCTGTTCGGTGGATTTTTTGGAGCGCATCATGTGTACCTCGGCAGGGACGATCAGGCTTTCGTATACATCAGCACATTCGGTGGTTATGTGGGTTGCGGTTTTCTCAGGGACATTTACAGGATACCTGCGTACGTGGCCGATGCGAATAATGATCCAACGTTCATCGAAGATTTTAAACGAAAAGTCAGAGCTAATCGAAAGGTAAATAAATATTCGGCGCGTTTAGAATCCACAGTCTAGAATAAGCGAGTGACGTCGCCAGTCTTGAAATACATTTATTAATACCAGGCTTACTATGACTTGTTTCACATCGTTGTTATTCGAAGAATTGATGACGTTTGCACGTTACACGAGCCACGTAAATGTTAAACCGTGAATTATTTTGCTGACATTTTACAGCAACGATGTTAAATGGAAGGAACATTAATGCGAAATAAATGCGATTAACAACTTTAAATCGATGACGAAATCGGATTTATCTTTTTACAGCCACCGTTTTCCGCGGTGCGATTTGCAGCGGAAGCCGCGGTCGCCTACTTGTGGGCCGAGCTGTTCAACAGCGCGATTCCGCACGAGGAAGTGTACGGCATTAATTTTAGGCATTTGCTGATTTTAATACCGCTCGTGATTGCGCTTGGTAAGAATCGTATTAGAAAGAAAAAAAGATTGGAAGCTCTAACTCTTATGACGTGTCTTCTTATCGCGCGCTGGTTACAAATTAGGTCCTTCAAAAGATAACATGGCATGGTCACAATATGTGACGCATATCGTCAGTTAAGAATAACATCCATGATAAATGGAAAAGAATGTGGAAAACCGATACTTAGGATTTTTTACCTGCTTTTTTGAACAAGTATTATTACACAGAGTGTCCTTCAATTTTAAAAACTTCAAAATTTGTTTTTCAATTTCAACACCTCAATCCAGCATTTCTTAATCAGATTTTCTCCACATCCTTAAAATAATCAATATTACGATTACATTAGTATGAATAATTATAATATATAAAATAATTACATATATGAATTATTATATATTTATATTTATAAATAATAGATATAAATAAATAGAAATTAATTATGAAGAAGTAAATTTTACACACACACACACACATATATTTATTATTTATAAATTTATATAAACTATATTAATTAAAACTATATGTTAAATAAACTATATTATTTATATATGCAAATAATTAGAAAATGGATATTTTAGAAACAGGCATTTTACGAAAATCTTTATTCAGTGTTAATACTTCAAAGGTGTATGGACAGTCGGAAATATCGGGAGAGAGCAAGGTTCGATATGGATAACGCTTATTACAGCGTATCTATTTTATCCGACCTTGTATTACATCGGTGACGATACTATGTGGATTTTCCTCATGGTGATCGCCTCGAGCCTGAGCTTCGACACCTTCAGCAAGCAATGGCGGTTGAAGCCGAAAAAAAGAAAAAGCTTCATTCGGCGAATGGCGTGCTTAGGCTTAGCGCTCATGCTGTTCTTTGGTGTGATCGGCAGTTACTTATATTTCAATGCTGTTGTCACGGATAGTGAAGGCGAGGAGATCAAGCTATCGGAAGCAGTACGACACTTCCTCACTTCGCCCATCTGGACGGATCTTAAGGTGAGTATACAAGCTAATTAACGTTAAATTTTATGAAATTTGAAAAATATATCGATTTTTTGTTATACAGGCGAGTCTAGAGGCCACATGGAACCACGCTAGACACCAAGGTTTCTGGGCAACGTGGGCGCAATTGGTGGACCTTACAGATCCTCGGGGCGAGATAAACGCTTATAAGGTCGGTTCGAGGAATTTTATTTTATATAGATTTAAATTTACTTATACAGAAGAAAGATGATTAGTTTAAACTAACGTTTAATTATTTTCCACAGGTCCTAGGTCTCTCGCAAACCGCTTCGCAGAACGAAGTTACGGCACGATGGAGAATTTTGTCCAGGGATAATCATCCTGACAAGGTTAAAGGTTCGGACGAGGAAAGGCGCAAGGCTCAGGAAAAATTCATGGAGATTCAACAGGCATACGAGATTCTGTCTCAGGCTAAGAATCGCCGAAAACGACGGAATCGTCGTTCCGAGGAATAAACCGTGCATGCTTTTGATGAATAAAAGTCTAAAAAAATCCTCATAAATACCGATCTCCGTATCTCAATCGTCCATAATCAAAAGACAGTGGTTAATTAATAAGACATTTATTTAAATAACCATCTGACAATAACTGCATCAATATAAAATCTTGTACGTAAAACGCATGTATTATAAGTTAAAGGGAGACCTGCGACACAAATTGATCGCCCGTTTGATCATCTTTAGCACTTTGATCAATAAAAACCCTCCGAGACTTCGTTTCAGCGCATGTTTCAAGTTACAGATTCGTGTTTTCTGGGAAAAAATCGAGATTCCATTTACCGAGATGGCGGGGAAGACTATCACGATCGTCCAACGTGATCTTTCGATCGTGATTTTGCGATCTTCTGTAAATCGCGCGCTGCACCTTGTTCCACCACACGTACGATTATAAGTGTAACTAAAAATAAAATTCGATCGTTCTGAATGTTTATGCGTCCGCCGTGGTGGCGGTTTACACTGAAAACAATCTCGAGCACGCGGGTCGTAAACATGACAACACTTCAACAGCAGCCGTCGACTGGAAATTGTGATTTACTGAGAGCGATCGAATTTCGAAGGTCCTCCTTTTTGATCTCCGCGAACATTCTCCGGGTGAAATGCATCGCTAATATTTCTTGACGAGATAAAAACGAACAACCTACCATCTACTTGAGGGACCGCGACTCCAGACGACGAACGGCCGGTTACAGGCAACAGCGGAATCGGATAACACGTAAATGATCTCAAATAGATCACAAACACTCTGTCCATCATGCTTACGTCAAGCAGACCTGAATAATCTCCCCTTGCGTGTGTTCAATGGAGTTCTAAACGCGGCCCGTGACCGCGAAAGCTTTACGTTCGACTACTTGTTCTTCTTCTTCGAGCGTGGTGGCTTTGCGATGGAGTTCTCGATCTTATCCGTGAAATTTGTTCCGTACTTTTCAGAAGTCTTCTCCAGGAAGTCCTGCTGCGAAACTAACGTTACCCTGAAAAATAACAAAAACTGTTATTTCCTCTTCTGAATTAACATTTAGTTTTAGAATCAGAATTCAGAATCATCTAACAAATATAATTTAATGTAAAGAAGACATCGAGAAACTAGTATTTTAACTACTGTATTACGTAATTTTTTAAAACTGCTTGTAATTTTTTTAAATAAACATCTTAAATTTTACAGAAAAGTTGTAAGGTTTGCAATCGTCAAAAAAGTAGTGATTAAATTATCGATCGACAAGGTTCAGAAGGTTTTAGTTTCTTGACGAACGTCGTACCTTAACTGGGGCACACTTAACGGTCGTAGAAGATTCTTTACAACAGGTGAAGGCTTCGGCAGAGCCGGACTGCTCGCGCAAAGAGCCGCGCTGGTGAGTTGTGACACCAGAGAGAAGGTCCGATCGGGGCTAGAGGTGGTGCGGAAGACTTTTCTTATTTTCGACTTCAAGCCCGAAGGTTGCGGCAGAGGTGTCGTAGGTATAGGCGTTACCTAGCATAGAATTTGCATAAGGTTACGTCTAAATGAAAGAGATTCGAGACTAAGAAAAGGTTCAACATCACGTTACGTACCTTTCCTTGCAACACCTTTGCAGCTAGTTCAGGCTCGCTGCCCCAACGACAGGACGTCGTTCTCTCTAACAGACGATGTCTCGCGAATCTCTCGATCATCTCGGCACACACGTACCTGCCGCAAAACCTCGCCCATTGTTCGGCTCTCAGGCCTCTACCGTGATCGCGTAGCGTAGGATTTGCACCTAGAAATTTATGGAAATAACTCAACGGTGCAAATGATTAAGAAATATTTCATTCTTCACAATCATATTTTACGTAACATTGGAAACATTTGATTTATTCATTATCAAATTGAATATTATATTTATTATATCTTAGATTATTATTATATTATATATCTATATGTGTATATTAGACTATTATTATCTTAGATTATTAGATTATTGTTTATAGTAAAGGGGTTAGGATTGATTAAAACTCTACTAAAATATTTTTTCAACTTACCAGCGAACAGAAGAATCTTTGCACATTTGGTTCTACCTTGAAGGGCGGCCTTCATGAGTGGCGTGAAGCCCAAGGTATTTCTAGCGTCCACCTCGATGTCCGGACACCTCTGCAGAAGGATGTTGAGGCATTCGGTCTGTCCTGTCCACAAATACGTAACATGTACTGACATCATAGGTCGCGCGGTTTCTTTGCGTTCGCGAGTTTCTCTCGTATTTTACAGTATATTGTATTTCATAACGTGGTACTTTGGCTCGGAACATTTTTCAGCACGCGTCATCGCGGAGCTGCGCGTTTGTTGCACGAGGCGCTTCGATGTTCTCTCTATTTTCGGCGATTGTGTGACGTGATGGGATCTTCATACCGACATGAAACTCTGCCCGACATTAGATTTGGCATTAGGCTCAAGACTACGTTTTCAACATTTTCCGATAGTGCTTATCGCTATTCCCTGCACATTATCTCCATAAAAATATAACGGGATTATAGAGGCTTAAAGAGCAGTTGCGTTTGACAGACAAGAGATTACCTGATTTAATGCCGATTTTAATTTTGTCATTTTTCCTTTCTTTTAAATATGTTTTCCGTGAATTTTTCAAATTAATATTTTATATTTTTCTACGCTGTGTTGAAAAAAAGGAAGGAATATAATGAAAAAATTAGTATTACGAAATATGAAGAAAAGTATAAATCTCGTAATCACTTTACTTTTAAGTCTTGTTTGTTACTTTATTTCAGCCTTGTTTGTTACTTTATTTCAGATTTTAAACATCAAGTCTAACAATAAGTCATAAAACTAAATAAGTATTTTCTGAAATATCGAAACTTTGTTCTGTTATTTTTTATGGTTTAGTTTATGGTTAATCTGTGACTGCAAATGTATACAATTATTTTGCAGCCATGTGGCCATTTGCTGCTACCTACTGAGAAATGATTATGTGGCGGAAAAGAAACAGAAGTAAACACCGAGGTAAATTATGTTCTAAACCACTTCCGAATAAACACGATTTTCAAGATTCCTACAAAAACTAAAACACATCTTTGAAACACGCCTACGTTCATCGCCACATTCGCAGCCGATTGATGCAACACTTATTCTTGTCACTTTCTCTGAATAAGCACAGCTTATCTTATTCTCTACTATTTTGCCAGGTTCATTTTTGGAACATCGGTTATAATTGCCGAAGATGATATTCTGAGCTCCAGAAAAAAGGAAAAGAAGCGAAAGAGAAGAACATTTGTTTAACCATTTAACTTATACGATGCTTTTATTTTGACATTAACATCATGTTTGCATCATTAATACTGACATTACCAATCACACAGTTCTAGCAGATGTTCCAGAAATCGGATTCTGAAAAATGATCAAACGTTGAACTCCCACAACGCGTAATTAACATTTTCCCGATATCGTGCGCATCATGATCTCACAGAATCACGCAACTTGATATTTACAACATGATCGATTACTCACCGGCCTGGGCGGCAAAATGGAGCGGTGTGTTACCCTCATTGTCAGGCAGATTCGGATCCACGCCTTCGAAAGAGAGCGCCAACTCGAGCATCGTCGCCGCGCCGTTTCCAGCCATGTAACTTATGGCTGTCTGCGAATGATAAACAAATAATCCCCGGTTTAGTTTGCCGAAAACAAACCTGATTACGTAAACTCGCGTTTCGAGCGGATCATAATTTACTCATCGGTCTTCCCGCGCCGTATGTCTCTCACGTGACCGTGACATGAAAAACCATGCGATTCCACGGCACACATTTTGCAGATTTAATTCGCTAAATCTACACCCATGACTAAACAGAATGAGATGAATTTTAAATTAGGATTCGATGATTTTTCGTTCATCTCAGCTGACTCGACTAAAATTTTCCCGATCGAGAAAATAATCCTTGCGCTAAATCGTTACATCCTGTATACGAGGTTGTTAATCGGATTTATCGTTGAATGCCGCGTCTCACCTATTGTTACTGCATTCGATTGACGTGTAAATATATTGAAAAGGGAATATCGCGTTTTATATCGTGATTGTTGTGACATCTCGTAGGAAGACGTTCTCATCCCGACATTGTTTGCTACCTCACCGACATCGCAGATGCACAATAGACTATCCGTTAAGGAATCAATTTATTAAGTGGCTATTGATGTTTGAACGTTATTGCTTTACTTGCGTCAGCGTACGCCGGTATACCAACGTTAAAATACAGACTATGCCAACAAATGCGCGAAAGAAAACAGCCTTGAAGACAGACGCGTGAATTGTAAATCGGCAAACACAACGCGTTCTATTTCGTTTCATTTTAAACGAAACAGAACACATCGATTAGACAATTATTTCACACTTTCCTCAATGAAATGTTTGATATTTCGGAATATTTTTATAAGCTTTATCTCTTATTTAAACGGACACAATTACTTAATAATTTACAAAGTTCAGGATAGAATTTTTTTGTAATTTTAGATATGTACATTCCTTGAAATTTCCTTTATTAGACGGTAAAATTATACGTAAAATTTTATTCCATTCTGTCAAGTTATAAATTGCCTAAATAATTCAAGATTAGATTAAACTATTTAGATTAAATCGAAATACCATTCACACAATTTTGTGAATAAATCTAATATTATAATAATTAGTATATATTTCTAACAGTTTAATTATTTTTACACGTAACGTGTTGACCTCGCGCGAATTCTTTGATCCGCAGCCTTGATGAATCATTGCTGACGTTTGTCTCATATCAGAAATCACAGCTTTCCGATGTTCACGGTTACATACATAATCGATTGCGACTTTAAGTCCGCGGTGCGTGCAATTGATCGTGATACAGTTTCTTGATGCGATATGCGCGTTGTAACATGCGATCTCTCTTTACAAGGCGCGGCCTTGAAGAAGCGATGCTACCGAGGTTTCGGGGTTATCCGTCAAGATTACACGGGACACTTACATTAAATTCCCTTTGTCTCGACCTTAGTGCAGCATTCTCGCGAAGGTCGACCGCATTTCTATCTACGGGAGAAGAAACGGAGTGCAATCCAACTTTAATTGCGACGTGACACTACCGCGTACGGAATGCGGTCACTTCTGTGCAAAATCGAGATTACATGCTTTCGTATCGATCTCGGAAGGTGCGGGGAGATTGTCGGTCAGTTCGAAAAAGACATCGAATTGGTTTCAACAAACGCGAAACTTTGCAAACAGCGTTCTCTTCTTCAAAGAGATCATCCACAACCTTGTCCTCGAACACAATCGATGGTAACGAATGTAAGCAATTATCATTGCGACGTTAAACTTCTCGTATTATGAGTGTCCTTCGAAATGACACTAATTATAGTGTCTGGTCACGTCGTTTTTACGAGCTCCCATCATTTTGCTTCCAGTATGCTGGTCTTTCAGATTGTTTTCGTTTCTAAAATGACTATGCATGAAATGAGTTTGTAACAATACATTGCATACATTTAAATATATATTTTTTTCCATTTAACCTCTACTTCAATTAGGAAGTAGGCTTCTCTTCGTACGAAGAAAATCTTATCACCTCTAAAGTAATGTTTTAAAGAGATTATGTTTAATTAAACATCTTTAATCCTCTTTATTTAAAACTCTTACTGAAAAAATTAATTCTATAAATCTACTAAAGAAATATATTCCAGTGTTTTCCCGAGCTATATACACGTATCTCTCCTCGGTAATCACTCGTATTCCTCTCGAGACGCGATTTTACACCCGGATTGCTGCAGAAGCGGGCAGAGCTGGGTGCCGACGGGCAATTTGGTACTTTTCCACGAGGCTACATGCACGAGGGGATCACACGTGGGCGCTAATGAAAGCGTCGTGAGCATGGAATTTTTACTGACATTTGCGACGAACTGGCGGTTGAATCCGTTTCGTCGGATCGATCCTGCCGTTTAAATCTGCACGCTGGCCGGAAAACAACCTGGTATAATTATACAGAGTTTCGTCAGCAATTAGAAAAGTTCTTCACTGTGCTAGTTAACGCCGATTATCTGATTGAGATGCATACAGTACGAAAACAGCACGAAACACACTGAAAATTTGCATTAGGTTAACAGGCAGATCTTTCTTAGAAAATGTTTAAAGAAGTGACAAAGGAGAACAATTGTCACATTTGTTTACTCCGGTTTTAAACTATTCATGAATGTGTTATCGAATGAATGTATCAAATCGTGCTGGCATTTTATCTTTCTTCGGTGCAGTAATATAAATCTTTTATATTAATGTAATTTAATATAGTAAATTTCTATATTACATCTCCTAATTTTATCGAAGTAACGAAAAGAACAGAGAATATGCGTGAGAACAGTAATAAAACAGTAATAAAGTTTTCGTCTCGAAACTTCACACCATCATTATAACTCCCGACCGTCTGTAATCAATCGTCGAGCGGCCCGCAGAGGCTTACTGTAGTTGCATACATTTTTGCATAACAGTCATGAGAGAAGCGAAACTCGCGCGCCTCGAATCGCCGGAATCCCAGTCGGGTGATTTAAAAATAGATCCATTTGAAGGCGAAATTTGTTTCCTGCCGTCGCGCGCGACTCGTTCGGCCTTAATTGCACTTTCATCGATCGCGAATCGCGCGCCATTAATTACGGACCGCTGCCGGCTTTCCAATCCGTCGGATTCGTTTAGCGCAAGCCATTTTGCCCAAATGATCGCCCCATTCCGAGGATGCAGCTTCGAAAGAGTCTCGAATAGGATCGGCAGATAGAGACCGATCCAAAGATTAAATAATTCGTGATTCGTTAGGTCATTCATTAAACATTTAATAATTCTTCGTACTTTTTTCTTTTTTTTTTTTCCTATATTGTTTCCAGCTTTTTAGTGTTTTTTTTCGATTCACACATTTTTATTGAACATTATTGAACAATTTTATCCAGGCACACGTTTTTTTACAGACACATACGCATCACGTCGCATCGCAAACTTCGTTAAGAGAGTAAATGATAGGGAGAATGTTGTAAAGCAATTTTTAAATTACGGAGTACAATGGCAATTAGAGACTAATCTAATTAATTAGGAAATTTTATACTCACTCTCCCGCTACTGTCGACCACGTTGACGTCCATACCTTTCAGGCCTGTTTTCCGTGCCTGCGCGACAATTTCTTTTAGACCAGTGTCGTCCGCCTCTCTGGCGGCCCTCAGAAGGGCCGTAGGGCCCCCAGAGGGTATTTCCCACGAAGGCGGCACTTTTGATTTGTTCGTATCCTTGCGTATGTGGTCTGCAAAATTTACATTCACTTAATATTCTTAATAATCTTCCTATTTCTGAACATTTCAAAGCTAATCACGAAATTATATACTCTCTCTTAATATTATATCTAATATTATATCTAATATATTAGATTAATATATTATTAGATTATTAATTGATTATTGTATAATATCAATTACACGATAGCCTACGCTTTAAAATTGGCAAATTACACGGTCATAAGTTACAAGCTTTGAAGTTTGTGATATTTTTAGATAAACTCTTTCGCTATATTAAATTATATTCGGACATTTATTTCATGTATATATGTCAGAAGATCATAATTTGCTTATTGAATATTCTAAATTTGTGTCCTCAAGTTAAAACAACATTATTAAATAAATTTTTATCAAAAATTTTTGCATTGATCAGAGATATTAATATCTTCAGATTTTAACGTTTATCGAGACTAAACGTTACTCTCATCAGTCGGTATTTTTTTACCAGTGATGTCACGTCGGAATCAATTTGTCGACATTAATTATAAATGACGTTGGTACATGCCAACGCGAAAAGTTTATGCAAATAAAAACTCGTTGGCAAATAAGCGTCGCTTGCGTAAAAGTGACAATTCAAATATCTTGCGTCACGTTTGTACGTTTTTTATTTCAAGTAACTAATTTATTTTTTATTTTAAAAAATATATAAAATAGTGGAAAAGGATAAATTAATCTAATAAAATCTTTACTTAACTATTTAAAACAAGTACTATTGTTTTATTTAATAAGAGTTAAAAATTTCACCTGTAAAATCTGTGTAAAATTTGCGAAAACATCGAATGAATATTATAATGCTTACCTTGAAGCACGCCTTTGCGATAGACCTTAGCTTCGTGGACGGCAGGCTTCCGATATGGCGCGCGTTTCTCCTCGAAGCTGGTGTCGGAGCTGAAAGAGACTGACTTCTTCACTCCGACGCTCTTCTTTTTCAAACTCGTTGATAATGTCTGGACACTAGGCGATGGTCGCAGAGCACATAGTCCCGCGTCGTCGCCGTTCGTTAAGGTAGAGAAATATCCCTTCAGGCCGGTGTATCTCGAGGACGAACCGCGAAGCTCGTCCGACGGTCTGAGAAACTTGGATAACTCGTCGTCCGGCGAATTCCTCTCGGCGAGTTTACTGGAGGGATGATGATGCGCTAGGCTCGCTAGGAAGGCGGAAGACCTCTTCAGGATGCCCTCCTCCGGCACTCGCCGCAACGTTCTTTCTCTCACTGGAAGACCTGCGGAGAGTCACGGCTCTATATTTAGTCTCAGTGTTACTTCCCAAAATGTCTCGCAGTATCCTCAGCAGCTTGCAGTCGTAAGTTTAAATAGATGCATTTAGTAGCATGCAGATGTTCGCATTATCGTTGATTGTCGTAAAGTATATTTTGCACAAGCAAACAGACCGTGAGATAGATCGCGTGTGTTTATAGAACATTCTCGCGCTGTTAAAATCGATGTGAGCCGAAAGTGAACACTTATTTTATTTCGTTCTAGTTTGAATTGACAAGTTGCGACGTACATGACACATTTTAACGAGTTTTAGAAAATTAGACGGTATAAATAGACAGGTGTCCCTTTTTGAAACAAATTGTTGATTCCAGTGAGAGATTATATCATATTTCGATAATTAACTTGATTTATTTATACGGGACACTTTTATTAGGTTTAATCAATATGGTACGTTTCTGTTTAATTTCTGTTTATCGAGGACGAATTTACTCGAGAATTCACCGCTATGAAAAAATCTTGTTTGACTCGCGGTTTTATTTATAATTCTACAATTAGAAATTAGATACACGATTTTCGTTAAATGTCGTTGTTTCGCCAGGTAACCTGTGAGACGAATGAAGCGAAAATATAAATTATCACGGCATGCACGTCAGCATTTCCACAGCCAAATAGTTATTATAGAGATAGTACAGGAAATTAACTTATATATAGTACAGGAAATTAATTTTTCTGTCAAAAATAATTTTATCGCAGCTTTCGGCATGTGTTTAGAATAGCAGATAATCGATAATCTCCCCTTCCAAGTTGAATAAAAAGAACGTTAACTGTGCTTAAATATCCAGAAAACATAAATGATACATATTATCATAAAAATCATGCAAAAATTAATTTATTAGAAATCTATCGATACTCGTTAATCAGATGAAATTTCTCTTGTAAAAGAAGTAATAGTTATAAAAAAAGAATATAAAGTTATAAAACAGATGAATAAAGAGTATAAAGCAGATTAATAAATACTAGACGACATAGAAATTATGCAACGCACCTTCCTTCAAATCCTTCGGCACGGAAACGGACTTGATTATACCTCGCTGGATACCCCTTGAGATACCTACTCTCGCCGAGTCCTTCGACACATCCTTTGGTTTCCTCGACTCCTCTGAAGTGAGGATATTGCTCCGAGCGGTCTCTTCTTTGGAATGGATTCTGCCGTTTACGATCGACGATGTTCGTCTCTTGGTAATGACGCTGGTCGTCGTCGTTTCACTCGCGGCGCGGTTATTTCGAGCAAGTTCGCCCCTAGAGGCGACGATGCTGTAGTTGTTAACCACGCAGTAGGTAGTGCCCGATGATGTGCATTTCACTCGTCTGCGTGGGCCGCTTTCTTGCCACCTGGCCTGCTCCTCGAAGATCCGTCGGACTTTCTGCCGGACGCACGAAACGACAGAAATTAATCTCTAGAGAGAGACTCACGTATCGATCACTACTCTAGCTCGCAGTTCTTGATTGAAACTCGACTTGATTATCCGTAAACTCAGTAACTTACCCAATAAACTTAATTTTTGTTTATCACCTGAGGTGATATCTATCCAAATATCTTTCATCATTTAGGATTAAAATATATTTCTAAGTTTTTTAAGATCTTACACAATCTAACAGAATCTTAACTTTAATAATAGAAGTGAATTGTGACGGAAATATTTTAGTTTTCAACTATCGACGCCCAATTTGCAAAGCCTACTACTAAATACCCATATATCTAACTTTTATCTTCTCTTGTCATTAAAGTGTAATTTGAGTCGAGTGTAATTTGTTTCGCTTAGAGTTTTTCTTCGCATTGTAATGATGAATGTCAACGCTATATTTATAAATCATTATCATGTAGTATCATAAGACCATGTCAACAAAGATTCTAAGTTCATATTAGGAATTTATTCACTCACATCACCGAATTGTTCACTGAATACCGAATACCGAAGAAGCGATTAACGAATCACGCGCACTTCGAAAGGGGATGCTCTCTTCTCACGAGACACGTCTCTCGATCACGCCGTCGACTGATACGATAACTGGATCCGCTTCAGTCGCACGATCTTCCTCGGACAGCGACTCGTGCCTTCCTGACAGATTCGCAAGACGTACGCGCGGGAAAGTTCTAGCCGGCTCTCTTTAAACACGCTATTTATATGTCAGTTAAGCTCTCGCGTCGGTCGGTGCCTCGTGTGTACACACAAATACACGCGTTATTAAGGTACGAATGCGAGCCATATTCACATTTTCCTTATACATTTACGAGCGTCTTCATGCAGAGCGTTCGTTGCGCACTTATATGTCTTCGACACTTCCCCGAGCTTTGCGAAAAATAATTAATGAGATCTCAAAAGTCATAGAGTAATTTCGGTTAAATTAATTTGAGATTTCTCTATAATTACAGCGGACACTTCAAAAATTAAATCCTAAATAAACGTGCGATTTTTAAGAATATTTAAGAGATAAATGATATACTATTTGGATGAAGGAAAAAGATAGCGTCCTACGCGTAACTTTAATAACTGCGTAATATCTGATGATTATGGGAATATTTATGTAAACCGTTGAAATTCATTAAATGACGTAAATCAAAGTATTCACTATCTAGATCGTAATAGAGGACATTTTTAAACAATGCTTTAAAATAGTATTGTTGCTCTTTATATCTCTCATTTCACGATATATCTATTTAAGCACCAAACAGGTTGAAACTGGAATAACTTACTTCCGGAGTGATCTAGATCTCGATCTAGATATTCGGAAAACGTGATGAGTGTCTAATTTATTATATGCGCCACGTGTTACCGCACAAATTGTCTATCAACTTTTTTTCGCTCACAATAATGTATCTAACTTTATGGTTGTTGAATGCACGAGAGAGTCCGATATCACACGGCGACACTGCGGAGGAGTCGCACGTCCCGCGAGATAGACTACAGCTCTCGTTCTCCCGAGGCCGCGAGACGTCGCGCGACCGACTCGTCGACGTGATACGCGTCGACGTAATGAAAACGAGGATGCAAGATGAAAGAGAGAGAGAGAAGCTTACTTGCTGAGTGGTGGTCGGTTGTACAGTGGAGACAACGACGTTGTTGTCGCTCCTATTGGTAACGCCGCCGGTGACCATGGACGTGGTGGTGGTTTCATTGCTCGCCGCATGCTTCACCCTACGACCACCTACCATCGTCGAAGGTCGGAGCTCCGTAATAATCTGGAAGAAATGCTATTCGCAAGTCCGCTTTATGATCCGAGATAATAATTCAATCTCAAAGCAGAGAGATTAGATGCCGAATGTAGAACGAGAAGGGAAAGAACTCTGATAATTCAGGAATTTATATTTTCGGATTACTTTTCCTTTCTCTTTACCTCTAGATTCGTCATGATTAAGAGTGAAATTCAATGAGGGAAAGGAAGAGCATTCTATCAATAGAACTGAGAGATATTCGTTAAGTTTTTATGCTCGACCGAGAAGTCTACAACAGTTTTGCGGAGGCAGAACATGTGGTATATCTGTGATATAAATTAAAACGCACTCATTGGGAGACACTTTTATCACCGGGAACTCGAATCAGTTCTCCTGTCACGCAAACGTCGTGATTTCCGCCGAAGCGCGTTAGAATCGCTTCTTCAACCTACATTTCTTTTTATTGTTCCACGACTCATCGACACATACGCTTGAAATTATGAGGAACACGTGACAAAGTTCGATCGAGAAATTCTATTAACTATGTTAATGTATATTCCTTTTTATATTGAATATAAAAAGGATTATACATAAGCTCCGTCGCAACATTAATTAACCATTCATTATTTTAGCTCGATTATGTTTCATCTGCTATAATACATTTTTACATAATCTATTATATTACATTATTTTCTCTACATTTCTTTTATTTTTTTCCTATTGTACTATATAAACATTTTAATTATATATCATATTATTATTGTTTAATTGGCATTAAACATGTATTATATTTAAATAGATACACTCCGAGTTCTTTGGGAAATTGTTTCAAAACGGACGTGCGTAATTTCTCTTTTGAAAAAGGGTAGGTTTCCCTTTACATTCGTGCTTTTTCGAGGTTTCTAATCAGACAAATGCTGCAGTTCTTCCAACGAAAGCACGTTTCGCGGGTCAAATTGTTGCCATCTTTCTTCTCCTTCATGCGCGCCGTTAACTTTCCTTTGGCGGAAATTTCTCTCGAATCCGAGATGAAAAGCGAGCTAGGTGATTTCGACGGTGAATTTAACCGTATTCACTTCACCGTATTCATATAAACTCGCGCTTTCATCTCCCGAACGCGCACACGTGGTTATTTCGGCACCCTAACAGCGTACGATATTATCTTGTCATCGTGTAGCTTCTGGCCGTCCGCCAATATTTTGAACTTTCCAATGTACACCAGTTTATCGATCTCCTTCGACATTTTCAGAAAGGCTTGTTTTGAAGAAAGAAACATGTGGTAAAGAGCAAGTTTTAACAGAGCTACGATCAAAACTCCATCATCAATATTCTGAGGCTTTTTTCACTTTTTCTTCTCCGACTTCAAGAAAACCTTGATAGCTGATAGTTATTCTAACAGAGTGTTAAGTAGAATTTTAAATTTTAAAAACTTATAAATATGCATTTAAAGTTTCAGAGCTCGTGATTATATTTTTCCTAAAGGTCGTTCAATTGCTTGTTTGCCAAGCACGATCAGTAATTGGTAACAATTACCCGTAACTTATTGAGAAGAGGATTCGTGAGAGAGAAAGAGAGAAAGAGAGAGAGCAACAGTTAACACGATCAATGTATGAAAGATTTCGCCTTGTTACAGTTAGACGAAACTGGCACGAGCCCACTATGGTAAATGGGTGCTGGAGTTATCGCCCCAGTTATCGAGTTTTCGTCGTTCGATTCCGTGGTGTTTGCTCTCTCTCTTTCTCTCTCTCTCCCTTCCCCCTGAATAGACCGTTTCATACTCAAACAATTGTGTGTCGCTCTGTGAAAGCTTCCGTCGGTGTCGATGCGAGCACGCCGTATGAACAATATCGGATGCTGTAAAATACGACGTTCATGTATCTGCACGGATGTCGGTTCACTGTCGGGATGATCAATGGCTGAAAGAACGATCGCCGTTTGAAACAGAGAGAAGAGAAAAAAAAAGAATTTCACGTTGCAACAAATTTTACATAGGGCATTTTCCTCGAGATTGACGTTTTTGTTTACGCAGACGATCCTTGTCTCTCAACAACCGTGCCGTCATCGCAAGCATGATAAGAACAGTTGATTACTCAAAGCGACGGAACACTATCGCGAGGGAAGATTAGTTGCGGTAAGTGTTCTATCTTGCAAACTTGTAACTAGAATTTCAATAATATGACGTCAGTCAGAGCTACTACGTTTCATCGATGCTTAAAGCACGTGTCTCGAGTGAATATCAGTTAATTCCACATTGTAGTCAGATAAATACTACACAAAAAAAAAATATTTTTTATATCAATCGTCTCTTTTTTTATAATTATAACTAAAATCATTTATGAGAAAATAAGAGTTTCAATAGTACGTATGTGTTTTTCATTGATTATTAATTTGAGTAGATTACACTACTTGAGTAACAAGTGTAACCCTTTCTCTTCCGGACAAAATAAATATTTAAAATTACCAAAAACGGAGAATGGTGCGTTAGACGCGTCGCGAATGCACTTGCGAATTAATGAAGCTTGTGTAGAAATATCCGGGATTTAATTTAAGCCGAGAGATCGGCTTTCGACTTCCAATTCAACATCGAGATCGATATCTCATCCGATGCACATAACGCTGATTTATAAACGCCGAGCGTCGTTTCGACTGCCGTGATTCCATCGAGGGAACGTTAGTGATCAGCGGAAGCTCCGTCTAATTGACTTTCAGCCGTGCGTGCCTTCTGACATTGATTGACCGTAACCACATGAGAATCCATCGTTCTGGCAACCACTATGTTACGGCATTTGTAACATCTACTCGAACTGTTCAAGTATTATCTATCATTAGTCGCGCCGTTTCCATTGGCGTTTCACGAAAAGATACGAAATAATTAATGTAATTTATTTTTTAACATGGCGTTATTTTACATTATATTCATAGTACATTCATGTGTAGATCATCTTCTAGAACTTCCGACTTCATGAAGAAAGGAAATTTGTTTGTTGAAAGAAATAAAATTCAAAATAAATATTAAGTTTTTGTAATAAATTACATGGAAGTTGTTCAGATAAAGTATTTAGATATCTTAAAAGAAACTTAAACTTTTTTAAATAATTTCGAAAGTGAAATGATACCCAATCACAAGAGAAATGATCGAGAAGACAGCTGTAGAAGAAAGATATGGTGAAACAATTACGGAATGCACTGTGTAAAATGTCATTTCGATTAAGAGTGACATTTATGAGTAGATAAGCTATACTTGATAGGGATCGAGGAATGGATGAGGAACGTGCGCCAAATGATAGAGGGAGGGCTCCGATAAGAGCGTCGAGAGGGTGAGGCGCGCAGAACCGAGCACGCAAACCTCTAATCGCTTCGTCTCAAAGAGACGCAATGCTTTTCGTGCCAAGGTCGGCACCCTCAATGAATTTGGCATGGAAACGAACTCGAACGCAGAGATATAGGTTCCTCTTCCCGTAAAAAAAGTTTCTCGGTGAAAATCATTCGACCGTAATGCCATAAAGCTATGGCACTCTTTTTTTTTTTAATCCTCCCACGCACGCAACTTCTGCGAACTCTACCTCCCTCTGGAGCACTTAAAAATATAATTTGCTAATTACTGGATAAATGAGTACGTTGCACTCGTAAGTCTCGTAACATTCCCGGAAAACGAAAAGACTGTTATATTACAAAAAATATTTTACAATTTAACCGCTATTTTACAATTTAAATTAAATGTTGCCACATTTATACTTATCTTTAAAATACATATGTGGTGATTTGTAGCAACTCCATTTTACTCTTGTAATTATATTTAAAATCAATTTTTTATACTAATAACATAAATTACGTCACTATTTTACTTTCTACATAAAATTATTTTTTATGGGATAAAATTATTATTATGACACGAGCGAGAAAGAGAATAATTTTTACTTATATCTATTATAACTTCAGATTCGTATATCTTCTTAGAGAGCATGCAGCTTATAACAAAAAAGAGTAATTTAAAATATTATCTAATCTTTGTATTTAAATGTACTTAAAAACAAGTATTAATTAAATTCAAATTTGATGGCCAAATCTGACACGCCATAGCGAGCATGAAGGAAAGTCTCGATAATTTCCTAGGACACGATACAACTTATTAAGATTCCACACGTTGCTTATTCTACACTTCGCCTATTCCACACGTACCTATTGAGGTTACTAGTAAGTGTTAATAAGTCTCACGCGATATCATACTGAAATAATGATGACGTTCATTTCAGAGTCACGTGCATCGTCGTGTCGTTGACATTTTCAAGACGCGATCGTAATCTCGAGAAATTCAGTTTCGTGATTCGACACGGTCTTGACAAAACTCAAAGTTTCGTAAATGTATGCGTGTCTTGCAGAGCAGACATATTACTAACCGGTTTAAATTTGATCTTAGACGGTGTGATAGCCAAGAAGCTGGAGTCCGTAAGTGATCTGCTCAAGACCATGACCGTGGTCGCTTACGTTGCAATCTGTTCTTCCGGAACACTAAAAGAAACCAGTTGAATTTTTAATTCAGCCAAACATCTTACTTGCCTTTAACAGTTTTTTACATTTTATTATACAACTTTTTAGAGATTTAGAAAGCTCCTTTGTCTCAAGTTTAATTCTAATTCTAATTCTACGTGTAATTGAATATTTTAATATTAATTTGCACATTGTGTGTTGATTGTGCAAATGTATACATATTTAATCGTCTAAGACGTAATACACTAGATATTTACAACACAGTGCAGTTAATTAAATATTAATACATTGACTGCTTAGGAGAAGATCATTCATAATCACTACCTAACTTTTCAATAGTATTGAAAGATAATCATTGGTGACGCGCTATTGAAATTTTTTAAAATGTCAAATAAATGCTGTAAACTCTAACAAATCTAAAATTTTAAATGACTTAAATAGCTAGATAACAATATATAGTAAAAAAAATGTGCTATTTAATATAGTACCCCTTCCCTAGAGGATAGTTTTATTTAATCATATATTAATAATATTTTATTATCATGTGCTTAATAAAGATTATATCGTGGTGCACACGATAAGACGCATAAAACTTACTAAGCAGGCAATGTGTTAAGTAATAAATTGAGTTGAAAAGGGCTTTTATGTATATATTCACATTCGTCAATATGTGGATATTCAATCGAAACTCGGAGCGGATTCTGTCGCGAGAATAGTTTAACCTTTCGATCTTTCGGCTTATTGTCAGACTAATCCTGTAGGCGCCTCTGGGTCACGGTCTGAAACGTAATTCTTTCGGGCATCTGTACTCGAGCCAGATACTCGACTACGCCATGCGTGTTCTAAATCCGTATAATTAGGCGCCTTAGATGAGAGCGGTGGAGTCTTGTATTTTTCACGCAGCTACTCCGTGTGCAAAGTTATAAAACGTTATCTCGGGCTTATCACTTCTAACAAAGCAAAACGTTTTATCGTTTACAAATGTGTTATCAAGTTCCAAATAAAAAGGTAGTACATTTAAAATGCATTAATCGTATCGCTCTGATTCTCTCATATAGAAGAATAAACAAGATATTCTACTTTTGGAACGTTATCGAAGTAAATTGAGATCGTTGATGTAAATAGATGCATGGCGATCTTAAATCTGTTACCTTTGCGCAACCGGTGTCTTCTATTCTTGAATTACGATCGAAATGTGATCCTCGCGAGGGCTGTTTTCGGAAACAACGCGACGGCGACCAACTTCGCGACGCGAATCGCACCATTTGCACGAGCGATATCGAATCGAACTTGTTTCCACCACCGGCCGTCTTCTCAGGATCGTTCGCTCGTCAAGGGGTTGATTGGCTACTGGGCCAAAGTTTAAATTGCACCCTCGCATCGAAAGTCTCATGAGGGCTGGAGCGAGGTTTTGTCATCACGCAGGCGCGAATTTCAGCCAGGTGTTATGCCTCGCTGATGGAAAATTAGAATATGCTTCCGCGCGAATTTGAGGAGGCGCATTCCCAGGTACATGTAAAAGCCCGCGGCGGAATTTTAATTGCATCGCAATTTATGGCGCAGATCACATATCTGTACATACGAGACGCGCGGCGCGGATTCGAGATTGATTAAAACGGGCAACATCATTTGGCAGCAAAACAAAAGTGCTTTTCTAAAAGCAGACAGGAATTGAGATCGGTATAATCTTGACGAACTTAATTTTAGCCTGAAAAAATAAATTTCTCATTTACATTTTTCCACGAATAAGTTGGAGAATTATTTTTGTATGCCAAAGTTGAAATCTAAAATCGCAATTATACCTGCTTCCCGTCATGATGACGTCATAAAATTCTATTTCATTTGCTCGAGATAGGGAAATTTTATTTCTACATTTTCTCCTGTATTTCAAATTGTTTAATTATATTTGTAATTTTACAAGAACCCCAGAATTCTGTTTCTGTGAAATCAATTTCTAGCAATGCACATCGGTTAGAATTTCGACGGCTTAAAATCGATACGTCGTAGAAATTACGATCGAAATTGCGCAGGACGAGACGGAATTAAATACTTTAAAAGTTATTTTTTCGTTTTTCATATCGTTTTCTATTTTTACGTCGTAAAAATAACGCGCAGTCGCCGCATTGCACGTGCTTGCGCAGCTTCGATGATTCAAGATCAATTAAAAAAAACCGCCATAACTAAAAATATAACACTCATGACCACTTCTTCTCCCTTGTTTTTCACTTTAAAACTCTTTCAAAAGTATATATTTAGTCGAGACTGTTAAAAGAACTTTTTTATAACGTTGAACAGGAAAACACGATTTTTCTCCCTGATTCGTGATTGTACGTCAGCGATGTTATCATACTTGACTTTAAGTACGACAGCTGAGCAAATCCAGCACAAATCGATTTAATGATATTAATCGAGCAGACGCTTTCGTTGTTTCGGTGCGAAAAGCTTTTTTGCAAATTGAGAGTGCTTTTGATAGCCTTATCAATTTTATCTTTTCGACGTTCGAGAGGATGTATGATTACGTTAAAAGCAGAGAGCTTTATAATTTTATTACTCTACGATGATTTTTTTTAATACACAACAATATCTATGTTTATATATTATTTTTATATTTATATTAAAAGTGTATGGACCCCTGTTTTCGAAATTAATGTAAATGTAAATGTATAGAGCGAAAGCTTTTCATGTTTTCACTAGTTAAGGTTTTTTTTTTAAATCCGGCATTCTCTTGGATGCGAGACGGTTGGCAAAAGACGCCATTTCCCGATGTTTTGCCAATCCCAAAATTGAACTTACCCGGATTATCAATTTCTGGCTAAAAGCCGCCGGTAGTAGCCATGAATGTCATCGTTAACCAGAATTGTCATGTGTCGGATAAGAAGCATTTACATAACGTTGCTCGACGCCCACGCGATTGATGATCCGTCTATTAACGTCGAGATGTCCCAGATCACGCTCGATTCACCGTTACGAGCGTTTGCATTATGGAAATACGCGCACATATAACGCACGCAGTTTGCGTGGACGGTGGTCACTTCCGAATTATTGTCGTGCATTGTATCTGCCCGTAAACTAAAACGAACATCTGGAGACAGCGCTGCGGCTTGATGCGGAGACGAGGTATCTGGTCGGTAAGGAGCGCGTATGCTATTTTTGCCGATCTTGGATCAGGCGCGATTAATAAAGGTGACCGGTGAGTGCGTGTCGATGATCGGAGAATGATACGCGTCGAACTAAGAAAGAACATCGACGACAGGAAGACTTAAATATCTTGTCACCGCCACTCGTGGGGTGTAAATTCATTCCGTAAATGAGTCCGCGCGGAGCTCATAAATTTCGATTGCCCGACCACGAGTGGCACGTCGTCAAGCCATAACGATGACAATGGCCCATTGCGAAGACACTTTTATGCTTTGCCGAGAGATAATAGTAAATGTCACTGAACGCTTTGTCAGCGGTTTTGGAATCTTTCGTAAGGAATCTTTCGAATATTATTCGTAGAAACGAAACTTTTGTAAATATTTTTAGAGAAGAAAAGAGAGAAATAGAGAAAAATTTGCTTATATTTTAATCTAACATTGACATTAATTTAATATTTTTAATAACACACAACTCTGATAATTTAATTAAAATTTAAATTAAATTAATTAAAACATTAAAATTTAATATTTTAAATAATAACTGATGAATTTTAAATCACAAGAATACACAAAGCATATTTATAAGAATTCTAGATTTTTATTAGTATCATTTATAATGATTTCTCGAATAAGTGTTAAGGTGATTCACTCTTAAATGAAATTTTCAGAAATCTAAAATTATAATCACGAAATTCAAACACAAGGAAGCTCATTCTTTTTGTACAGAATATACACACTATATAGAATATTGCACGATATAATGTTTAAAGAATGAAAAGAATGAATTTTTAGTATTTCTCTTTAGGGATTCGATTCTAGACACTGCAGCCGACTATTTGCGAATTCCAGGTATATTAATCCAGCGGTTACACGAAAGCCACAGGCAAAGTGATAGACAATAGTAACGAATCGCAAAATGAAGCATGCGATCTGAGATTGCATTACGTGTGAGGTAACACGGCGATTTATGCATGCAAAAAGTTGGCCGAGAAATTCTGAAATCTCGGCGGTGTATATGAGCACCAAGTTTCTCACGCACGCGACCGAGAATCAATATTTAGGCGCTTCCAATGAAGGAGCTCGTAATTTCAAGAGGAAGCCGAAGAACAAAGTGGTTTCCGTGCCTGCTCGTGACGGGCTATTAAGAGTTCCCGCCGGTTAAGTGCAAGTCGCAGTTTTGACACGGATGTTTATTACGCTCCTCGACAAAAAGAAAATGAGGACAGCACATTAATTAATCCTGGGACAAGTGAGGGTTAGAAACTATTTACAAGAGAACATTTCTAATCGATGAAATAGCCCTTAAAGTTCTTTATTATTAGATTATATAGATCATTATATTTCTATTAATTTGTTATAGATTATCATTTTTATTAAACCTACAAATAGTTCAAAAGCTTGATTGTTGAAACAACCGACTCGACGGTTCAATTGTATTTTTTTAGACAAAATGAGAGAACAAGATACTGAATAAGCACATCTTCAAACTGTGTCACAATGTTTCGAAAATCTAAGACGAACATCAACTGTGCCTAGGTCACTTATTTTTGCACAAAACTTCGACTATCCGTAATTTTTTCGGGTCAACTGTCGCTCTCATTTGACACTGACCTTGGAAGTAATGAACACAGAAAGAAACTGTTACGCGAAATTAAGGCACGTGAAACACGTCAGCTGTCTATCAACGAACTCGTACGAAGGCCTTCTCTATTTTACTCAGCAGGCGCGAATTTTTCGGAAGATGTTTTTCTCAGTATTATATTTCAAAGATGGCTCTCTCATACTTATTATTTGCTTAAATGAAGACACATGAATGCACGCTTTCTGCAACAATATTACGTATGTTACGTAATGGATTTATACGATTTAATTATGGATAATTAAATTAGATTATATCTAGGACGTAAAAGGAAACGGGTTATCTCAATTACACGTTTAAAGTTTAATGGTATATTTCAATAACATGCAGAGTTTACATCAAGTGTGAGTTATGTAACGTCAACTCGATAGAGCGTAGCCTCTTTCTTTCATTGGCATCCCATTGGAAAAGAATAAAATAAAATAGTAATATCGTGGTAATGCTGACCGAGTGTGGAAAATACAATAAGTACAGTGGAGCGATCATTTCGGTCGCATTCTAGGTACAATACTTATTTGGCAACAATTAACAACAATCGAGATCAAAGATCGTCCACGGTAGTGACTCTCCCGGCTTTGGTGAATCTTCCAAAGCAACCTCGGCACAAGTTCCATTTCACGAACATTGAACTTTCCAAGGTATGCGAGATTTCCGTGGTCTTAAAACTGGAATTTCACGACGATAGGATGTAATACAGAAAAGATTCGCGACGAGATTAGAGAAGTCACACCGCTTTCCTTTTGATCACGCGAGATCTCTCGCCGTCTGGCAGTAAGGGTACTAACAATAAGATTAAGAATGCACGGAGTGTCGCTGAAATGTTTGATAGTTACCCGGCAAACAAGAACTTTGGGATTTGGACGAGTTTGAGTCACTTGGAGCGTATCTTCGAAATTCTTCAACATTTCATACTTGGCTAATTTAATTTAGTCGAGGAGAAGCGCATCGCGTTCCTTTCGCAATCGATGAGTCGTCACGTACGAACGGCAACGATCATCAATAACGAATGCACGGCATCCAATAATAGAAAATTTCATTTAATTCGTTTTCGAAACAGGTAAAGACTCGCGAATGCTTGAGGTACGAAATTTCTACGAGTGTAAAGGCGATAACGCTAGATGGTAAACTGCAATTCGGTAAGACAAGAGATGAGAACGTGTTCTTCAGGGAACGTCTTTCGCGAAAGCAGAACTAAAGTATCGTCGAGTGTCGCGAGAAACGTTCGATCAAATTTGTGACGAGCAATCGCACGTCTCAACGAAACTCCTTCTCTTCCGCTTTTCCTTCTGGGCGTTTTGTTCCTCGAACCTTAAAGACCACCGTTTTATTGAACCCACGAGGCTGGTACCCAAAGCGGTTCAGATTCCACTCGATGGATTGCGTTGACTAGTTGTTCAAATGCCATGGAAAGATCAGCGTTTATAATCACCTCGTCGAAGAGATGAGAATACAGGAACTCTATCCTTTCCGCGCTGTGCAGGATCTCGTGGAACTCCTCGTCCTGTAATGAAATATAAAAGAGCGATGATAAAATATAATTGTCGTAGACTCTCTTAAACCGCAAATATAAAACTGTTTATTGTTGAATATATTAAATTTATACAGCGAGCAAAAAGATCTTAAATTTAAGGAAGGCTCAACTTATTATGACAGAAATGATAATGGTTTTTGTGAATGTAAAATTTTTAACTTGCCGTGAAACCTCGAGAATTGTTCTCATCGAAGGTCGATCTCGCTCGGGCTTCATTTCTGGTCTCCTTTAGCACTTCAAACGTCGGTGGTTTCACATATATGACGTACGGCCTCAATTGCGGTGTTCTTAGCATTTTGAGGGCTTGATAGTGAGGATTCAGGAGACAGACATATCCGGCGTTTATGAGCGAGCTGACGCTCTCAGAATTGGTGCCATATAAATTTCCTTTATACTCGCCATACTCGATAAATTTCCCAGCTTCGAGGTCCTCTTCCATTTTCTCGCGAGTCACGAAATGATATTCCTTGCCGTTTACTTCGCCTGGTCGTGGTGGCCTAGACGTATCTGATAAAAGGATTTATTTAGATATTATTAGACTAAATTAAATGAATATTAAATGAATGAAATGAATATTTTTTACTATTATAATCTCTCTTTCTCTTTTCCTTTTTCTATTTATAATAATTTGTAATTATTTTATTTTTTTTGATAGATGATTTATAACTAATACTAAAATATTTTTATTTAATTCTTTTATTTCACAATTTTTTATTTGCTTTTGTCTTGCGCGTCATTAATTATTGATTTAATAAATCTTTCACTATTGACATTCTGTGATTATAATTCAAAGATTCATTGAATATAATTCTTTAGATTCGTTGAATGATAATTCTTTCGTTTTTAATTCGACTACAATATTTGTAAATTTAATTTTTTTTGAGCTAATTTCCTGTTTCTTGCTCAGTTATAATGAGCTTTTTGGCAAACTTACAAGGAACAGGAGTCTTGTACTTTTCGGTGTCGGTTGCCATAAGCCGCCTCTTCAACTCGTTCCTGCCGACCCCTGGTGGCCCGATGAGAACCACCGGCCGGTACAGACCCGGCCTGGGGTAGAGTTTCGCGACCTCTTCGTAGGTCGGTACTTCTTCTCGATCGAAGTCATCGTTCTCTGCAGCGTCATACATGATTTTTTTAGTTTTAATTCCCTGCAAGTTGCACTTTGTAGGCGAGGCGTGCAAAGAGGTACTGGGACGGGGGCACAATGCAGGCAAAGGCACTGGAACAGAACACAAGCCTAACCGACGGTTAGGTCGTCAGGCCATTCATTCGTTAAAGAAGCGTAGCTAAGATCAGCTTACCGAATTAAAGGGTAACCACCTCGGGCAAATCTACCGCACACATAAATTCGGTTAATCCTAAAGAATGCTTAAGGTGGTAACTAATGAACGATTTATTATGCAACATCGCTATTTTTACGCAATATTAGCATCAAGCTTTCCATTAACAACGTCAGCCTTGAAACAGAACGTTCTTGGAACATATTGACATTTTGCGTTAATCTAGAATTCTTCCAGTTTATCTGAACAAATGCATTTAAGAAATCTAATTCTGGTAGAAATACGCAAAGCAACTGAAAAATTCTGTCAATATACTCCGATCATCTACTTCAGTAACTTCAGATAACTGCGGATTTCGTGCAACATTGATCGATACATATATCTGCAGCTATATATAACAATATATAAACATTAATGATGTGAGAAACACATGATGTTATATGACTCAATAAGATGGATGATTGCGAAATGAGAGAGATCAAGACAAGCGAGTTATTTAATCAAACCAACAAACCCACAGACGTACTTATATTATCTTCGTCTGGCTTCTCCTTTTCCTTTCTTTCAAGGAGGATTCTTCGTTCTTGAAGAGCTCTACTGGGGATCAAGCCTGCTCTCATATTTCGATCGCCTTCCCGTCTAGCTTGCCACCTGTGTTTATAATTAGCATTATTATAATTCGCCACAAAACACATTCAGATTACATATAATTACTAACAATGAACTATTCTTACCAGTAAGCATCATCTTGACTAACAATATGCAAAACATCACCCTTGACAAAATCTAATCCGGCTTCTCTACAGGGAATATAGGGATCGTCAGCTGCCACATATGAAAAGTGTGCCCTTACGCGAACCTAAACGATATTATTACATATTTAATGTAATTTTATATCATAAACTTATATCGTAAAAATCTATTACGATTGTTATTACGACCATTAAATTCTACCTTGCTTTCCCTGACTCCACTTTTGCTGTCCGCAGGCACTATTTTAAAAGTGATTGTCCCTTCTGAATTTTGCTGGAAAAATTCGAATTCATAAAAGTTTTTAACAGTAACAATCTATTTATTTAAAAGTAAAAAAACTACATTTTATCACACACATCGGATTGAACATTTAAATAAAAAAATTTACGATTTTTTTAAGTTTTTTAAAGAATTTTTTTAAAGAAGAGTGTTATAAGAATTTCGCCTAGCTTCTAAACACTCTTCAAAATGATAATTACGTGTTGAATATATTGTATTTTACGAAATAATAAATGTGAAAGTAATTGTTTACGAATACATTCTAATTTCGGACTTAAAAATTCAGATTAAAATATGTTATTTTTTCACTACTTTTTGTTTGCCGTACTTGAGTGTAACGAGATGGGAAAATGATTAGCCTACCAAAATGTGTAGAACGAAACTAGGTGTCTTTCCCTCGACGCTGATGCCATTGACTTCACAGACCTCGTCACCGACGTGGATGAGACCGGATCGGTCGGCCGCGCCACCATGCATTATCCTCGCTATCACGATCTTGCCAGTCTCTTCACAGGTTTTTATGGTCGCCCCCTAATATCAAGATGTAAAGTCTAGTATTGTCATAGCGTTACATCTCACACGTGAACGCGTACTAGGGAGCGCCTTTTTTTCTTCTTAAAAAAAAGGATAAAAATAAAAGGATCTCCTTGTGTATGGTATACGCGGAACTAAGATCAGCGTACGCTCGACGATTTTTGTGCCACGATCGATTGATCGGAATCGTTAAGCACAAAAATAGACGAGCATTGTGGTCGATAACATGAATGTCCAAAAGGTACAGCAAAGAGAATCTAAAATGTTTGATTTTTCAAATTATTTAACAGTGACCTTTTAAATCTCCTTTGGAATTTCATGTTGTTTAGAGCTTTCTTACTCTCCGTACATTTCCCGAGATAAACAGAATTAGGCGTTTCAAACAATTTGCAAAATAAACATAACAAAGATCGAATCGCATCTCGAGAAACATATATCGCAAAATGCAGTTACCCGTAACATTGCTTAATTATGATTGTTCGAAGAAAAAATATGAAATTACAATAAATATTGTTGAGCGTGTTCTTGAAATAATTTTATAAATAAGAGATAACTTTATGTCTGAATTTAGAATGTTCAGTATTCGAGCGTATTTTTTTAAGTTAAATGTTCTAAAGGGTAACTCCATTTCACGTGCTTAAGGTACAGTCATGCGGGATAATAACAACAAATAGAGTGATGCAACAGATTTTATTTACAGGGCAAAAACATAAAAGAACAACTCAAACAAGACATATGCAATGGACGCAATAGAGGCAAACAGCAAAATCAACAAACTTGTGCAAGGAATGGGAGGACATTTACGAAAACGTTTTATTTACAGCTGAATCTATGTCCTGTGATCGCAGTATGATAACGAGAAAGAAATTGATTAAAGAAATCTAAAGCAAGGATTGAAACCGGTTTAATTCCGATTGCTCTCAATTAATCCAGATTTCTGGACGCTCGCAATTTCTGTTGTCATTTCTTCGCTCGTCTACAGCAACGGAAGTTGCGCGCGACATACAAAATTCTGCCAGTTTCGATCCTGAACACTAAAGTGAGCGGCGAAACGAAAAGAATGATGGTCAAGGTACAGGACAGTATTTCATACGATGTAAGGTCAAGTGTTCATCACAGGTGCTCAGCACATGTTTTATGGCATTCAGGCGACTTACCACGATCGGTTCAACGCCAGCGTCGCCCTTCGAAGCAAGTTTGACGATGAAAGAAACACGTGATTACTTGGTTACTTTTTTCTTTGCACTCGTGAGGCTACTCGTTACTCTCCGGAGGACTTTTTTCATAATATCCAGGTTACAAACTACGCAGATATGTGACTCGCCTGCCTACGCCGATATTGGGGAGCGTTTTTCGCGTCTCATGCAAGACGACGCGAATGTACAACCATGTGTGGACGGAAAAACGAATCTTTAACGCTCTGGCAAAAAAAAGTAATCTACCTTCGACTGCTCCCCCTCTTTCCCTATGGCTTCTTCAAAAAAGTAAACGCGTACACTCGAACGCTACTAAATATCGACAATTAAGCTTTCTCTCCCTCTTACGCTTTTGCTCACATTCTTGGGTTAATCGAGTGAAAGACGCTCAAAAAGACACCGTTATTGCAAATACCGACTCAACGGTCGATCTGACGTACCAGGGGCTCGTTTGACTTCACCAGCTGAACAATCTTCACCGTTTCCTCGTCCTCGTCCACCTCCAACGGGATCTCCGGCAGCCTCGGATAGTAGTCCTTTTGCGCCACCGCATCGTGAGCGCACAGAAGACCCTTCAATAAAGAAAAATGTTAAAATATACATTCTCAAAAATATTAATTTCTTCAGAAGCGGTTATTAAGTCAAAACAGAAAGAAAAATTGACATTAAAAAGAATATTTGTGAGATGTTATAATATTTCACGTTTTATTTTGTTGTAACAAAAGATAAAAACATTGTTTCCAAATAAGTATGAATTACTACCCCTAAAGAAATCAGTTTATTGTGCAAAGTATATGCTTATACAAAGTCGTACTTATTACTATCATTACCTGAATGTGTGGTTTCTGCAGTAAGTGGAATAGCTCCTTGTATTCAGGCGAGACGTGTGTTTTGGTCGACAACAGATCGAGAACCTCGACGTCGATGTCCATCGAGTTCGATAACACGGGAAAGAACTTGTCGTCCTTAACATTGTTGAGGATTTTGTTGTGAACGTTCACCAAAGCATTCAGTTCTTTGGACTGCAGCAACTCACTGAGAAATCCGAATTCTTCCTCGGTGCAGCTGGGGATTTCCGACTTGTTCTCTTGCAACGAGTTCAGCAACTTGGACAACGCTGAAATAAGAAAGCAAGTGAGGTTAACGATGTAACAAATCTAAATCCAGCGAAGTTAGGCTTGACCTCCAATAATATTTAAAAATAAAGTTTGGCACTCTTGTTCTTATTTCTCCGTCAAAATCTTCCGTTATCTTTTTTTTTTATTACATTTTACTTTACGTAAACTTCAATGTAAAATATAATGTCCGTTATTAGAGTCGAATGGTGCTAATTATGTTCTCCATATTTAAATGTGGAAATACTAAAATTAGAAACGTAATGAAGTTCCTTTCGCATTTTTCTATAATTATTTTAATTAAAAAACAAGAATTTCTCATGACATTCACGCGTCGATCAATACCACCGATATTGGATTTTTAAACGAGGATTACTCGCCCGAGACCTCCCATTGAATAATTTGGAGCACACGGAAACGTGCGGTTGGAATATACGCTAACGCACGTCGGAAAACCTCGTTATTACTCGCAGTCACATTTATTTACTCTCTCGGCTTTACCCTCGCTCTATATTTATAACGTACAACGCTCGCGCCCGACGCACGTTTTATTAATATGTCTTTGAAGAGTATTCAGTCACATATCGGATTATGCTCTGCAACTTGCTCCAATAACTCTTCTCTTGCACGGGAAACAATGGGAAGGCCTTATCGACACGTCGCCACAATAGTCAACTCAAAATTACCCTCGCCGCTCGAAGCACCACCGTCCCTTATCTCTCTGCGTCGCACGATCGTACCGAGCATGAAACACGTGAAAACACCCTCGACGACCTCAATCACTCTTAATCACTCTTGCTCGGAACCGAAGGTGGGTCAGCAGCTTCTCCTCCTGTCGACTTACCGGGGTCCCAGTTAACGTTTTCCATGACGACCGCCGCTGTCATAATTCGTACCCTGGTCAGGCGTGTCCTCACGCCGAGGCTCCCGAGGCGAGGACGACGTGGGCGTCGCGACGCTCGGCGTCCGTTTAAGCGACGAGTATCAGAGACGGCGATAGCGGGACCCGGGTCGGCGTATTTCTGGCGGGGTCGCGCGTCGCGCCGCGTCAACGGCCCTTCCGTCGACGATGCTGTTCCGCTGCTGCTGCTGCCGCTTCCTCGCGTCGACGTGTCGCGTTCGCGTCGTCTGGAGTGTCGTTATCATAGCGAGAATAATCCGTTACGTAAGCAGCCTGTCACTCGACACGGGGTAGGATGACCGCCACCGGATTGGCCTGCCGTCCCTGCCCCGTGCGACTCCTCGACATGGCACGATCTCTTCTTTCCTCTCTCTTCTCTTTCTTTCTCTCTCTTTCTCTCACTCTTTCTTCCTTGCGTTCTCTACATATGAGATGTGCTCCGAAATTCGATGCGCTCTCTGAAGACTCACTCTCACGCACTCACGCGGTGGAGCCTTTCCCTCCGTGGATGATCTACTCAGCACTAATGCACCCCCGATGAAGTTCGCACGTTCCTCGTGTTTTTCCGACGCGATGGCATCGGTGCCATGTTGTAAGGCGCCGCGAACAATGCGCTCCGCGCACCCTTCATCGGTCTCTACTTCGTTTCTGACTCGCCCGACAACCTCATCGCTCCATCTCGCTCTTTCTACAATTTGCGTGGGCTGCAGAAAGAGACGGACGATTCTCGTCGAAACTCGACCCTATCTTCGTGTTTACGCAGGGACGACGTCGCGAATTAGACGATTGAGAGTCACATGGTCAGCTCGAGACTTCTATATTCGGATTAATTTTCAAATGCCCCTCGAGTGCGATTTATAATGATAAGTGAAATCACACACGAAGCATCGAAGATAATTTCTACAACATGTGTGATTTATAAAAGATAAATTCCAACAAAAAAATATTCATTAAACAAATAATGCACTCAAAACAATGTAATTGATTGGTATGATGATTAAAACAGAGTAAACCCTACATACGTAGTAAAACATCAGCAAAAAATTTTAAAAAATACGAATGTAGGAAAGTTAAATTTTTTATACGCAGAAAGCTTATGTAAAAGGTTAGGTGTGAATGTGTGTATTTGTAATAATAATTTTATTTAAGAGCTTCAACACAAAAATTAACCTGATTCGACGGCTCGTTATTAATTAAACGAATAATGGATTCAAAACCATATAAATAATTAGCGTGATAATTAGAGTAGAACGTAAGCACGCCCTATATACGTAAAGCACTAATAAAAAATATAAAACATTTATAAAGCACATATGCAGGATATAGAATATAGAATATGAATGAATTTTTTAAACATATTATAATTTTATATAATTTTATTTAAGAGCATTAACATAAAAAATATGAATTGAACGAATAATGCGTTTAAAATCGTATGATCGACCAACTATAATAAAAATTAAATCGAAATGTACTTTGTATACATAAACCAGCAAAAAATATAAAAATTTAAAGAATTACAGATACAGTTAGCTGAACTCTTTAAACGCAAGGTGCTCAGGTAAAACACAAAATATATTTGGATTAAGAATTTTGTTTATGAGCGCAAATATGAAAATGTTTATTAAACGAAACTGTTAATTAAAGGAATAAATCGTTTAGAAACGCTTAAGAATTGGACTCATGTGGTCGATTAGATAATCAAAACAGAATGGTACTCTGTGTATATAAAGTTTCAGAAAAGAATATCAAAATGGAGGATAATAAAATCAACCCTGAATTTTTTAACATATATTGTACAAAACTTAAGATGTATTTAAATTATAATTCCGTTCATAAGAAAATTTATATTATATTTATATTATATTTATATTATATTAATATATTTTCAAGTTCGATTGTCACGGTTCGAGTTGTGTCTCGAATTAAGTTTTACAGAATTATATTATATAGGAGTTTCTTTTTATTAAACAATAATATGGAAAAATAAATAGGCATTTAGGATCAAGCACATCCTGTCAATATCAACGAGCGTCGAATCAGGTATGTGGCGCCATCTATTAATGATTTGCTAAATTAAATGTAATGCAAGCGTTGACTGATGATAAACAATATTGCATTATATTAATTAAATTAATTAATACCCTAGTGAAATAAACTATCTCATTATATCTGATTACATCAACTCCATTATGTTGGCAAAAATCGGAATTCCAACGAGATACAATTTTTCTATCTTTCGTCCCTCGTTTAATTACGGAGAAACGTTTCACCGTACGATGAATCTCATTGTCCAATCTTATTTTTTTCCATTTTATGAATGAAAGTGTAAAAATATCTGCGCAATATTCTGTCCGATGAACGAGCGAAATTTTCAAGAAATCGAAAAATTCGCGCGCGTTCTCGCCAATGCTGAAAATCGCGCATAATGCCTTCGTTCGACCGCAAGAAGAGGCGAGAGAGAAAAAGAGAGCGATCCAACCTCCTCTCCGTTCCGAATCTCCTTGCGGCATCGTAACGACGGCGGCGCCGCGACGCGGCGCGGCGCCACCGTCGCCGTGTGTACATGCAGTTGTCTGTACGCGAAACGTCTTGCCGCACGTCTCCCGCGGGACGTACTTCTCGTTTGATTTCCCGCGGAGTTTTCGCGCGGCGAATCGCGCCGCGCCGCTTCTCACGACCCGCCGATCCGAGCCGGTTCCCCGAGTTTCGGTAAGCTTGCCGGTTTCACTCTACTTTCCTCCCCGCGAACCCGCCGTGCGCGTTTGACATGGCGTGCGTTTGACATGCACACACACACGCGCGCTGTCCGATTTTCGCGAACATTTCTTCCTCGTGCGCGCGCGCGCGCACACGCTCGCCCGTGTCTCCGGACCGACGACGCGTACGCGACGACGATGTCGTCGTTGTCGTCGTCATTGTCGTCGCCGCGACGGTCGATCCGGACGGATGCCGGCGGCGAAAAAATCGCGGCGATCCGCCGACACGGCGCGTCGGCCGGGCGATCCACAAGTGGTTGCACCGCGATGCGCGCGCGCGTGCGCACGAGCGCGCAAAGGTGTGGGTGCATGCGTGAATGAGCGAAGGAATGTGTGTGTGTGCGACCACGATGACGGTGACGGCGGCGGCTACGAGGAAACGTCACGTCGCGACGCAGGCCGCGCCGCGACGCGACGTTCCCGAGAGGATCGGTCGCCAGTTCGAAACTCAGGGCCGCATCTAGAATGTTTCTCTGCGCGCGGGGAATTGTCGAGATATCGGAGAGGCCTTTGTGTAAGGAAACCTGGCGCTGGTTCTGTTTGTTTTGATCTCGTAAACGCGTCTCGGCGACCGTTGTTTTGCCCGTAAACGTTCCCGTACGAAGAACGGAGTGCTGTTTTTCATCTGAATAACCTAATAAGACGGTGAAGGAACGATCGGCCGATGTAATCGTTCTTATCCCATTGGTTTTAATGTCCTTAAATTATAGCTATACTTGAAAATCATTAAGAGCTGTTAAACGTAACGATTGATCGAGTAGATGCTCATAACTACACGAGTCACGAAGGAATGTCATAATATCTCAGCTAAAAGAATTTCTGACATGAGATGTTATTACAATTCTTCATGACTTAATTTTTTACTGACACGAAATGTAAATTTCAATTTTTTTCAAATAGTTTACATCGATACGAAGAATGACGTTAATTTTTTTAATTTTTGAAACGTGTCGAGGTCGAAGTTGCATTTATTTTCGAAACTTTGTGTTCTCCTAAGAAAAAAAAAGTTTGAAGAACAGGTCGCAAAAATAATATCTTTTATATATAATAATATTATATAATATTATTAATATATATATTATAACATATTTATAATATATATATTATATTATATAATATAATAATAATATAATAATATTATTATATATAATATTATTAATATATATATAATATATATTATATTATATTATAATATATAATATTTATATTAATAATAGCTTTTCATTAACGAGGAATTTTTCCTCCTACGACAATGCTGTAATGTAATGTGTGACATTTAATAAATAAATTGTTATGCATCCCGACGATCGATAAGGCGTTGTTGATTACTCGCTCGAAACATCCCCGAACTTTCCCGCATTTTTATTTATTTATGACATTTTTTCCATTGTTGCAGACGCCTCGCACATTTTCGCACCTCCCACTTCTTTTTTCATTCATCGTTTGGTAAGCCCGATATATTTTATTTATCTTTTCCTTCAATATTATTTTTTCAATTTATTAGTTTCAGTCATATATTTCACGCCTATCTTCCATTAATCACCGTTTTGTGCGTTTTAAACGTGGTATTTTCTTGTTTTCTTTATTTATATGTGTATCGATGAGAAGATAGCAAATCGATTGCGATAGTTTGATCGTCTGCGTTATCGCGCAACGTCGGAATCAGAAATGCAGCTCGTGCTGCAGCTGAAAGATGTCGCCATCAGTTCCATGCTAACACGTGCGTCAGTCTCTCGGCTTCCGTGTTCGGAATCAAAAGCATTTGTTTGGGAAATCGGAATGCTCTATAATTAATTCAATTTGAAGACAATACAATTATTAATAATTCCAACTGATGATTTCCAGCATTTATTATTTACGCGTCGTAAAATTGAGTAATATCGTCGTCGCAGAGAGCCGAGCTGAATCGATAAGAATAATTGCGGTATTAGTAGAATAAATTAAAAAAAACTCGATATTGTAAATTGACCGAAGTTTTTGCATGACGAGCGATAATATTAAATTTGCAAAGCTCATTGGTACGGTGGGGATGGGATCGTACCGTGTCGGTGATATCGAAAGAGGGATGACACTTTCAAACGTACGGCAAATCAAATTTATACGCAAAACACGACTCATTGTTAAAAATGCGCCGTCCATTTCCGGCGTTGCTATAGAAAATATCGCGATATTAAAATCCAAACAAAAATATCGACGTCCGCTGACCGTACGAAACGGAGTTCATTCGTCGCGAATAAAGGATGCATTCTGCCAAACCCTTCTGCCGGAGGAAGGGCGAAAAATAAAAATCCGCGACACGATCGTGTGAAAAATTAAATCGCGTTTACATGGTGTCGCGTTATTTTATCGCGGACGGGCACGGCGAGTATCGAGATCTGGGCAAACATTTTTGGCGCCCTTTCAGGCGAATTAGCGGAAGCGGCCGCGACTTTTTCCGCATCCGTCGGAAATATTTCACGAAAAATTTTTCCAGCGCGCGGAAGACAGTTCAACCGACCGTCGAACATTTCGCTCGCGAGATACAACGCGACGAAGGGATGGAGGGGTGACAGCGAGACACGCGAGGGGGGACATACGGGGGTTGGGCACGTGTCAGGCGAGTGTTTTACTAGCCTTAATTTCGTGTGCTTTCGTAGCCAATATGTCGGGGCAGTAAATTCCAAACTTTCCGCCTGGCTTCGCGTTTCGGCATTGCGCGTTTTTGCGATCGCGGTTTTAACGATCCCCCTACCCTATCGCCACCCCACCCGTCCCGTACCACCCCCTTTTGACTAACGGAGGTCCGAGGAAAAGCTGCCGGATATTAATTTTGTAAATAACGAACTTCCGGCGTCGACGAGAAACTTTACGCCCCCCTCCCCTTCCGTCCCGTTTCGTCTCTCTCGCGAGCCACCGTTTTCTCTCGCAGGGGAAAGGAGGGAGCTTGTCGTATCGTTATAACTACGAGAGCGTATCTCACGGGCGAGCCACGGAAATTTTTTCTCGGCGAGACCCGGCGAGGCGGCACTTGCAAAACAATTACGAATCGTCGCTATTTCCTTCCGCCATTGTGCGGCCGGGGCCCGTGAAAGGAGGGCCGAACTTTGAAATTCATTGCGCGCCATTGTACGCGGCTGCCCTTATTTCGGGGAAGGGTGAAAGGGGGGAGGCGCGTACGACGCACTAAAAATGAATAAGACAGGACGATTAAATATTCGCCGAGCGCCGGTACAAAAATTCACGTCGGCCCCGCGCACACATACACATGCAGCATGTAGAGAAAGGGGAGAAAGAACGCAGTAAGGGGGGCGGTAGAGAAAAGAGCACGAGAGAGACAGAGAGAGAGAGAGCCATGAATCGATTGAACCAACATAAACGCGGTGGAGGACTAATAAAAAAAAAACAGTAATTTACTTACTAAAACATAAAGCCACGTCCGTGGCCGGCGAAGGAAGGCAAACACATTAAACATTTAGAGGGCATAATAACCCGCGGCATACGTAATACGGCTGGCGCCCTTTTCACCGATAGCCATGAATAATGTACATACGCCAAGGTATGACGTAGGCTCGCGCGCTAGACTTGTGTGTATTTCATAGCGAGGTAGATCGACCGGGCTATTTTCAATAACCGGCACCGTGCCGGCAACGCTATCGCGCTATCGGGCTTGCATTGGCGAGCGTAAGACCCCAGCGCGAGAAGGGGGTCCCCGACACACCGAGGCCCCCCTTTGTGTTCGCTTCCGTCGATTGTCGTCGATGCTTGTCGACGTTCGCCACTTCGCCCTATCTATTTTACGCGAGTTAACTCTCGAAATAGAGTTATCAGAGATACCATTGGTCGAATAGGGTCGTGAGGAACAAAATGTGTCTCGGGCTAAAAACTCGACTGACTTACTTTCGCTTGTTGGAATTCATCCCCATTTATTCTGCCGATCGCTGAGGGACATCTGAAAGAGTAGTGTACGATGCACACTGCACTGTATTGCGAACGGAAGTAACTTTTGCACCAAAGTAATGAAAGGATTTTAAATCCAGTGTTTTCAATGAAAATGTAAATAAATTGAAAATTGCCAATTAATGAATTATTTCTTTGAACATTAAATTTCTATAAATAACACACAATCCTTTTTTTCGTACATATATTTTTTTAAATACAGGATAAAATAGTATCCTAGTATAACAATGCGTTTCTCTCTCATATAGGTCTCCTCACATATGCATTTTCTGAATAATTTAATTGGTTTACGAAAACAGGCACTTTAGGTTTTCTTGTATCAAATAGCAAGCATAATATTATGAAGAGAGAATTATATTAAAATATTGGAAAAGTACAAAAGAGTGACCTTTGTACTATTTCAAATTAATTCACGACTGCACACTTTTAGTAGGCAAAACACACCGTGCACGAAAGCATCTCGATTCCTGTCTGAGTTCGTGAACGCGCAGTTTGAAATAATCGGTTAATACCGAGCTCGCGAGATGCATACCGGCGATTAGGTCGACGATTAACAGTGTACGAGTTGTCACGAATTACTAGCGCGGATCACCGGAGGGGTCATGGCGATTTGTACATCGTATCGGCGCGACGTGCGCGCGACAATGGTAAAGTAATGAAGTTCGCATTCCAGACTATCTGGAGCGTAGAATGACAAAACAATAAATCGCTTATCGCCGTCGTGGCCGGTAGTGTTCGCGTGCCGTCTCTACCTTGTCGCCGGTCGTTCCTCGCCGCGACGTAAAGCGACTCGCCGCGTAATTCACATAGACGCAACACGCCGCGATAAGAGTTTCGCCGTCGTTCAAAGCTTCACGAGCGTAAATCCCCTTCGGGACGTGCGATCTGCGCGAAAATTAAATTTCACGCAGCCTGTACAGTGCCTCTACGATCGATAATACTGAAAATTCTGGAACAAAAATCTTAATGAAAATCAATTAGGTCTTTAATGAATTTATCTTATATAAATTAGAATGAACATTACTTTGCGAGTGTTAAGCAAATTATTGTCACTTACAGTAATTTTATCTGAGTGTCCACGAGTGAATTTAATCGCCTGAAAAAAGTAGCTTCGCTATCATTTATATCGGATTGTGTTGCTTCTGCGTTGTAGTTATAGTAAGCATTGTGAGCTCGATAGGGATAACGCAGTCTCGACTAAAATGCGTGAACAAAGAAGAAAAGGTTTACCGTAATGTCCACCATGTCGGTCTCGCGTTATTCATCAGCGCGTAATCGCATTATTCATAAGTCGTTCATCTTATCTGGCGTTCAGTTTTTGCTAATCGTAATCATACTTTTACCTTTGCAACGTTCTATATATGCGATAGCTAAAAAAAATGGTGTCTTTTATATTCTAACGATTCTCTTATATAAAAAAAATGTTAAGTCATGTTTATTAAAAGAAGTGTCAAGTGGCAGATTTCGAAATTACAGCCGATTCACGTATGATTTAATTAGACGCGATGATTTTCTTATTCGCGCAAAAGCATGGGGGAATTGCGATGTGTCATGCTGAAATATATAATATAATAAGTACCAAGTAATATTGATGAAAGCAAAGTTCTCAAAATTATAGCGATCGATAGATTTAAGGGCTAATTTAATTAGGGCTGATGATTTTCTCATTTCTATAGAAGTGGAGGAACTCATATGTCACGCTGAAATATATACAATAATCATATTTATCAGAAAATTCTAACAAAAGTGGAGTTTCCAAAATTAGAGTCGACTGACGAACGATTTAATCAGAAGTGATAATTTTTTCATTCATGCAAGCGTGAGGTAATCGACATGCAATGCTAAAATATACATAATAGTTATATACAGGATGTCTACGGATGCCTTGGTCAATTAGGAATTGATCTTTCTTGAGGAAAATGAACTAATGTGGAGAATTCGAGACAACTTTGAGATATCAGAGAATTCTCATCATATAAAATTTACAAAACTATCGTCGGCTGACAGATGACTTAATTATAGCGGTGATGAATCATTACTTCTACCGGTGAAAAGCATGATTGAATTTACCAGACTTGCGGAGAGCTTTAAAAAGCTTTAAGATTCCGCGCAATTAAAGATATTTCTTTCCACGGATTATAGTGCGCGTGATTCGCGTGAAGACAAACGCGAGAAAAACAGCTCGCGATGTTTCCGGCCACGGACAATACAAGTGGAATTCTTCGGACGTTCAACAAATGCGGCAGGGGCTTCCGCGTATTATTCAAAATCATTGTTGAGTACCGACGCTGTTGATAAAATATACCGCGGCACAGCTCGTGGAAACAGGCCGCGATAAGGATAACTAAGGAAACGAATGAAGGCTCGCGCGAGGCCGATAAGAACCGCGTGATTTAATCCGGAACGAGTTTACCGTTCATGAAATGAAATGAAAAAAGGTAAAGAGAAAAGAAAAGAAACGCGGCCGTACGTAAATGAATTTCAAATGGCAGCGAATGCTCGTTTGCAGACGCTGTAATTATGTGCATCGAACAGCGTTGTATTTGCAAAGTCGATCTGCGATTTACCAAATTATCCATCGTAAGACTTTGTACGCGCGTATATCGAAACTTCCATTTGGAGAATTAATCTAATTAAAATATTGAAAAAAATATATAATACATGTATGTTTCTAAGAAAAAAAATTGACTGCACGTTTGTTGAACAAATCGTTGTAAAATTAACATGAGTCCGGTATGACCTGTGTAGCGACTACAACTATAAAATTGACGGGGCAATCTCGCAAATTTCTCTCGAATACCAATAGTTTACACCGTCATTATTCGCCGCTAATTGTATTTTCCGGATAATCCGGATTTGCACTGATTGACGTTAGAGTTGGAGTATAAATTTACCGAAAAAGCCAGGGAATATCATTGCGTCGCGTACTCGCGCGATCATTTTGACACGCTCTCCTGTATATTCAGTTTGCCCCGTGGTGTCGTCGCCGAAAACGTCGGCGCCCTGGGCGCCGGATTCGTTGGTTGACGAAGGGGCACCCGGCCAGCAAACCTGGATCCAGTCCGAAAAGCGGGGCAGAACGAGAGCGAACGCGGTGCCCGATAAATCGCCGTCCTCATCCTAGAGGGACCGCGAGGGGAGGATTAGGGGGAGCGGACGGATATCGCCATAAAGGCCAGCTCAAAAGTCAATCAAGCGGGCCGAATTACGTCGAAAAGCGCGGCGGGGTGCGAGAGCGTGGGTGCTCGCGCGCTCGCGAGCACCGATATACAACAAAATGAAAGCTATCAGAGGTGACAATCCGCGGACGACAAATCAGCGTGTATATTTAATGCCCGTGGTGCCATCCCCGCCCCCGGAAAAGCCCCCGACGCCCGACGTGGAACAGTTTTCTCTCCCTTTCCCTCTCGCTCTCTACATTGACATGCCTCTCTTCTATCTATCTGTCTATCTGTTCGTCTCCCTCTCGATTTCACCCTCTTTCCCTCTCTATCTTTCCCTCTCATTCTCACTACTTGTCTCTCTCCTCGTCTCTCCCTCGTCGACTCCCTTCTATCACCCCTACACTCTCGCTCCCACGTCATCACGTTGTTGCTCTCGGATATGTCACTATGCTACCGACATAACCAACCCGCACTCTCTTCTCTCTGTGCTCCTCTTCTCGTGCACTCACTCGTTGAACTCTCACCCTCTTTGCCGCACTTCCCCGCCGCGTTATTTGCAACGTGTCGTACGCTCGCACATCCCCGCGATCTAGCGCAATCAGTGCTATTATATTAATATTTATGCCAACCCCTCCTCCGCTTTCTGTCGCCTCGTCACATTCTCTCGTGTTTTCTCTCGCTCTTGGCCATCAGTGATGCCTCGCGGAAAAGCCAATCGAAAACAAATCCACTGAACACCCATTCCCCTAAACTGCTCGACATTTCTGCTTGATCCTCATAGATCGAAAGATATAGACGACAAATCTGAGAAATAAATCGAGGATGATGATGTGTGTGTTTTCTTTACGGTCAATTATAATCTGTCTATTCATCCAATTTTATACATCGCAATTTACAAACAATCTGGTAGTTCTGGAGAACGTTTAAAGCCATATTGTATTAATGACTTTTATTCTACATGTAGAAAGATTTTTGTTCTTGATGAAGAAACTATACTATGTATGATTTATAAGTGTTGCATGTTTCTATAAGTTTTAATTCTATAGTAATACTTTCAGACGTACGAGTAGAGAAATGAGAGCGCTATATTGCCACGTTACATCAATCTATAGATATGCAATATTACTGCGTTTATAATCCTGCAACACCGGTGTAATGTTGCCATATGAATGTACGTCACGGCATAAGATCATATAATATCATAGTGGCATGCAGGCAATAACAATTATCCGAGAATACTAATTAAAATTATTGAAATTTATTGAAATTACCATGTTGCCGTGCGACATAAGAAACGTTCATGCGGCACAAAGCACTCGTATTAGCTTGCGACATTACTTAAAATTACCAGGTTGCGCTCTTGATAGATAGCAGCAATTATACGGGTTGTCCCTGGTTCGCCGTCTGCCCCTTTAATAATAGATTCGTCGAACAGTCAATGCTCTTGCTGTGAATTTAAAACTTGAAAAGACAATAAATTTTATATTTAAATATATTACATTGATAATTCAATCTTCTTGTGAGTAACAAGATAGAAACAAGCAATAAATATATGATTTGGTAATTTGGAAGTACACTTACGTGCATAAGGTACTACTACGTCTAAATGTGATAACAATATTTAACCCTAAAAATAAAATAACAGTAACTTGTCGGCTATTAGATAGATCATGAGATTGTAGGAATTTCACGATAACGTTTTGCAAACTAGTAATCTTGCGGAAAAATCAGAGCGGCATTTTTAGTGTGAGATCGAAGATCGAACGGATTGTCTTTCGAGGAAGATGATTTTCACTTTGTACAATTAGAAAAGGCTTTGCGAGGCAAAAAGTATATTTATCTCCCGACAATATTTTATATAATATATTCATTAGCCTTGCTCGGAGACGACCCATTTACGCCATATGTAAATGTATGCGCGATAGATTCGATTGTATGTAAATAGTAATAGGAACTCCGGTCCTTTGCATAACACTGGGCGTTAACACACTTCTAGCTTTCCATGCGCGAAGACGATTATTATTTGATTTACATAAAAAGCGAGGACACGTTTTTCATTGGCGTAGAGAGATTGCCGAGAAGTGATGAGAGAGGCGTCTTCCAGGTTGTAATGTTACAACACTATGACTACAGAAACGACCGGAAGCATCTACGTGATATTCATAGAGTTTTGTGATCGTTGACTCTAAGATTAGAATCATGATTTTAGTAACGCAACATTTTTTATTTTTTGCAATCTGTTATTAACACAGAATATTTTTGTTATTTGTTATTGAAATAATTTTTGAAAATGGAAATTAATACAGACAGGAATTGGTATAAATTATACTGAAGTGATATGATATAGTGATATGATATGATAGTCGTCAAATTAATTTATTTTGCGTTCTTTTAATTTAATTCACAAGAATTTTCTCATTTTAAAGTTAAATAATTTCATAATCGTATCATGTTCTTAAATTTTGCAAAAAAAATTTAATTTGTTATTTGTAAATATGCTCTTGCAAGTTTAAAGTTAATTTTTAAGATTAAAGATTAGTTTTTAAGAAGAGGGAGAGAAAAAAGGAGACTGTTTTATATGATACAAAATTATTTTTCAACTATTTTTTTAAATTTTATTGTGTATTTTGTTTTGAAGGAGATAAAAATAGTTTATCAAATAAATAATGCTTTTATAAAAAGTATTGGATATATAGTTTCCTTTTCATAGCAGTCTGCCTTATCGAAAATGACATAAACGCGTTCAACTCGAGAACAAAGAGCCCTCGGATTATTAAGGCAATATCGTATCTTCACGGCTCGATTGATCCGTCGAGAAGGTTCACAATATCGGTTTACGAGCGATTACGCATTTCTCGAGCTTGTCGGCCGAGCCGACCAGCCGCGAAACCGCGACAACTTTCTCACCGCGGAATCAAATTCATCCGAGATATTCAGAAACAGATCCCTGCATCCATGCCCCATGGATGAAGGGCTCACGCGATGCCCGAAATCTCCCCCGGATGGAAAATTCGCGATTCACCCGACAGATGCATCACTCGAACTGCCCCGCGGGCGGGTTTTTCTAAATTTCTTATTGTCAACTAGATCGGGGATAGATATTGTAATCGCCTCTCTTAACTGAGTAATCACCCTTTATCTCTGGGGCCTGCCGACCACCCCCGGCGCCGCCACCCATTGTGCTTCACCCTCGACGTTAGTGCTAGTGACGTCGCACCGCTCGATGTAAGCCAGAAACACCCTTCGGCACTTGCCGACTAATATTTATTGCCACGTTATGGATACGGTTTGTTTTAGCGATTGCACAGATTCGCGCTGTCGCCTATGCCTCGTTTTTTATCCTTTTTCAAGCAAAATAAAAAATAAAATAAAAAAGTTATTGAAAAGTAATTGTGTTTTCCTGAATACCGCAATTAATATGTCGCAAATAAACAACAACGCAAATACTTCCAGAAATTTGGCCAATATTAGGGGCAATTACTCTGCTTTTTTCTTCTATTGCGATTTAGATTCTATTACATCGAGTCGTTTGGAGCGCGTATGTCATGCGCGTGCCACGAAATTTACGGTTATCCTTCTAACAACGAAGCATAATTTGACTATCGAGAGTTATAATTTTCGAGACACTTGTTCTCCAATTTGTTGGGGACTCGTTGATGTTTTGAAGACCGATTTCAAGCCCTCTTCTGAACGCCGACCTCCAGCTGAGCAAAAATCAGTGTCTACTGAATTGCAGGTTAGATTACGACGGGCGGCGACGGGACAGCCGTCGATCGAAATCGCATTTCCGGAGGTACGAATTGGCTACCCAGGGTGCCTGCTGCCCCGTGCGCTCTGGACCTACCGAAATTCTAACGATTGGGCGATTTCGATCGACGGTTGCCCTGTCGTAATCTAACCTGCAATTCAGTAGACACTGATTTTTGCTCAGCTGGAGGTCGGCATTCAAAAGAGGGCTTGCAATCGGCCTTCAAAATGTCAACGAGTCCCTAACAAATTGGAGAACAAGTGTCTCAAAAATTATAACTCTTGATAGTCAAATTATGCTTCGTTGTTAGAAGGATAACCGTAAATTTCGTGGCACGCGTGCATGATGTACGCTCCGAATGACTCGTGGGACTCGACGCAATAGAATCTGAATCGCAATAGAAGAAAAAAGCGGAGTGATTGCCCCTAATATTGGCCAAATTTCCGGAAGTATTTGAGTTGTTGTTTATTTGCGACATGTTAATTGTGGTATTCAGAAAAACACAATCATACATTTGTGATAAATCTGAGTTGTTTTAACAATTTTATCAAGGAATTTTCAAATGTTTTAAATATTTTTACATTTAGCCTCATATAGTAATTATTTCGTAAGTACAACACAAGTCATTCGAAGATTCAGAAATTCCATATTTTTCGTATTTTTATTTTAAATCGTTAAAATAAAAATATTATTTTTTTATTTTCCACAGAATTAAAATTATAGAATCTAGGCAATAGCGTACATTATATGTGAGAAAAACGTACGAGTACTTTTTTGTTGCGATTTTGATGAATCAAAAGAAAATGTTTGTATGTACTTTATTTTAATATTAGTGCTGCAGTTGTACTGTAAGACAAATCATCATCCCGGCATTTCGACGAGAGTGTAAAGAGCGAAGGATGAGATTTCCTCACGTGATCGACCGAAAGCACTCCAGCGAAATGTTCCTCGATTCCAAGCCTAACCCGCGAATCTAACTCGTCGTCCACATCGATAAAAAGAGAAAAAAATTCTCACAAGGGGGGTTGGGAGGAGAGAAGGGAAAGAGGAAGGAGTCGCGCAAAACCGCGAGCGGTTGATCGTGGCCGAACTTTTCTCGCGGAACGATCTCTCTCTCACGATTTCCCCCTTTGGAGGAGGATCGTCGACCGGTATGCGGTAATTCGTACGTGATCGTATACGATAAATATGAAAAGGAAGAGCCGGCCACTCTTCTAGGTGCTCTCACGAAGTAGAAAACAGTCCTCCTTTTGCGCCTCCTCTTTCCTCCCCGCTCTTGTCTTCGAGTTGCGAATCACCGGCATCATCGCCACGAACGATCGGCAACCGATAGTAATGTAACGGCGTCGAAGCGCAGACCGCGGGCCATAGAATTATGCATTATGCCGAATGCACTCGCTAAGCAGTATGATCGGCTCGAATGGCGCGGCGGTGGCGGCTGTGGGCAGCCGAGAGGGCGACGAGGAGCTAGAGGGGAACGATAGGCGGAGGCTCTCGGTGGTAGATGATTCTCGTGATTTCATGATCCGCGATATATCGAGGGAGAATCGGAGAAGGAAGGGGACCGGTAACGAGCCGATCGTGACTCGCCGCTTTCGTACGGTAGCTTATTCGCGAGAGTCGTTGCGGCAGCCGGCGCGAGCGAGATCCGCTGTCCCATTGGCGGATAGCCTTCCCTCAAAGAGCTGCGAGATAGAGAGATAGTGAAAGGGAGAGGGAGAGAGCTAGAGAGAGTGGAGAACTGCCACTTTATCGCGACCACTTATTGGATCGGTTCACCTCCGAATCAGCCCAACGATTTAGTCGATTTAGAGACGTACACGTGCGAATAAAGATGACGAGGAAGAGAAGCCGAAAATGTAATGCTAAAATAACATGCTGCTTGGGAACATCTCTTCGTACTTCTGAATTTGTATTCCGATCGAAATTATTTTTTATTCTGTATAATCAATATTCTTTAGATTCTCCTAGATCTTCATTTTTTTTCTCTCGAAAGAGTAGAGTATCGCGTGAGCTAATTAGGTTAGAATTAATATTAACAATAAAGTTATAAGAATTAATGATGGATTAGAACAAAACTAAACAGAAAATTCCACAGAATATAGAACATTTGTGTGTCAGTAGAATTCTAAAATATTCTAAGACAATTCTTTTAAAGATACATGTATTATCGATTACGACATTATTTTTCGAACAAACGTTTTTACTCGATCTCCTCTTGATTTTTCCTGAATGTCATTATAACTTGCACCGGACACCATTATCGCATCTGCTCGTACGTACACAGATGCGACGCGCTCCCTCGTTTTCTTTTCTGTTTACACGTCGCACGAACGCGTGAGGTAGGGTCGATCGATTGCCGGTGATCGATTGTGACACACGCATAGGGGGCTGGAAAGTGTCGTTGAAGGAACGAGTTCGACCAACCAAGCGCAATCAACCAACCGAGCGACCGACTGACTGACTAACTGACGGAGAAGTTTATCGAGTCGATATCGAGTGAAAAAGATTGCACTAACAGCGCCGGCGTAAATAAGGATCCTTGTCGGAGGATTCGGTACTGTCAACGGGGTGATTCTCGTTAAGCTTCGAGACGAGGAGACTCGTCAAGTCTCCTCAACGAGTCTCCGATACCGAGGGGGCCGCTAATCGCCCACGTCTCTTGTTGCAAGCTAGACTGCTCTTAGCCGATACTCATAATCCCAGTTGTGGAATAATTTCTGTTTTCGTAATGCTGCTTAGAGCCGATACGTTGACTGGTTAAGAAGTATTGTTGGATAAAACTTGATGCATTTTTTGCCAAACCAAAATACGATTGATACTTGAATCCTAGCTTAAGGGAAATACAGAATGATTCTGTCCGAGTTTCATATCGACCTCTCGATATTCTTCACTTCGAGTAATCTAATATAAATTAATATACTTATTAATGAATTAAAATGTATCATAGTTGATGACTTAAAGCGGACATATCATTAGCAGATGTGATTTTACTTAATGATCGAACGGAAGCTACGATTTGGATAAATTAATCGATAATAACGAGCGTCGATATTAGTAATTAGTGTTGGTAATTTGATAACGAAGATAGGTCCACGATCAAAGCACACGAGCACTCGTTCTAATCTCCGTGCGCGACCGACGTTTTAATCATGTCGTCCGATATATAGCGCGGAGGGCATTCGTATTAACCAAACTTCAATCTACGCCCTAACGCCGAATTATCGAATAATATAACGTATTAGCGTGATCCTCGGTCGCGCGGGTATTAATAAATTAATATCGAAGGCACAGGATGCGTTCGCGCTCGCCCTCGTTACGCATTCCTCTCGCTGTGCGATCGAAATTGTAATCTTGTCCGATAAATTGAAGCTCCCCGAATTTCCCTACCCTTCTCCAATGGCATTAGCTCTTAGCCTAGCCATCACCATTAATTTTAATATATAAAAGTATCATAGATTATAATGTAAAGGAAGATATGTTGTGTTTTATAAGCGTTTTCTATACGTGCAAAATATCATGATACTGCAAAGCTCTTTTAATGGGTCGAAATAGAAATAGAAAATACATATTTTTCTGAAGCAGATATATAGAATTAACGTATTAAAAGAAGATTCGACAAATTCCGAATCTGACGTGTGACGATTTCATTCATAAGTTCCACTTTGCACTTTTTTTTTTTTTTTTTTTTTTTTTCCATCAAAGACGTTTTTCACAAAGACAAATGGCAAGACAAATGCAAGGTAAAATGTTACGATATTGTGGCGTAGCACAGGTCATAGATCATCGAATAATGCATTTACATTTTATTGTTTGAGACTCAATAAATTTATATGTGCATTGTTGACTAAACTTATTCCGATTGAAATACTGATATAACACAGCGGTACAGCAAAGTCACCTACTATGTTTCTTGTCTCAATTATTTTTACTAATTTCCCGTAGAGATTAAACATAGAGAGCGCTCTTGTTACTTACATATTTAAAAGTTCACGAATTATTAATTAAGCTGAATATTTCAGGCGTTCACCATGTGCTGTATTTCATGTGAATAATAACATATTTGATCAAAGTTAATGAGATTAAAATAATTGCCATTTTATTTTTTTCTCATAAATTTTAATTATGCGCAAGGGAGCGCACTACAACTATTCATCCGGACGAGATGTTGCATAATTATAAATTATATTCTCGTTAATTTAATTATTAAATTACATTCTCATTATTTCTTAATATTACATCTCGGTTCTTTAACTGTAATTCCAAGTTTGGCCAAAATGTTAATATCAAAATGAAAATAGACTTGAAGCGTTAGCCAATTTGCTGGACTTCGACATACACTTAATGATCCCGTCAATAACTGCGTGCGTTTCTAGCGTTGTAATAGTCGCATATTAATCAATTTGTCTATAAACCGTTGCTAGACGAGAGAATAACATAGTGTCGCGTTATGCTTTATCGGCGGTCCGTTAACAAATTAATGCGCCGTGCGATCCTCGTCTCTCCTCCTCGTCTCTCGCCGCTCCACGATCGCCATTTCCCAGTTCTGGTTTAATGAGTCGTCCGGTATACGCATTAAAATCCCTAATTCTTATTCATCCGCCTCCGTGGATCTCCACAATTCGGGATCTCGCAACAAACCGACGATTGTTTCTTCTAGATCGGCCGCGGTTGATGATACGTTACGCAGAGGAGAGGGTTGCAGACTTGGCGGGAGGGAGGAAGGGGGGGTGGAGTAGGAAATCGGATCGCATGTCTACCACGAATCTTTCCGCCATCTTGCGGGAATTCTTTCCATGGCAGCGAGCGACGAGCGGCGAAAACCGAGCTCTGCGATTACATTCCCTTATAAATATGCAAATATGGAGGCACGGTGCACAGCGTTGGGGAGGTAAGAAGTCTGAGACGATAGTAGAGGGAAGAGAGAGAAAGAGAGAATGCGAGATTAAAGGAGAGGGGTCCTTGGGCCTCTTCGTGATGGGGGACGGGCGAGGGTGCAGGCGAAAAGGGAGAGCCCCGACTCTCTTTCTCTTCGCAAAAATAGTGAGTCTCGCGGTAATAATTATTGATTAGGTATTCGTGACCGAATCGACCATTGCTAGAACCGGTACGGTGCATAAGGCGGGCTAAGTGCACCCGATCTCCATCCACCGCATCCCTCTACGTCGCTCTCCCTTCTTCCCTGTCTGCCATCCCTTTTGCCCTCCCTCGTTTATTCTCCCTTCTTGCGCATCCACACCCACGTCTAGTCTTCATGCGTCCGTACACGACATCCGCAATGGAGACGTCTCGAGGATTTATCGGTCACCCTCGCCGTAAACGAACGAAATCTCCATTCTGGGTAACGCTCTTGCCGCCGTCTTATCGTGCGCGAGGATGCTCACGCGGCGAAAGTTATTGAAGAACGAAAGCTTAAAGAGAGAGACGGCAGTGGCTGACTGGCTACTGAAAGATCCCTACTTTTATACGTTCCATCGCCGCCTGCCGATGGCTACAAAAAGTTTATTTTCCTACGTGCTCCACGGACTCGGGCAGACTTCTTCCACAATACGAGCGACTGCTAACTTCCTTATATCCCGTTTATGCCGCGCATCTTCCGCGAGGATGACGAAGAAGAGGAGAAATCATTCGGAGCTTCCAAGTTGATCGTAATAGTAGTTGTGATGGATAATAGAATAAATGAATAACTATTTAACTTAGTTTTTTACTTGAGTGAATCTATTGGATTTTTGGTTAAAAATAGCAATCGAAATTTCTTAGCTTCTAGTTTCATGTAATTCCGCATGTTTAAATATTACGGACTGCAGCTTTATGACCGATCGATTGTAATCTCACAATCCGATTCTGATTCTAATATCACTTTAAATATTCGACGAATTATAACGTTCTATTGCTTCTGTTAAATATAAATATGAGATTTCTAATTTGAAACGGGGAGTATCGAGAAATCGACGTTGGGGAATTAGCGAGCGATCGTCGAAGATCGGCTACCGCGCTGCCGATAATGCATCGATGCGCCCGGGACGACCCGAAGGTACGAATAATAAAATCGGTCGAGTAAAGACTGGTAGCCAGATTCCAGGCGGGCCCTTATCCGAAACCCAGAATTATCAAAATTACCGACGCGGCATAAGGGCAAGGAAGCGCGCAAACGGCGCATTATGATCGGGCGTGTTTCTGCGCGAAATCATCTTCCTTCCTAGAATCAAAATGCGCGGGGTTCGATACGCTTCGCGTGATTTCTTTAAAGTATAGAGATAAGTATATACGCAGCGAAGAAGCGTATGTGCGCTGGTTTTATATAAACGCTGCTATTATTATTTAATTATACACGACCGCCGGTCATAATTTTTACTTAGCGCTCCTGATAATCTCTTTAATTCCACGATTCCATCTATTATCCGTGCCATTTATATAGATCCTTGAAGCTTACATAAGCATTCCAAAACTATTGTTTTTAACGGAAATCACAAATATTAGAAGTGCATTGGATACTGCAATACTTTTTAATCACACATTTCTACATAGCTTTCAGGTCTTTCTATCGCATTTTTTTTCAACTTTTTTTTCAACTTTCTTGAATCTCGAGTCGAGTTTCGAGGCACTCCATTTTCTTTTTCAAAGAAATTTAAACTGTTCTAATTTCCAATAGTTCAATCCCCCTTAGTCGATTGACCAAACCTCGCATCGTTCGGAACCGAACATCGAACCGTAGAGGAATGTGCCGCGGGAAGGAAGGCATGGTGTGCACGCAGCATTATCATTCACCCTGCCCATTATCCATCCACCATCGACGAGCCAACCCTTATGCTGGTTTGCCGGCAGTCCCCTACTTCGCGTTCGACGAGATGGAAATTTAGCGGAATCATTCGCGATTTACGACGGGGCGAAACGCGCCGCCACCCGCGCGCACTTACTTCGGTTTATACGCGAGCAAGATGAACAGCGTTATCCGCCGGTCCCTCGACAATGACATAACAGACATTGCAGCGCATTTGCGAACGAGCGACGATCGTGCCGTATTTCGAAATGGCCCTGTAATAATAATGATCGTTATTATTAACGTAATGCTGTATCCACTGTGACGTTATAATAATATAATGATCACCGTTGCGATATAATTATATAGGATGATTCTCGCCAGTCGCTGTTTCTGAATAACGCTTGCTGAAAATGGTTATGTGTATGTGTGTGTGTATATATAGAAATACATATATATACATATATATATATATATATATATATGTATATATGCATGCATAAGATTATTTTTTTATCGAGGATCACGTCGATGCGTAACGACGATGTGTTAGCGGAGAGAGGAAATAGATTCGAGTTGAAGACAGTTTGCCGAAAATTGGTTTTCTTTTGTATGATTCAAAAATTGAACAATTATTCTAAATTTAAGATATTGTAAAAGAAACTGCTTGCAAGGACTGTGTACCTTCTTAATTTTCTTTTTACCTCTAATTCTTTCTAATTATTTATGATATTAGTATATCGTAAATTTAGCAATTTTTGTTGCTAAAAAATATTTAATGTTAGAAAATAATAAGCATTTTCAATTTTTCCATCTTTCGCTGTCGTTTAAATAACATCGCGTTTTCGGTTGCGAAAAAATATGCAGATCACACGTGTGATCTCTCATCTCGTCGGGATCTTCGCTCACTGCAACCTCCAACGAAGAACCCTGCCCTCGACAGAGAGAAATTTGAATATTTTCGCGAAACGCGTAGGGTGAGAATCGATACGTGCGTACGCGCGCGTATCACGTAGTGATAATCGACGCGGGCCGATGTCGGCAGGAACAAGTCCACGTACTTCCTCGTAGAATAACAGACGCGGATGAGCGTTCTCTCATAACACTCGCCGTGCGAATATTATCGCTCGCCCTCGACGCACGGTGCAGCTCGCTCGATCGGCTCTATGCACGTACCTTGCCGGCAACAAATAACTCGCTGCTGGCTTCGACGTGGCCGATCCGCCGCCGGATCGCTCGAATTACCTGAAATTACAACAGCTGCCCGCAGAGCAATAACAATCGCGATGGGAGTACTCGGAGACTGCGTCGGGGTAGTGTTTCTTTCTGGTTGGTCAGCCGATCATCAGTAAAAAAAAAACCGATGGAAGGAGCAAAAGAAGTTTTAGCATGCAACATTTATCTCTTAAATTACTGTAACATTAGGGATAAAAGTATGTAGATTAACAGAAAATAATTTTCTGTTAATAATTTACCTGTTTAACAACGTGAAACTTCTTCTTGTCGACTAACTGGCAATTCTCTTTTATTTCATTAAATTACTGCAACGTTTGGAGCATTCAGATCCTTTTCAAGTAGAATAAAGTGATAGTTACAGGAACATTGACACGCCAATGAAATTGTGTCAACAATTCAAGTCAGACACTAAAATACAGTAATAGAATAACAACTACAAAATTACAAATAAAGGAACCTGTACATCCTGTTTAAATTTGGATTGTTTTGAGAAATTCGAAATACGCATACATTTACCATAGATATATGGAATTCCCATTTTCACTGACACCTTCAATTATCACGTCTCGTCGCGGACGACTCGATAGTGAATTCGGCAGCCTCGTTTGGTATTGCTGCTTCGTCGTCGACGACGTTCCGCCTCCTTTCTTTCCGTACATACGTACACAATGTAAAGAGGCCAAACGTGTAAATTATTATAACCGTGCGGTTTCACCGGATAAACTGTAAAGTACGCCCCGACCACTCCGCCGCGAGGCCGTTTATTTTATTACATACTTCGTGGCTGTATGCGAAGCACAAACACAACGGTAAATCACACGTATCGCCGGGACGGCTGTTAAATTTAATTTACGCGCGTATTTGTGCATACGACTTTATATTTCCCATTAGCGGGATAAACTGACCTAATTCGCGCAGACCTCGTCGTACACGAGCGTATGCACATGTGTGTGCTCACCCGATAAAAACAAAAAGACAAAGAAAAGGATGACAAAGAAGGAAGACACATAGAGTCTGTCCTCCAAAAATTATTAACGGCAGGATGTAAGCTATGCGAGTAGATGGCGAATGTTCTAGGTGGGAAATGATGGAAATTTTACAATACAGCCATTTGTTTCCCAAACTTGTTAGATACATTAAGCTAGTTTAGCAAAACCATTTTTTCTCCGCAGTTACAGACAGAGATTAAATTTTTACGAAAAATTTTGCCTTCATAAATGCTTTCACGTCGCCACTTTTTATTCCGATCCGCATTGCGCTTTCCGCTCGAAAAAAAGTGATGAGACATCGATCGAAGACGTCGCGCTATCTTTATGATTTCCGAATTGCGGTGTCGCGCGCGCCCCGCACGTGGAATCGTTTACTAGAGAACGCGTGCTTGAGATTTTAGAGCTGCAAATTTTATTGAGGCTGCACACCGATAAGCTGAACGACGTTGTATACTTGTAAAGCGATTTCAGATAACCCGCGGGTATCGTGCCGCGCGTAATAGTCGCGAATACGACTGCGATTGTTACATAATCACGCTGTGAAATATTGCATCGATCGGCTTTATTTACGAGCGCTTTTCCAACGACAGACATGCGAAACACGCGTGTCGACATTCATATAATTGTAAAAGGCTACAAAGTCGAAAATCTCTGTTCCGCGAATACACGCAGGCAAACTCTCTTAATCCAAAACATCAGCATTCGAGATACTGTAATAATTTATAAACTGGTTTAATTATGCGAAGTTAAACAGTATTTTTTGTATCTTGATACATACGTTTTATCTTTTTACATGCTATTAAATGAGATCATTCTCTCTTTCGCACATATAATACTCGATGGAATAAAAAGATCCACGGAAAGGTCTCAGAAGCATGTTTTTAATAAATCTATTTTTGTACGGCTCGATTTAAAAACTAAATCACGATCGCGCAGAATAGACATTGTTTTTAGAAGACGGGTGTCTTAATTTCTATAAATGGAGAGCATTTTACTTAGTTTTACTTACGGATTCCTCGATAAACTTGTAATTGATAGAACACGATTTGGAGGAAAAAATCTTTCGTGTTAGAAACGTTATCCATCCTGTATTTCACGCTGTGTGCTCGAACCTAAATCTATGTGTGCATAATTGCGTCGCGCAATCGCGTCTTTGTCGAAACGCACCGGTCAGTCAGTCGTAAAAGTAACTCGACAACGTCAATTAGCCGCCGGCCAAAGATTCCGAGGGTAGTTAGAATGCCTGCAGAATGTAGGAGGGGGGGAGGGGTGCGCAAAGTGCCGGGTAATTAGTTTACATCGTGCGACTCGCGCAAACCCCCGGCGCTGCTTGTCAATTAAATGCCGCCGCCGGTAGCCGTGTCGCGCGCACGTGCGCGATTAGATGCAGCTCGATCGACCTAGCCACGTTTCCTAGCCTTTGCCCTGCCGATAGAAATTGGCAGGTTAAACGTCGACAAAAGCAACGGTCCGGTTTGTTGAAACCGTGCGAATGTCTCCGAATGATGCCTTTTGACTCGAAGAAAATCCAGCGATAAATAAATTGCGTTAATAATTTCAGAAAAATAATAAATTCATAAATTGGTGTATAATATCAATATCAGCCCTCGTTAATTTTCCTGTGGCTGCTAGATATTTCATTCGTCAGTTGGTATTTCAATCTAGCGAAATAGCAGTATTATTCTTTGACAAATTATTATTATTCGAATCAGAAGGAAAAGATTAATGATAATTAAAGCGTCTCTTAAAAGCGCAATCAGAAGTAGGAAATTCTCTCTCTCTTTCTGTTTCTTTTCTTAAAATAAGAGAGTCATCTTCGAAGTTTTCGCGAGTTGTAATATACAACAGAGATCCACCGGAGAAAAACAGGATGTTTTATTTTCACGTATGTACGACCGACTTTGCGTGTCATTTTCTCACTCTCCAGGAAGAACGCGATTTTTGCGCGCGCGAACATGCCATGACTTCTCTTTCTCTACATCCACCGTGAAATTGACTTCAAAGAGTCTCCGGACGGTGCGAAAGGTCCATCATTTTCCACCCCTCGCGAAAGCCGGGGCGCCAGTACACGTGCATATACAGGGTGTCCCAGACACCCCGTGTCATTTCCTGACTATCAGATTTTTCGACAAATCTAACATTATATTTTCTCATTGGAAATCTATTTCTGCTTTCGTGTAATTTGGAGATAATATTAAAATCTGATTGGCGATTGTAGACGGTAATAAATTTAGTAACTGTGTCGCAAATACGAAAAAATTCAAAAAGCTTTGTTTCAATGTTCAATCACTGAGGAAGAAACGATTGACATCTTGTTTTTAAAAATTCACGAAAAACGATCGATATAGAATGTAATCACCGAAATAGCGCGGTGAGCACACGGAAATAAAACGCGAAATTTTGGAGCGAAGAATTTTACGAGACTAAGCTCATTACATCTCATAAAATATCTTTATACAGTATCGTGCGGTGCCGTGATGCCCGCGGCACCTTGTATAATATAACGCATATATATTCATATATACATATAGAAAAGGGTGCGAACGGACGAGCGGGAATGGGCGGGGCTGCAGATGCATTGCCGCGTGCATGCCGGGCTTTCTAATCAGGCATAGTACTTCTCGGAACGCATCCGCCTATATTCAATCAGTTGGGTTATAAATTTTCCCGGTGGAAACCATCGAATATATATCCGTCCAGTTCGAAACGGGAATCTCATTTGCGGTCGTGCTTGCACATACAAATTTTTCCTGGAGCACGCTCTGGCTCTTGTGGCGCCTGATTACCGCAAAAAGATACGGGACAGTTCACGGTAATCGACGTGCGAGTAATGATACACCTGCCACGACGCACAAGTGCGGAAAATACATGAAGATTCCTATAATTTGCCGCCGTCGTCGAACCGATCTCATTCCCGCGTCGCGCCGCGATTTCTTTAAAAGTCATTCGCAAATCTGAACGTGTCGCGACGTGTACAAATGGCACACACTGTATAAGTATACCGTACACGTGCTCGTGCAGCGCGGACATTCAGCGGATGACTATTTGTTGGATGTTCAAGTGCCTCGCGGTATTCGCATTTCTGCGAACTTCTTCGTTATGCGAAAGTATAAGTATAAATCGACGAAAATCACATAAATCGAGACGATTATCGTTCGCGTAAGGTGGGAAACAAAAAGAAATCACGTTCCTAGCCTGAAAATATTAAATATTAAAACTGTGGAGAACCAATCTAATTATTCTTTTACCTTTGTTACAACGTAGAACGTCTGCAATTATGGTCTTTATGTTAAGCATAAACATATTGTTCCGAGCCTCACACGGTTTTTCCCTCGTATGCGACTCATCGTGTTACTGCCCGGGGCCCTTCATTTCATTCCACATTTTCCGAGTAATTACTGAATGACAATTGAAGGGAGTTACGGCTGTTTCATCCTCGCCGGGAAAGGTGGGGCGATACGATCGAATTGTAAGACGCGCGTAGCGTTACTATTTGCACACACGACGCCGCACTGTGTACATAATATTTCTGCGCCGCGAGCGGAGTACGTGGAACTGGCTGCATTATTCAGCGACAGTCAAAGCTTAGTTACGTGCATTATGATTGCATAACTGTAAAACGATCGCGCGCGATTCTTGAGCGAAAAATTCGCACGTAAAGCACAGAGCCGGTGCAAGGGTATGTAAGTTTAATTAAATTCTACGTACGGACGTAGTCGAAACGGTTAAAAAGGTACTGTCGTTAAGTTTCGTATGACTTCGTCACAAAAGTATGTTTCTTTGAATGTCCATCTCGGTGTAAGGGGCAGCGCCGTAAAAGAGCTGCTGGTCGCTCGGTGCAACACGCGCGTTACAACTCGCTTTGCAATCCGCTTTGCAACCCGCGCATCCGATTCAACGCCTCGTCTTTTCGTGGTAAACATGGTACGGTCGAAGTGAACACTCGGCTCGTTTTCCACCCTTAGTTATAGCCGCCTATGACGTTCCCATGGCATAAACAAAGCGCAACCGCCAATTCCGAAGATGAAATATTATAAGTAATAACATATATCTATACCAGGGCAAAGAGCCGGTGCTCTTTCACTCCGCCATGCCTCTCACGCCGCCTTCGAGACGAGAACGGGATAATAACACGGCACTAAACTATACCGAGGCCTGGATACATCGTATACCTATATGTAATTGTATAATTATTATTAATGATATCGGGTCTCTTACCAACTTAAACGCGCCGGAGAAATATCCGATCGAACGACGCTTATACTTACTTACGGCTAACTTATACCCGCGTATTTCCTCGCGCCTGCCCTCTCTCTTTGTCCCTTTCCCTCTTTCGTGTGCGTGCTCCAAATGGCGGTTGTCAACCTCTTCGATTCCCGAAGAACGAAAGCCGCCTAGTGTGTCAGTTATCATTTCGTTCCAGATTGAGAAGAATTTCTGAGTAAACAGCGCCCTGTTAAATTCCCGTAAAGATTTCGATATCGTAGAAATAGTAGTTTGCGGATGCATTTTTATGATTGCTGTTCGCAAAAATAGAATTACGATTAAATTTGGGAAAGAGGAAAAGGCGGAAATAGAAGGAGGAAATAGAAAATTATATTTACAAGAAAAATATAGAACAAGAGTTTAAATTTTTACTTTGACGAAGTTGTACAGGCGTTGGTAGCAGAGAGAGAGAGAGAGAGAGAGAGAGAGAGAGATTTTTAAACGGCGTAAGTATTCAAGCTTTAACGAACATTTCGTCAAATAAATAAGAATTCGTGGGGCAAGCTGTCCTCTTGAGATATTTCGAACTGACAGCCATTGAAGCGTCGAACTTTGCGAAGACGTCCAGCAATTCGCGGCGTTATTTATTGCGTCGATGGTAATTTTTCGATCGAGGCAGGCGGTCGATCTATCGGACGATGATAAATGACCTGTTGCAAGTTCGGGCTGAGAGAAACGGCTAATGCGAGGCGGGGAATCGAGACTGTTAAACGCGTGATTCCTCATGTCTTCGCGAACTTGTTCTTCATCTGCTGCAATGGATCGGTTGTTACATAAGTTTGTCGTTTTGTTTCCAAGAAGAATGGCTCTCTATTTTTCGGAATAGAAAGTATCGGCTAAATCTACAGCACGAACGGCCACTATGTGAAGAAACTTGCGTAATCCCTGGTGATTGTTATCCTTTCGTTTTGCCTTAGTTCACCCGAAAAGAATAGTTTGTTTTCATCTCCATGTGTACGAATAATTTATAATATATAAAAATATAGAAAATATAGATATAAAAATATGAAAAATCAAATTCGATAAAAAAGCGTTTCAGCTGAAAGTTTTCGAGCGTTCACTCGAAAGCTCTCGCAAGTGATTACACGCAGCTGTAAGCATTAACGATAATCCGCCGAAAGTTGGTAACGACTTGGTAACGGGTTTAGCCCCACGCGATCGAAGAAGAGATGAATTAATTCCCGCTTTGTAATGGCAAACATTGCTCAGACGTGTCGTGCGAGGAGGACGGAAGACGAGGAGTAGACGATGAAGCGCGGCGGAGATGAGGGAGATGAAGAAGAAGAAGAAGTCGGACGCGCGGAATATTAAGAGCTCATTAACATAAGGGGACAGGAGCGTGCGTGTCCTCCGCGATCGTGACGGCGTTATCGATTGTCGTCGTGGGTCCTAGGTACGAGCACATTGCGCACGTTACAAACATACCCACGAACCCACGACAATGAGGTGACGACGAGGTTAAAGACACGCGTCGTGTAGCGGTCGCATGGTAGGGAGAAAAACGAGGATAAAGAGAGTAGCGCGTGAAAAAGAATAGACGAGAAAGGATGACGACGACGACCAGGCGAAGAGAGGATCGAGGAAGACGGGGGAGAGGGGGCTCGTGACAAGAAGTCGCGGCATTGTCAACTGCGAGGCCTGTACGGCACGTTTACTGGTAACCGTAACTGTACACCTGCATTCCAATCTTCTGAATAATGCCGGAATAATACTCCGTGGAAAGAAAAAGGAGGTACAGGCGTACATTGGGCGGTCGAGACCACAAGGAGCGTCGGTTTTCACGCATTTACTTGGCGCGTGTGTTTGCCTTTACAGGCTCTTGGAAGAAATTTATGAGTAATATTAAGACAAGAGATAAAATTTTTCTGAAAGGAAAGTAAAAGAGTTGAAAAATTATGCATTATTGAAACTTCTAGATCTAGAAATTATTTAAATGGTGCGGGAAAGAAGAATGTAAAATTATTCAAAACAGAAGGGTTCTTAAGGAGAGCGCAGAAATATAAAATATCAAAATTATAAAGTTATAAACAGAGTTATGTGAGTGGGTTAAAATAGTTTGGCGTCTCAGATCCTTGATTAAAAAAGATACGGTCAATGGATCCGTACGGACTCCAACGCGCCCACACTGTTCGGTTTCCCATCCACCTAAGAGGTTCATAAGAGATGGACGGTAGTCTTCACGGCTCACGTACCCCAGGCATAAGATTCAGAAGGAGGGCCCACTCTCGCGCGAGAGGGACCGCGGTTGCATTACGTGGCGATGGCTTTCCATGGCATTCAACTAATTCCAGGCTCGAAACGTTCCATTAAAGATTCAGCATGTAATTGCGTGCGATCGTAGGAGATCACCCTCTTGGTCCTTGCCCGTCCACCACCTCCTCTTTTCCCTCCTTCTCCCGTCTCCGAGTCCCAGACGTGCCGGAGTACTCGAGGAATTATCATCGAACCGAATGATCGCGCGTAACCGTCGTACGTGAGGCAATCAGAGAATCGTGCGGCGGAAAATCTGTCCTAATGATCCCTCGTCCACCCCAGCTCGGTGGTCCGTCCACCCTGATCTGTCGCTAAGAGTTGTTGTTTTAAACCTTTGCCGCGCGCTCTCGGGTCTCGCACGATTCGCATCTAAATGCTAAACACACTGTCGGATCAGGATGGATAGCGTATCGGAACGAAACGGACGGCATACCTCGCGTTTAATTCATATTCCCGTCGGAGCTATTATTTCTTTATTAAGCACACAAAGAAGCAGTTACAAGTTTTATACTTAAACAGCGAGATGACGTCTAATCTAATTCTAAAGAATATTTCTTAAATAATACTAGAATATTAAGCGTCATTTATATAAATATTCTGAACATAAAAAAATGGGAGAATCTTTTTTCACATTCTTTCTGAGGTTTCTTTTTATTATTAAAAAAAATTACACATTAAATAATCTAATTATTTAGTTGCATTCAGCTGCATCATTGGCCATTACTCACGTTGCGAGACTTTATATTAATTATTACGACGGGATGCAATTTGAGCAATGAAAATCCGTCGAGGTTTCCGCCACTCTAGCGATTTAGAACGAATCTTCTCTCCGTCCGCACGCGTGCAGCCGGGCTCCTCGGAGCGAGCGAGAGCGACTTTCCGAAATTCGAAATTCTCGACGAGAGCCGAGCGATAAAGCGGACCGTTTCCAGCGGGCACTTAGATACCGCAATTTGCTAGATGGTCGCCCAGGGCGACCCATCTACTCCGGCAACCTTTGCTTTGTGTCTCCGGCGGACAGGACAGCAGGGGAATTCGATTTAACTACCACGTGTCCAGAGACGCCCCGTATACGTGTGCATGTCTCTCGGTGTACCCTCCTGATCTACAGGGTGCGTGCGAATTTTAGGAACGCAGGACTCAGGGCGTTCTCGGAATCATCTTGGATCGTATTCGAAACCCAAAGATGTCATTTTCTCGACGTGAGTCACTATTCTTTCGCAAATGCAGCTGCGTTGTAAAAAAAAAAATTCTGATTCGATTTAAGGTTAGTCATTTCAGTCCGTCTAGCCTCCGTGGGGGCTATAGTTTCTGAGGTCGTGGTAGTCCTGCAGACATTCCACGGCGGGCCACCCGTTACACCGTTTCGGTGCATCGCGCCGGACAAAGGACAGGTATGCATATGCACCACGTCCCTCGTCTATCCGCCATGGAAATGCAATGTAATTTAATGCGGGACGTTTGACGTCGGTTCTCGATGTCTTTGCGACCGCAACATTATATGTATATACACATATTCTATCCCCGCGACATAAACGATAAAGAGGTTTCGTCCCGTTCCTCGTTCCACGCCTTACGAGCGATTTACAAAGGGTAAGGACAGTCGAAATTACGTTCGACCGTATCGAAAAAGGGAAAAACATGGAATACGAGCTTAAGGGGCTTTTGTGAAAATCATCAAGAGTATGAATTGAGGCCAACGAATTTGTTAAACCGTCTTAAAAATCTTTCTGGAAGCGTGGTGTACGAAATTAATGTATTATAATATGAATAGCAAACGAATTGTGGACTTCTCTCGTAGCTGAAAGCATCATCATTTTTGTGCGAACGTCAAAAGATATATACTGTAACTGTCTACATCGCGATATCCAGGGTGAACATACAATGGATTGTTTCCCATTTTCCGAAAAGATGAGATCATATATTTAAATATCACTTAAAAACCTGTCTTTCTTTTTCAGACTACTTTAATTACATTCAAATAAGTTCTACTCACGGGATTACGTGGTCTGATATTGGGTCTTCACATATGGTCTGATGTTGGGTCTTTCATTTGTAGAAAGCATTGCGATAATCGGAATTCCATAGGGGGATTTTTGCCGCGAGGAGAACAAAAGATATGCATAATCTTTTGCGAATCGATACCGAAGGGAATTCTCGCGAGGGGATTGTCTTCCTCGAAGTAAGTCATCGAGCGCGAGCCGGTTACGGGCTCTCCCGATTCCCTTTCGAAACGAACATTTCCTCGATATATGCTGCCGAGACGAACTTATAAAATATCATCAATCTTCTCGACTTTCGGAACCGACGGACGCGCTCCGCAACGTGTGTTTACGGCGCATCGCGCGTCCGTTTAGGCGTGATTTATCGCGGTGGATTATCGGAATGCCAGAAATACCGTATCATTATCTCACGTGTTCGCGCACTCGCTTCGTTCGCGCGTATATGTATATATATTATATATATACGCGCAGAATTTACAACCAGAGGATATCGTGGGGGAGCTCTTGGACTCTCGATCGTGACGGATTATCCTGCGTATCAGGGATCGATCCTGTTTCTTGCATTATCTTGCAATCTGCCTCTCTCAACGGTGGGACGTCCGAGGTCGTCACTTTAGAACACGAAATATGTGTGTACCACCATTTATCTATTTTCTCTTCAATTTTGCCTTCCTATTTCGCGTCAGTTCCTACATAGACGCAAACGTAGCAAAGGTAGCTCTTTTCTCTCCCTCTCTTCTCCTTTCTTTTTCAACGCGGTAATTAACCCTTTGCTCCTTCTCTCCCGCATTCGGGCCATTTGCCGCGGAACAGCCAGTCAGCCAATTATTTCTGAAGGGCGTTTAAATATTGCAGCTGGTTTCGCGGGCGGACGGCAAGAGACTCCGCCCCGGCAAATTTACGATTTCTATAAAATTTCTAAGGTTATTACGATGAAATTTTTACGGTCGCTCCTTTTTAAAACATCTCTTTGTGCGCCCCACGTGCACATGTGTGTGCCCATAGGTGCACGCGTGTGTACGCCGCAAGCTCAGCTTGGCTCAGGTCGACGTTACCACATTCTACCGCGAATCGCCAGGGAAGCTGCCGGGGGTGGGTGAGCAAGGAGGGATTGGAATCGCCACAAAAGTTAATTTGCAATTTTAATATCCCACTTTTTATTCCGACAAAGTCGGTTGGTGGTCGTACGGGGATTTAATGAAACGAAGGTTTACGTTGCTCGCGACCGCTCGGTGTGGCGTTACACCGTATACAAGTATCGTCGCAATTGTCTCGTTATGGTCGACAATGCAATCGTGGTTGACCCCAGAATTCGTGTGTCGGACTCTATTGAACAACCGATGAATCCAAACGCGCCAATGTCCCCGCCGCGGAGACTCCGACGTTGATAATTAAGAACAATGTGTACGTAAAATGTGTATCGTTCGTAATTATTGCACGATGCTATAGTTTAGATGCAAGGCACGCGACGGATTGTCAACATGCAGTCATTCAGTTACAGTAAAATCGCCGTAGTTACAAGTTTAGTTTCAGTTATCTAACTATAGTTATTTAACTCTAGTTACTTGCATCGAGAGTCTTGCGCTTTAAAGTCTAATTTGCATCGAGCAAAATTATTTTTTGTTGATGAGTCAAAGGCTGATATGTTTGCATGTATTGGTGAAAAGTCGAGTTTATACACGCTTTTCTTATGCTCGCGCGTGTACTGTCGTGTATAATAATTGGTGTTACGTCCGATCGATAAGAGAAGTGTCTCGATTCGGAAATCGAGTCTGGTAGGCACTAGCAGTCTCTTTATCACGATGCGAAGACTCGATTAACCTCCTTACGTCATTTACTGAACTGTCGCGCTTACAATAGTATGAAGCTACATTATTTATCGTCTGACGTCCTTAATAGATGAGATAATACTATAACAAGGAACGATAAAAATTGCAACGCCTCGTCTCTGGGAGTTAATAAAAGATGAAGATTTTGTAGGACGTCCAGTCCCACCCTCTTGATATTGTCAATTTTGACATCGAGATTTTTATTTTTCATTAAATTCATTAATATTTAATCATCATAAAGGTAAATTCTTCTAAAAGCAATGTTACGTAATTTTAATTTTTAATCGATTGTCAATATTTGAAGGGACAACTGAATCTTTACCCACGTTGCTATGCGATTTCGGGTTACATAAATTGACTGTCGATATTTAACTATTTACGAAAGTAAAAGAATATCATAATCGCTTTAATATTATATTTTATTCTACAAAGATGTAACCCAAATAAAAACTATAAGTATAGTCAAGGGATATGCTTTCCGGATGTGTTTGTATATGTATATATATATATATATATATATATATATATATATAGTGTATACACACGTCAATAATATACATATATATATTGTGTGTGTGTGTGTATACAGTATATTATCAAACATCCTAAGATATTCTACAAAATGATAAAATTTATATAGATAATATAAGAAATTTATATTGCTTCAAGATAGGTTTAAGTTCACATTTTTTAAATATCGTGAAATCTTCCAAGGGTAAGTTTCGATCTTGGAATTTAGGACTTGGTTCTCTGAATGAGATTTCGAATTCGTGGCAATGGTTTCCTCTCGAGATATCTCCTCTCCATCCCCGCCTCGGTCTTTCAACCTTGCTCCGACTCCCTCGGCGGAGTATCGGCCACCTTTTCCACGAGCGCACAGTGAGCGCGCGCGTATCGATTCGTGGCCGCAGGTGAGAGACCGATGATTATATCGATCGAGTCTTAGTAGTACCGCGGGCGGGCAGTAAGGGCGAGAGGGAGGTAATTTCGATATTCGGCGCTTTTAGCATGATCGGCGTAGCTTTGGTACCCGGTAGCATGATCGGCGTAGCCCTTATGCGCGCTGTTTGGATGGTGGCGGCCTCGGGGCACTGATATTACCTACCCCCGTGATCAGCGTCTACATTGAAAATCACGGCGGACGAGCGAGAGAGAAGTGAAAACGAGGAGAAGACGGAGAGAAAGAGAGAGAAAGGGCATTTTACTCTCGAAACGTCGACGTCGAAGTCGACATTTTTTGCGTCTAGCCGATTGTAAGTGTAGGGTGTGGACTCCTTACGTCGAGCGGGAGGAGGTGGGCGGCGAACAAGGGGGGAGGGGGAATAGAATCGCGAGCTACCTATCGAACATGTGAGCGAGAAATTCGGAACCTCGCAAAAAGGGGCGAAAAATGTTAGAAATTGCACGCTTCGAATGCAAATCCGCGCTTACCGTTCCCTCCTCTTCATTTCCTATCATATCCCCCGACCTTTTTTGCTAAAGCATCGAATCCCCCTTTCATTTAGCGTTGATTTGATTTTTGGAATTTCGGGATCTCTTCCGATCTTCAAGGTCAATCCGCAGTCGAGAATAGACACCCGCAAATTTCCAGTCTTGCCATGTATCTAAGAGACATGAATTCACGGTCGTGAATAACGTTCATTAAATTGAGTCACGTCTATATTAAATGTTCTGCTCTCTGTTCGGTCCTCTTCTTCCTTTTATTAAAGATACTTTATTATTAGATCACGTGTCTCGCAAGGACAAATCTGTGGGACCGAACAATCTCCCTCAATTAATGCACCGCGCGATCCGTTTGATCAACAAGTTTGAAAATGCAAGCCGATATTACGCAGCAGTCATTAAAACAGCCTACCCACATGACATCATTAACATAACTCAACTTTTTCGCGGTGTCCCGATTTCATCGTACCAGCCGGTGTATATATAATATGAACGCGCGATTCGGCGGAATCAGGTGATGAGGGAGGACGAGGGGGATGGTCGAGTGTACAAATACACGCGGTGTATATACTTCGTCCCGTATATATTCGTTCAATCGTGAGCACGCCGAGAGAGAGCAGGTAACGCAACAAGTGGCGGTTTTCACGGGTTTTCCCGGGGATGAAACGCGCGCGGTCGGGCCGGTGTGGTGGAGTCCCACGCCACTTCCACTTCCACGGCAACGAAACCGCCGGCATCACTGCCGCCCCCCCTTCCTCCTTCCCGTCCATACGCCGCGCCGTATCCATGCCACCCCTTAACGGCCACAAAGCTCCTGACCGGAATTTAAGGGTGGAAGTCCTTACAGCGCGGCGGCGGCGGTCTCCGTCCCTTCGCCTGCGCCACGGATTGAGATAGGTCGAGCTGCCACGGTCAAGGCTCTCGACCTCTCGCGATTAGGGGCTGCGGGAAGGGCAGAGAGAAAGAGAGTGAGAAAAGAGAGAGGACCGCGACTGATTTTAAAGGGGTCGTACCGTATCTACCCGCGCATCGTGCGACACTTGTTTCCCTTATCCGTTTTCTTCTTCCAATTCAATCCTTGCGATATCGGTGGATGCGATGGATGTGCTTCCTTTGTATTCTACATTGGATTAAAGTCGACGTTCGACTTTGCGTTGGAAAACATCTTATATTGTTACGATATTTTATTTAATTAAATTCTATCTATTATATAAACGAAAAAATTCTTATTTCAAGTTTCTTGAGCATATTTCTTTACATACGTCAACGTTACGTTAATTATGATATGCAATAACTGTAGACCTTATGTAGGACTAATATTAAGTATAGTAATAATGTATTGAAGGTTCAATAAGTTTAGAACAACAAAAATGAACAAACAGAAAGCAATGAACTGAGCCAGGTATCTGTGCTAATGATATATTGTTATAAACGACGAACGTTTCGATCTGTAATGAGATCATTTCCAGTGTCAGACAATTGAAAGATTTGAAAGAAATGTTCTTACGCACACGTATCATCTTATATTAATTATTTGTTTTGTATCTCGTATAACAATAATTCTTACGCAAACTATTGAAAATTATCTTGACATACAAATAGAACCGCTAACTGACCAACGGGTAAATCTAGGGTGGTTCTTATTTATACTACATCGAAAATTTAAAAAAAATTTTTTTTGTCTCACCCCTTAAAATGGTTCCATTTTATGAAAAAATAATTCCTATAAAAGTTTATTTCAATCGGATAACGGGAAAGAGTGCCGAAGAGCGTCTAAATGTTCTAAAATAAGAATTTAATTCTTATTTTAGAACATTTAGACGCTCTTCGGCACTCTTTCCCGTTATCCGATTGAAATAAACTTTTATAGGAATTATTTTTTCATAAAATGGAACCATTTTAAGGGGTGAGACAAAAAAATTTTTTTTAAATTTTCGATGTAGTATAAGAACCACCATAGGGTAAATCTAATATAGTCATACCTTATGAGGATGAGCATAAATTAATCAAAGATATAGTTTACTTATATGACAAAAAACTCTTATATGACATTTATGCCTTTGATAAAATCTTTGATTAATTAATTAATTGATGCTCATTAGATATAAATAGTCTTTGTTTTATGATTTCAAATAAATTTTCATAGTTGTACCTTCGAAAGTATGGACGAGGAGACTATCAGATTTGACTACATGGCAGTAGATTTACCCGTTAACAGCAGCTCTATTATTTTATATCAAAATAATTTTCAATAGTTTGCATAAAAATTGTTATTGTTATACGAGATGCGAGACAAATAATTAATATAAAATGATATGCGTGTATGTGTAATGTGTAGGAGTATCTTTTAAATCTTTCAATTGTCTAACACTGAAGATGACGTCATTAGAGGTCGAAACGTTTGTCATTTATATGTGATTTGTTTGTAACAATATATCATTAGCACGGATATCTGGCTCAGTTCATTGCTCTCTATTTGTTATACAGAACTATCATTACAATTTATTTTTTACGTTTGGAAATCTCTTTTTAACCATCGAAAATATTTTTTCTATCGTGTTCTATCTTCAGACGACAAAGACGTTTTTCTAGTTCCTACTTGGGACGATCAGTTACATGGTTGTAAAACGGTTCGTTGTCGGTTTGTAGTTTTCTCAGACGGGGGGTAGTATACATTTCCGAGTTTAGCGCAACTCCGCTGGAAACCATTATTCGAAATCGGCCGACGCGATTGGCTGGCACGAAGGCACGGAGAGCGGTTCGCATGATTAAGATCATCCAATGATTCCTTCTCTATAATGATAGGCTCTGGCATATGCCCGCTCCCGCTTCCCGTCTAGTGGGGAGGGCAGCAGAGAGGAGAGAGAGGCATTATGTGAGATTACTAAAAAGAATCTTATGCTAATGAAAATGCCCCGTTCCGCCCTTTTTTTCTCTTTCGCTGTTTCTTCCTTCGTTTTGAGTCTTCTCTACTGGATGATCAGAACATCCTCGTTGTCGTCGTTGATCGTCGAAGATCGGTTGATGATTTTTTTTTTGTCATCATCGTCATGGATCATTACTGGAAACGACACGCTTCAGGCTGCGCAAACGCAAACTGTATGTAAAATTGAACGTATCGTGCTCGCAGAGGCAAAATGTGCAAAGTTGAATGCATTACTGATGATACTTTAAAATCGAATATATTGCATACAGACGCTTAAAAATGGAGATCTGAACAATGCGCCGCGCAGAAATATGTTGCGGAATGTAAAGAGTACAAATGAAAAAACATTTTTCTCATATTTTAAAAAATAAAAGATGAAAAAAGTGTATAAAACTAACTTATAGAACAGAATACATAATGTCCTTCATTAAAAATAAATGGGGAGGGAAAAATTATTCTGTGAAATAGAATAGAACGTCGCGCGTTGTATATTGCACAAGTTTCTGTTGAAAATATTCTGAAATTCATAAATAGCAAAAGAAAGAAAAAATACGGCAACACGGATTTCAAGCGGCAGTAATCGAAAATAACAGAACATGCAAACATCGTTCAGAAATACGAAGTTATTAATATTATCAGTATTAGTAAGTTATTACTATCCAGACGATCGTTGCGTCTAATGAACGTTCTGCGATTTCCATCAGAGACAGGACAAGTCGTTCATCAAGGACGAGAACACGATTCCCATTCAATGTATGTATAAAGTAATAAGGGACGACTGGGCGAAAAGGGAAGGAGGGAGGAAGAAAGAGAAACAGAGTCGAACGGAGAACGAAAGAAGGGAAGGAAGAAACAGCAAACTACACGGACTCGGATAAATGGCCTTTCTTATTATTTTCATTACGGTTATAATGAAGTATTAATGGCGAGGCGGTCGGACGAGTCGGTGGACTATGTAGGAACAGGCAGGTGGAAGAGGGGGAAGAGAAGAATGGGAGACGAACGACCGACGCAGGCGGACGGAGATGGACGGACGGATTGAAAAAAACCATTTAGCAACTGGCCATTATAATAATACGTGATTCGTTTATCTCGGTACAGTCGCGGCCGGACTGATTACCATTCTCCCCCTGAATCACCATGGGAGATCCCACGTCGAGTAAGAAAGAGGGAGAGAAGGAGACGATCGAGCCCAGCGCCGGCTCGCTCGATCCGCGCTCGTCATTTCCGGTTTTCTAATCGTCATCCGTATCCGCCGCACGGCTGCATGCACACACGAATGCACTTTTGCGCTCGTACGAGCGGACAGGACGGACAGACGGACTCGAGCACGTACGGACGATTTTGCATTTCCCCGCGACGGTGCATGTAACCCGCTCGCGACCACCCATCTGGCTACGAACGGGTTATGACTTAATATTTCGCGTATCCTAAAGATACCCCTTTTGCCCCCCTTACCCTCATATGCCCTCGGTCATCCTCGGCTCGAAAGGAATTGCTCCGAGAAGTTTGCCTCTTGCGTTCCGCGATAGCGAGAGCTCGCTTTGCTGCTCTAGCAGATTCTGAACAATGAAGAAATATTATATATATATTTATATATATATATATATATATATATGTATATGTGTGTTACATCGCGAGGGGGGCAGAAGGGGCATGCTCGTGTCACGAGCCGTACTGACCGTTCCGTACCGGGGAGCACGCTCGCGGAAGCGCAGCACGCGGCTGCTTTCGCGGACTGTACGATAATGCAGCGGGATGGATACCTCGGTATTACAACATGAACTCGGTCCGCCTCGGTCACGTTCGCTTGACGATTGTATATGCGCGTGTGTACTTGTGTGCGTCATACGAGTCGTATGTGCGTGTGGTCCACCTCCGATTCCTCTCCCCCCTGCGACTCCCTGTGTCGCTCTTTTTTTTTCTTTACTACTCTTAGCGAGCCGGACGTTCTCTTCCTCCTCTTCTCATTCTTCCGTTTAGCCGCATGTGAAATGATGGAAATTTATTATCCATTACGTGAGCATTCGCGAGCGACGAAATCATGGAGTTTCGATGGATACCGAGGCGTATTTGAAGAAGAATCATCGACAAAATCGCTCACGCAGAATATAGACAGTGCTCTTTGTTCTACGAGAATCTAAAGAGTTAATCGCACTGATGTCCATTAGTTTTCACCATCGACTACCACATTTAGGTGGTTTACACATTGAATGTACTGATACTAATTGAATTACGTAATTACATTTAATTAAACCACAATGAACGAATGTTACAACGCAAACGCTCGAGAAGCAACATAACGCTATTTTTCTTATACCTAAGTATTTTTCTTTTTTTTTACGGTTATGGCGACTTCCAAGCTAGTAACCGTATTAAAATAGCCGCGCGTGAAATTATGAAGACATTAGAAAAACAATCATCATGAAGCGGAACAATCCGTTATCAGTGGGGGAAAAAAAGGTGCGACGTTCTAATGAACGACGACTTACTAATGTATTCCTCTCTGTTCGTGAATCCACGAGGGCTACAACGTACGAGGTTTCTCCAGGTTTTCCAGTCCGTCGCGGGTGTCTTTACACGCAGGAAGAGGAAACGAGACCTTGGCCGGCGGGACAGGCATAAATTTTTCTCTTCCCCGGTAAAGTGCGTGCCTTGAAATTTACATAAGACACACGCCGTACCGTATCATTGCAGGAGTCCGGGGCCGGCCGGGATGCATCGCTCGCTCTAATGACCAAGCGTTCAAGGATATTTACCTTTAATATTATAGAATCCCGGCCTCCTCTTTCTTTGTTTCTTTCTCTCTCCCTCCCTCTTTGACCGAGCGAGCAAGCGAGCGTCCACGGTTTGTTGGCCGTTTTCAATACGCGCAATTGGAAACCGCGCAATTTTCGCGGTGATTGCCGTGCGGCGACCGAGGACACGCCTTTTTAAGCAGCCGCTGCGTAAACACGCTCGTGTGTGCACGCTTATGCTTATGCGGCGGAATCGCAATAGGCACGATCGATCGACCGGTGAAGGAGGATCTCGTAAATTACCGCTGAGATACGCGTGTGCTCGAACTAAAGCCGCTATTGCTTATTAGAAACGGAGAGACTAACAGCCTCGAAAGTTGATGGCGATTAAAGGAATAAATAAAATGCTATTATTATCAAACCATTCTATTATTGTCAAAATTCTTGAGGACTAACAAACGATCTTGTTTATTAGTAAATTTTAAAAGGCTGCATATATAATCATACAAATTGACTTCAAGATTTAATCGTTGAGATATTTAATATTGAATGTTAAAGAGAATAACTATTGGTTATTAAATTTTTGCTGAGATAACATCTCAAATTTACCATAGTCAAGAAGGATACAAGTTTTTTATTGTAAGATGCACATATGTGGTGAAAACTTTCTACTTTGGTTGATTTGTGTCAAATATGCTGAACACGTCAATTTTATTTTGAAAAAATGTGATAAATTCAATCGTTGTACATACGTGATTAGTGCAGCTATTCTTTCACAAAACTCAAGTATAAGACAATAGAAATGATTGTCGAGTGACATCGTGTTTAGAGATCTTTTACACACAATTTCTTTATTATTGTTTTTTTTCTTTAACTTGGGTAAGCTATTCTCCAGACATTTAGAAGTCTTAGATAAAAATTGAAAATTTGCAATTTATTTTAAAACTTTTTAAATAAATATTTCTCTGCTAGTCTCGACGTATCTTGCACAAATCAGTCAGTTTAAACGGAATGGAAAGTTTTATTGGCTCACCCTCTAGATGTGCAGTATGAACTCTATACGTCAATCAGAAATGGAATATGTATTCTTAATATGATGGTAGACACAAGTATGTCAAAGGTGGACGCAAGTAAAATTGGATAATAAAAATGTATTATCATAAATTAAAAATGCAATATTATAATTACTGGACAATAATCAACCAAATGTCTTGCTCAACCTTGAGAGCGGTTGTCTACAATTCGAATATTCATCAGTATTTGCGCAAACAGATTGTCAATGTATAAATTCTATTCAATATAAATCATTAAATGCGCATATAACGCATTTATGATTAATGCAGGTCATAACCTATCTACCATCGTGCGTAAAACATAAAACAACGCTTATGCGATTATCTGAGTAAATAACGCCGAGTAATTTCCGGCATTAACTCAATATAGTTTGTAACAATCGCAAGATATTTTAATAACGTACTCTTCCTCTTTCCCTCTCTCTTTCTCTCTCTTTTTCTTTTTCATTGATTTTGCCTAGGTTCTTTTCCCAGCAAAAGTTTTGCACGAAGTCTGTCTAGAACATTCAATATTGGATATTTTTCAACATAAGTAACTATACATCGCATTTTTTAAATTATCGAGTTACAAAATAACGAAAGACTTCTCTTATCTTTAACTATGGTATTAGTTACAGTATATATAAAAACATTACAACCTTGTTAGCGCTTCTTCACTTGCGTACAATTTGCATACAATTTTTTTTATTTTTTTTTGTGTGTAAATCTTGTACATACGCAACAAATTAAACTAAATTAAATTAAAAAGTTTTGTATGCAAACAGATGATTTCGTTTAACAGACGATCCTGGCTAGATCCTGTTCAAATATTAATTGCAGGTTTAATTATTAGTATGTAAGTATATAACAAAAATGTGTGAAAAATGAAACGAGATATTGCGAGATAATTGGCACTCATTTTCTCTATAGGCTCCAAGTTCATAAGAGAATTTATCATTATGATAGTTTTCAGCGCAGGTGAGACTCGTAGAGTTACCTTTAGCCGTCGCGACGTTCGGCCGTTGCCGATATTCTCACCGTTATTCTTTGATGTATTATTGATCACCGCCGCGGTGACAGTACTGTTTACCCTCCGGTGTTTCTGAACGGAGACGCCGCCGGCGTTAGCGCCGTTCGCATCACCTCGTTTCGCCTCGCCTCGCATCGAAACGCGTGGAAAATCGAAACTTGATGAAGATTTACGCGAACGAAGACAGATCGGCTGCTACAGGAATTTAATCGCCTAATGACAGCCTGCCGCCGCTGACACCTCGTGATTGGCGGCTGTGCACTTCTTCTGCCGAGTATCATCCCCTTTCTCTTTCTTTTCCCCCATCTCTGTCTCTCTTTCTCGTCATTCTCCTGTCTGGCATCGCATGCTTGTAATTGCCCCGTGTTTCCGTGTCTGTTCGTGAACAGTCTGAAAAACGAATAGGAACGCTAACGTCTTACTGTCGCTTCTTGACGACTGTTAAATGCACCAAATGAGGTGTACAGCAAGAGTATTTCGATCACATATAGTATTTTTTATATATCTACAGTAAGAAAAAGAATAATGCCAGTAGAATGAAATGTTTTGAATTATTTAACATTCAAACCGATCAATCTTTGATTATGTAAAAATTATTTTACATCCTGACGTCTTAAAAACGCAGATTATTTACTGCGTTAAAAAGTCCGACAATCAAGTCGGCACGCAACTTATTGATTGGCCATTAAGATTCAAGTTTGACCGTTTGGCGAATTTAGATATATTTCTTATCATTATTTGATGTACGGTCAAAGAGAATGAGAATATTTGTGTAAAAATTATTTCTTTAAGTGTTCTGAAAATATTGTAATTACGCAAAGAGAGCTCTGTAAATATTTAAGATTTTATGCGACTCCTTATTTGAAGATTTTAATCTAGACTGCAGTTTTTGTTATATCGATTTGCACCAGTACACCTTTTTATATCTTTGATGATCCTCGGATAATTCAGAATTGAGAACTAGGTGATCTCCAGTTTCGATCGAATCTCAAGGGGGTTTCGTCGTAGAACAAGGGATGCAACAAAAGGATGGAAGAAAGGCCGATAATCCACGATGTAGTTGTGGATTAAAATACGGCACACACAGCCGAGTAACGCTACTGCGATCCACGCGTGCGACCCCTCTCACAAATAATACCGACGAATTATGCCCATAAGTCCGCGCGAATGTGCGTGACGTGTCCGGGGGCGGACGAGGAGCTGCCGAGGGTAACCCTCTGACAATGTCGATTCATCCAATCGGGACGCGCCGCCAAATGGAAACCCAAAAGTTTCGCAACTCGTATATACATATCGGAAGCTTGTCCACCACGCGCAACGCATATACATACGATGCAATAGCGGCGGTTACACGCGCACGCGGTCGCACGCCGTCCACCGCGCGCGCGAAGTGTTTTGGTAATATTTACACGACAAACAATATCCCGCGGGATAGAATCGTCGGGGTTTTATAATCCACGATAGGAAAATTACGGTCCGCGCGGATCCGAAACCGCGCAACGCCGCGCATCGACACGTCTGGCTGAGTCGAAACCGATTTGATTGATGCCGTGGTGGAATGAAAATGAGTCTTACGTAAAAGTCGCGTGAGAATCGGTTGAGTACATTCTTAAGTGGAATCGTAGTACGGTTTTGCAAATCTAACCGATACGCAAACGAGTATTCGTGAATATTAAAATTCATAAATTATTATCTATAATATACTTTGTCTATAATATATCTTAAATTACACGCACATATTTATCTCTCTCTCTCTCATTTTCTTTTATCATATCATATATTTTCTACACAAAACACACACACACACACATATATCTCAGAAATATTTTACTGCGATGCAATTATTTTTGTAGGTGTGAAGTAGTTTCTTTTAATAGTACATTGTTGCTTACAAATAAAATAACATTCTTTTCTCCAAAGAGAATGTTCAGCTATGACAATAGCCAGGCTTTCATAAGGTATTCTGCTTGCATTCTTTTTAAAGGTTGTCTTTCTGCTATAGCTAACATTTAATAGTAAACTCTTTGACATATTTAGATTAATATTTCTTAAAGAGAGAGAGAGAGCTCTATTTCTTTCTTTTATTATATACTTTATAATCACTAAGCTAGAAATTAAAATTCAGTCAAACTAAAATCCAAAAGCGATGAAAATATTAAATGTTATCATCTATCTTGTTGTTTTTTTTTTTCCATTTATTGGACGTGTCTTTTATTCCCCATCGAAACAGGTGTCTCAATATTTTTTTATCGGGTGAAAGTTATCAGTTATCAGATTGGCAAGTGAATAATAAAAATAATGCGACAAAAAAGTGAGACAACTAGCGTAGAAGCGATTTCACAGAATTGCAAGTGCGAACAGTTGCACGATTTATCGTGTGCGTGTCCTCATGAGCGACACATCGAACATTCTCGCGAACCGAATTCGATGGGTGAAGAGCGAACTAGCGCACTAGCTTCGAGTGAGGGGTGTACACACCCAATAACCCAGTGTCGTGACCCACCACTGGAAACGCCGAAACCCTCCGTGTTTGCGATTGATTCTACCCCTCGGGTTTTCATTCTCGACCTTTGGGACGCGCCTTTCACTGTCCTCCCCCATCTCTCTCTCTCTCTCTCGCTCTCTCTCCCCCCGAATGTTATTACGGTGTCGGTCGTGGAAACGATTCGATGAAACTGTTAAAAGCCTCCGTGAACTGGCTAAGAATTTTTATGAGACACTCGTGAGTAATAACCCTTTCTAACCCGAAGATAAGTAAAGTCTGCTAATCGGTAATAAAACGTAGGTCTTGCCTTGCTCGCTATAAAACTGTTTTTCTTTTAATAACTTTGAATAACTTGTAATTTTTTTTTTAAATTATTGTCCCTTGAAATCTTGAAAAATTTTAACGATAATGGAAAATATTTCTCAAAAAATTAATTAATTATTAATTAAGCAATTCATTAAGCTCTAAAATATTATACAGCCCGTATTATAAATATATTATTAAATTTTGAAAAATTTAATAATATATTTTATTAAATGTTTAATTATTTTGTATTATGATTGACAATGTCAAAACGTGATAGAAAAGTGATAGAGTTAAATTTGGCTATAATATAATTTAATGTGATTCACGGCAATGATTGGAACTTATTAAATTTATCTACTTAAATCATTTATTTATGTGACGTTTGTCTGAATATTATATGCAATCACACACAAATATTATTCTATTTGAGACAGACGATCTAAGGATTGAACTAAAAAAAACCTTCCTGATACCCCGTCCAATTACCTTCAGCGATTCATCCAAGATTGACGATGGTGCAGCACGATAAGTAAAAAGAGGAACAGCCGCATGACGATGGTGCAGCACGATAAGTAAAAAGAGGAACAGCCGCATTTTTCAATGCAAAATGCTGATCGCGAACGTTCAATCTCTCGCTTACAGCGGAAGAGGTCGAAAGTACATACGCATGTACGTACGTTTCGTATCGTTTCGTATAATGAATTGGTCCTCGATTTATGGACGATGGGGGATTCCCCTAGCGCAGATAGAGTTACTCGCTTCGCGTAGGTGAGTTTGTTTCGATCGAGAGGAAAATAATTTAAGCATCGCGAAGCCAGTAATTAATCCGCGGGTCGGCGGGGGTCGCGGGAAAGGGGCGGACAGGGTGAGAGCTGGATCGGGGACGTGGGAGGGAGGAGGGGGGGGAAACGGCCCTCGCTGGCGCCCAGATACACTTGATTAGCGTTTCATTATTATCGCACAATGAAGACACTTGGAACGCATTGCCCTTTATGATTTCCCACATGCAGAAACAATCGATGCAATGACGTGTGCGCGCACGAGCGCCACGGCTATCAGATTAGAGACCGGGAACGGGAATAATTCGTCGGATCTTTGTCCCTAATCACAATTGATACACCGACGGGGCGGGCTGCACAATGGAGGCGTACCACCCGGTATATGTGTGTACATTTTACCATTCGCCGCGTGTGACACATCGGGTGTACCCTACCTGCACCTCCCCCCCGCGTGCCCGCGCTAGCGCGAGCGCGCACCCGCGTGCACGCTTGTTTATCGCTCAAATAGCCGCCTATAGGCGTGATCCCCACACGCCGCCCGGTATATTTAGGCTTTTCGTTTAGGCGCGCGCGCGCATATAATATAACCGCTCGATATGCATTATACACCCGCGCACGAGTAGTGAGCCGCCAGTGTATACATATACATATATAATTATACGAATACACACTCATATATGTATATATGGTCGTGCACACCGAGAGTGGCGCTCTCACCCTCTCTCTCTTTCCCTCTCGTTGTATTAACCAACCCTTAACGTTCCTCGCCACCCCGCGTATATTGATATCGATGGACGAGAGCTCGAAATCCATGGGCGCTTTATTACGACGAACGATATGTAAGCGGCACTCCAACGCGGAATCCTATTATTATACCGGACAATTATAATAATTATTTACCTTTCCCGTCGTAACAATTAATATCGCGGGCTCTCGCGCGCGCACACGTGGGCGACCGAGCGTGTGGCCTCGCGCGCGCACGCATGCACGCACGCGTGCTTATCTTGGTGTGTGTGCACGCTTCGTAAATGCTAATTTTCCGATCGGCGTGTACGTAAGCGCACGTCTGTACGTGCGCACCAATATTTACCGAGCGCTAATCACACGACCTGCAAGACCCGCGAGTGCTCGCCCATTTGTTTAGAGGTAGTTTGGACATTGTCGGCAATTTTAATTAATATTAGCAAGGATAACGGTAATTATCGTAATCATCATGGTGATGATTATCTATATCGTTGCGATCTATGTTCCTTTTTATTTTATTATATAATTGAGATATTTTATTATATTTTATTAGAACTACCGGTTTTTAAAATGGAGAAAATGCTTTTTTCTTTCAATTTTTGTGATAGTGAATATACATACATATATGTCAAAATTTAATTTATTTTATTCCTTGTCTTAATTTTGACGGTTAGAAATTGTCTTTGCGGCAACGTTTAATTGCGATTGTTACATTAAACGCTCAGTTGTCTGGGAATATTTTTTTTAATCCTAAAGTATGTCCATTTTTATCTTTAAATCTGTTTATGCGTCTGTCCGCGGCTTGAAGAGGGATGCATCAGATCGCGGGAGCTACAATGGTTGATCATAGGCAGGCTGTTCGTTTATTTGTTTATTATTTGCCAGAATAATTCCGTCGCCGAGCGCGTAATAACATTGTCTGTTGTATTATCAAGGAATTTGCATTTCCGCACGCGGTAAAGAGTAATCAATTGAAGTATTGAGAACTGGAAGCGATCTCAATCACAATCGTTAAATCATTTGGCGGATAGACCATTTACCATTTGCAAGCTGTAACGGAAACCTCCGATTCATTGACAAATTCAGAATTTATTTTTCCTCACGCGCAATTTTCATGGCATATTCGATGCCCTCTCAGCAGAATAAACTGCAAGAGAGCAAGTATTAATTTTCAACCATTCTCACTTCTCACATCACGAATAAAAATTTACGATTGCGTTTGAAAATTGAATTATATCATTGGCGCGCTGTATCAATTATTACAAAAAATTATTATTGACGCAACTTTAAGAAATTTGTTTTCTCTATAAATATAAAAATGTATAACAAATTGTGTCCTAGTGGGATAGTTACAAGATGAGCGATAAGGTCTCGCGCGACAGTGAAAGTTCGAAAGTTTTCCTGCAAATTTCGCGTTTTCGAGAAAATCTCGACACGAAGAAGACCAACCGTCGTCGGTAGCACTCGCAGCAATAATCCACGAAGAAACCGTGGGGGATGATTTACTGAAAAACCAGCGGCGCGTCCCGTTGCCACCGAGGGGTACGCGGGGGTAGCGGATACAAGAAGAGATGGGACGAGGGGTCGAAGGGGGCAGAGGTAAGGGGAACGGGAAATAGCCGCGCGCTGAAGCCGGCGCGTAAATAATTTCTGATATAATACGGTTAAAAATTACCAAGTTTAATATTAAATAATTCATTTTAATACTGGCTGGCGGCCGCCCCCGGGGGTGGAGACCGCCGCCGTGGAGACGGCGGCAAGGGAGACGGGGGTGGGCGCGCGGGGGGTGTTGGATGGCGCGGGGGACGAAGGGGGGCCAGGAACGTAGCTACTTGCGGGGGTCCGACGGGGCCCGCGCCCAGGAGGCATCTATAAATTTCTAAAGTTAATAAATACGTAATGGCCAGCCATGCTTTGTAGCCGCCTGGCGCTCTGTAGATTTTACTTTACCGTAAAGGTCTCGCTCTGTCTCTCCCTCCGGCTACACACCCCCATCCTCCTTCACCCCCCTCTCTGTCCTCTCTCCTTCGTTTCTCACCCTGAGTCGGATCTTTCGATCTCGTGAAAATTTCACGAATGAAATTTTGGCCGTGTCTGTCCTCCGTCCATCCCCTGAAGAATGCACCGTCTTTACTTGAGTAAACGATCCATAAGAAGGTTATGACGGTAATAACAACGCAGCAATAGCACGGACATTTTACAATTACTATATACCAACATGACCGATATTATGCGAATAATATTGTACTAATTCAAATTGATTTTGGAATTTCGCTATTCAGATAATACGATTTAAATAACATATTTACGAAGGTAGTCAATTTGCCATTAAGAGATTCAAAGAAATTATGGCAAACACGAAACGAGTTCACTACTTGCTTCTTCTTAACAATTTGATCTTTCATTTGTAATTTTTCTTCGCATAAATGGAAGACTTGCGTGAGAAAGGTATCAAGAGCGCGATGTCGACTGAAGAAAAAAATAGATGCGGATGTTGTTTATTAATTTTCTGAAATTACCCTGAAATTTCCCATAAACAAACAGCAATTTAAAGTCAGGAATTCAAAGAAATAGAATTTACAACAATGCAAGTCGATCACCGTGGAAGTCACTGGAGCTTGGCCGGATCGCGAGTCAAGCCGCGCGCGGCAAAACGTGAAATCTCGTATACGGTCCCCGGCCTCTCTGGCGTAGGTGGGCCCGATAAGAATCAGGCGAGCGTGAATGGCGACGGGGAAAAGGGACATTAGTCGGACATTATCGCGTCAAGCGACGCACGGTCGAACTGCCGGAAAAGGAATGCAAGCACTGTGACGTATACGAGCGCTACCGGCACATCGGCGTTGCTACTGGCGAACCCCATTGTTGTTGCACCGAGTAATATAAACAATTGGCCCTGTCCGTCTCCCAGTTTCCGGCCGTCACTCGGAAGCCCCGACATTTTTATGGATCGCGGGGGCCGCTCGGGGGATCTCTCCTTCTTTGAACCTCCTGAATATTAATGCATGAATTCCAGGTCTATGTATTATTTACGTGTGTTCCCGTCGGAACCACGTGACTAGGTTCCTTCGGGATTCGCGATCCCACGCAATACGGCGAGGACGAAAAATATCTCCGAGTAATCTCGGCAGTTTTATCAATTTTAACATGCAGATTGTTGTAGACGTACGTGGCAACACAATAATAATCCGCGTATTGTATATAATATGTTTGTCGTACGTATTTCTCCTGAGATATGTTTCAATATACAATTGACAATTTAATATCCGCATCGATCACATGTTAGAACAAATGAATTGTTTAAAATTGGCATAAAAGATGCGACTTTTTGAAATTACAGACTAAACGCAATATGATAAAAATCCGTGTAAAGAATCTGGCAGAGGTTTGAGCACGTTTGATTATGAGCACCTCGTGTACGATCGATCGGACCACGTCGGCTAAAAATACAGTTTAGATAATTTTAAGCACATCGAAGGGATGATTTATAGACGGGCCAGATTGGTGTGAAGGCGTCTCTCGTTCCGGGGAAAAGTATTCCCGACGTGTCGTAACGCGGAATCGATATCACGGCGGTATCAAGTTAATAAATGAGAACTTCGACGTTAGAAATGACACCTAATCACTGATGTCATTACCGTCGTCGAATATCTTATTCGGTATTAGGGTGAGGTTTGGAGCCTATTATTTATGTCGTCTTCACTCCGTTCTCATAATTGGACTCGGTATTAATCGCGCGTTGCGTTAACGCGGTCGCGGTTTTACCTGAGCGTAAACGAGGCCGCGTCTCTTTTTATTGAGGAAAAAACGCACCGGTTGATTATCGTAACCGCTACAAAGTTATAGAAATATTACGATCGCAAGAGGTGATCAACGTAGCCTACAACGTGCGCCGCACCGCGGATCCTAATACCGTAAATTCTTGCAACAAAAAAATTTTATTGGATCCTAAAATTTTTGTTACCAATTTAAGTTTAATGAAATTAAATTGGATATATATTTTATTCTTTTCTTAGCTTTTTTTAAAACTGAATTCGCTTTAACACGACTTTAATTCGAATCTCGCAGGGATGTATCTTGCAGTTTATAACGTTAAAAATTTGTGAAAAAGTTAAGGGCCAATAAAACTTTTATCAAGGAATAGCTCTCAGCTCTTTCCACGGAATTTAAAAAAAAAAATCCGAAGATGATGGCATCAGACGAGCAAGTTGAGCGCTCTGTACATCGCTAGAACGACGTTCTAGCTATAAATTATGTTTGTGAACTCATCGCGGAAGTAGCCTGCGATGTTCTCGAATCCTATGTAGGTCTGCCTATTGTTAGGCATTTCTTTTTTTTTCTCTTGTGGGACGTAATCGCGATTGGTCGAATACGCACCGACGCGCGCTGCGTACACGCTCCTACTGTGTGCGTTCACGCTCGCCCGCTAATACAGCACCGACAACCATAAAGCCTATCCATCTAGCGCGGCCTCACTTTTTCCCGGCGTGAAAGGAGGGTTATTAATTTCTTCGTGCGCGCGGCGCATGTTAATGGAAACGCATGTTTCTCGGTAATTAATTCCCGCTCCTCCTCGGGCGGCCGCCGGAACCTATTCGAGGACACGTTCCTCGCCGCGTGGGGAAGATCTCTCCCGGATCATCATAGATCAAAACTCTCTGGCATCGATCCATGGCCGTGCACGCGTCGCCGAAGGCTCTTCGACCTCTGTTAGCCTAAAATACAGTACGCTCTGGTGTACGGTCCGCCGGACACGCTGTGTGTAATCCATCGCGTGGATACTCGGCTCGTCTACTGGATGCGCCGGCGATTTCGCGTCCGATTCTCCAGCTGCACGAGAAGCGTTGAGAATGATAATCTAAGCCACACTTGTAACAACATGTCACAATACAGAGTTAACGTGAGTTAGTACACTCGGCTATATTATGTTAAGAGATTACCTCGACGTAATGGTAACGCAACGGCATTAGTTAATTTGCTCAATTAAAGTAAAGTAACATAACTTAAATTAACATAAAGTTAGTTGATTTGCTATATGCTGTTAGGGTTTAGTTTCAACTATTTATTTGGATTATGCCGTCCGGTGTTTCAAATGCGATCTTTACCCTGATAAGACAGTTTTGAAGTATCTATTTCTACATAATTCGAAGGACTTTCTTTTAAACTAAATACATTATATATATATATATTGTATATTAGAGAAAAGCTTACGCGACTTTTTTCTTATTTTCAGTAACAATTATCTTTCTTCCTTTTTTAAGTGAATTTAATAAATAACAAAGCTTTACATATTCACCGAAAATTTCGTGCGATCTGAAGAATGATAGTTGACCGCAGACGTACTTTTATTCTCACGAAAGTATATTTGAGTTTTTAAATTAATTTCATACGAACGGAGAGTTCGCTCGGAAATCGCGGGAGGCAAATTTTTTTTCGGTGTGGATTTTTTTCCAGATGACGCGCGCGCGGTATTTCGCGATTAATTACCTGCCGATCTATCGAGACAGTTCGAAGCAAGCTTTGCCCCGCGATCCTAGGGCTGCGTCTCTTCTCATCGTGTATCTCCATCCCCTTTCCGTTCTCTCACGCGCGCTCCCTGTCTCTCTCATCTTCCGCCACTCTCACGTTATCTCTCCCTTTCTCTCTCTTTCTCCCTCTCTCGTCTACGAGTCAATCACTGGGTATACACGAAACTCGCGCACATCGCCGTGGAACAGGCCGCAGCATACATTAATCACTGATGCTAATGGTATCATAGCCAGCATAGCTGGCTCGTTCTCTCTCTCTCTCTCTCGCGTGCTCGTTGCTCGTCGAGACAGCTACCACCGTGTATAAAACGTACATGCACGGATACGTATGTATATACACACACACACACATACGCGCGTAACACTCTTGTCCGCACACATGCTCGTCGGACGCCTATCTTGATCCTTGATTCGCTCGCACACGCAGTCACGTAGCGCAGCTCAGGGATCCATTGGATGAACAGTTAGAATGCAGTAATATGCGAGGAAATGTATTCCACTTATTTCGCCGTGTGTGAGTCTCGCTATCGCGAGCAAGAAACGAATAGCCGGCATCGAGGGCACGCCGTGGAAAAACTCGGTCTCCAACAATGCAGGAGTGTTTCGTAAGACTCGCCTGCGAGAGTAACCACGCGTATTCTCCGCGGCCGACAAATTCGTGCAGCGGGCTGGGCGCAAAATTTAAAGCAAGGGAAAATTTTAATTATGAAACCATTTAACGTCGGGAATTATTCGTGGTTTTCATGAATGAAGCTTCGCCGATGCAAATAGACGGGGAAATCTTATTCATTAATTAATTTTAAATGGACATTATTTTAATGAGATCCTAAGTTGAATCTTGACGTACCCATAAATGCATTTCATTTAAAATTTTAGAAGTGGAATGATTTAACTTTAACTCTCCGATACTCTCTTTTAAAGTCGCGCTTATAATCTAGTCTGACTGGACTTTCTCATGCATATGCCATCGTGGAAAACTGGCAACTTTGTCTAAGAAAAAATCGCGTATTTAATATTGATAGGCCGTATCAATGTTATCGAGAGATTAATTTTCTCAACATAGCTTTTTCGATTCGTCTAGCTTTTTATCTTATACTACACCAATTGAATTATACGCCGTATACGAATAACACGGTGATTCGATTATCGTGCTAAATTATATTATTTGCCACATTTCGGTAAGATGAAAATGGAATCGACACAGAGAGAGAGAGAGAGAGAGAGAGAGAGAGAGAGAGAGAGAAAGAAAGAGAGAGAGTTAAGGGCCTGTGTGAGGGATTGAAAAATAGGGGAAATATAATTACGACCAATGCGATTCGACTCGCGCGAGAGGCAAGGCAGCTCTTGTCGAGCAGCAGATATGCGATTATTAAACGATCGGAATGTAACGAAACGTGCCGGCCACGAGGTCTTCGAGTGCGGATCAACGATTCGCCATGCATCATCCCTCCCTCGCTCTTACCTCGCGCCCTTCTCTCGCGCGTATCGGTTCTAATTACATAAAAATACAGCATATCTCTCTCTCTCTCTCTCTCTCTCTCTTTCCCTGGCAAGCAACTCGATCGAGGCGAACGGGGTCGTCTGAGTAAGAACACGACACGCGTAGTCGCGCGCGGCCGTGCATTCTCGCCGACGAGAAGGAAATAAAGGAGGAAATAAAAAATCGTGTATGCGCGGGGAGAAAGGGTATCGTGGCGCGGGTGGTTGGGGGAACCTGAAGAGAGAGACGGAGGGGCACATCAGCGAGGAGAACGGACGAGAGAAAGTCAGAAGGGAATGGCTGGCTTCTCTTTCTCTCTTCATCTCTCTCCCTCTCGATCCTCTCGAGGGGTGGAACGTTTCGAGGAGGCGGTAGGTTGGACGAGGCGGTGGTGGTCGCGGAGGAGGAGGAGGAGAAGGACGTGGAGGAAGAGATGGAGGTGGAGGAGGACGCGGGGTTCGTCCTATCAATCACGGTATTATTATCGAGTCCGTGATTAGCAAGGCATGCTAACGATATCTCTGGCCGGAGGCAGAGGGCAACGCTAGGCCGTTGTGCTCTTGTGTACGCACGCGTATGCACGTATGCATCGCTCGGTACGAGCGTACCGGCGTATGAGTACGTAAGTGTATATATGCACGTCCGCGAGTCTAGATTTCGTGTGTATGAAATCGTCCATATGCATGCCCATGTGTGTGTGTGTGTATGTGTGTGAGCGCGCGCGGATCGGCGCAGTGCCCGCAATGCAACTGGAGTGGCCGCGATGCGATTCCGGAGTAGTACCCGGAGTGTACCGTGTGTACCGTGCCATGATGGTAGCGGTATGGTAGGTAGTCCTGGATGGTGGTGGTGATTTCAACGACGATGATGTAGAGGAGGTTGACGCGCGCGCGCGCGTGCAGAGAGAACGAGAGAGGAGATGAACGGTGAAGGGGGGAGGGGGACACACAGGTCGCGTCGTGTAGCACGGGAGAGAAGGCAAATGGAGAGAACCAGCAGGAGGAGATGGAGTAGGTGGAGGAGGTGGTGTTGCTAGCTGCTGCTTGCCTGCCTACTACTGGTGCTGCTGCTGCCAGCAGCAGCCACCGCTGGCTGTTTCGCCAGCCGAGAAACGAGATGGTTGTAGGTACGTAGGTACGTACTGGATAGGTATGTAGGTAGCCTCGGCCCTTTGGTTGTTCCCTCCACGCGCATTGATTTGAGGGACCGACCCTTATCGTTGCTGTATCCGCAGCGAGCCGAGGTCTGCGACCGACCGGTAATTCGAATTCGGCGACTTCAATCATCGATTCACGAAATCGCGGCCAGGTTGATTTAATACGCAAGAAGTGACCCCCGGCCAAGTGTCAGAGAATTGGAATCTGGACCGCGGTATATCCTCGAGTTGCGCGTGCTCCGCTTTCAGAGTCCCAACCGTCTATTGCCTTCCTGTGCCTCATATCTTATAGTCTCGGCCTATAGCCTCTCTTTATGTGAGTAATGTCTGAATTCTCTGATGCTGATGTCGCTATGTTGGTTAGCGCGAACCAACGCTTAACTATTGTACTGTTTCTATTACAATGATTAATGCGGATTGTGGTTCAAATTTAAAAAAATTTATTCTATTCAAACATTGTAATTTAGGAAGAAAAATAACGACTCTCTCTCCTTCTCTCTTTGTAACCTTTTGGCGCTTAATTAAATCCTTAATTCTTTATATTCTAAATAATTTTTTAGAGAACCGTGAGAACCATGCTAATCTATCTCAATTAATCCCAACGGCCCATATAATTGTGTCCAAGTAGCAATTTCGGAAGTAGGAAGTTTCCGGAAGAATCCGCGGCAAAATGGAGGACTGGATCAGCATCGGGCGATGTAATACTCGTTCGTTCCGGGGGGACGAGTAGTCCCTCGGTCCTATCTCTGGCGTGCGGCCGATATTCGGGTTATACGGATCGCTCGCAATGCGATTCGCGGCTAAACGCGTTACGGGGAACGTAATTTAGTCCCGGTCGCATACCCCGTATCGCGCGCGCTCTCGCTTGTACCCGCTCCGCGCTCGCGTGTGTGTCTTCCATGTATGTATGTATGTCGCACGTATACGCGTATATACGTACACGCGTGCCCCGCGTGCCACCCCGTCCCGTGGATACTCGCGTCAGCTCGCGTCCGCCACGCGTGTTTCCACGTACGTTTCTCTTCCTCTCCCGCTCTCATCCTACCGAACCCCTTCCATTCCCCCATCCCCCGTTTCTCTTCCATCCTCTTTCCACGCGTAATAGATGCCTCTCCCTCTTTCTCCATCTCGTTACATGTGTATGCACGTGTGTATGTGTGTCTCTGCTACCTCTATCTCCTTCCGTTCGTGTGCGCTCGTAACGCACGGTCACCGACGAATTCGCGCGAGCTTTGCGCGGGGGGAAGGGGGGTGGACTGCGCGGTTGGACGAAGGGGTGGATTGCACGGGTGGCGAGTAATGATATTTCGCGCCCATTATGAAATATTCGAAATGATTTGCCGGGATTGTGCATTTTGATTTGACGTTCATCCGCGTAACCTAGAGTTGCTCGTGCGCGCGCGAGACCGCGTATATGTATATGCCTGTATACATGACACGACAGGGGGTGGTGCTATATAGGAGTGACGATCTCGGCGTGTCCAATCATCCGATGTGATCATTCGTGCACGTCGACACTTTAGTCGTGACGAGAAGAATAATTTCGTCCGACTCTTCGTTACGACTTTCAGGTTCCAACCAAAATGCACCTTTATACCTCTTTCATCGCTGCAAATTAAGAGACCACTCTTTCTAAGTAAATATTTATTCCGAATAAATTATAAATAAATGAAAAAATAATAGCTAAACTATTGTACGAAATGAGTTGTGAAAAAGCTCGAGACAAGCTGTTGCCTCGTGAATTGTTAGAAGGGAATTATTGCTACATTTGTTGTTTTATATTTTTGATAGAATGAAGATTTAATCCCTGTTTACTGAATTACTTCGTGCGTATATGCTATCTGTAATTATCAGTTTGTCATTTTGTCACTAGGAAAAAAAATATCAATCTAAATTACATAATTTTAAATTTTAAATTGATATCAGTTACATGTTGTTAATATTTTAAAAGATATTTTTTATGCAATATTTTTGCATATATTTAAAGAATATACGTATAAATTCAATAAATTTAAAATAAAAATTTTGCTACCAAGAGCGAATTCTTTAAATATTTTACCGTATCGTTAAAAATATTAAAAGGCACTAAGCTACATTTTCAAAGTACGTTTCGATACTACGTTTATTTACTAAGTCTTAAATAAGCAAAGTTATCAATATTTCCAACTCCCATGTTCCTAATTACATTAGTTATATTAGTAATATTAGAGGCAAACAGAGCGAATGCATGCGTTGCGAACCATTCTCCAGCATTACACCGCGTATTAATGATATATTTAATAGCTAATGATAGTGCGATGTATATTTAATAATGTAATAAACACCACGTACAATCGCGATGTAATCGCGATATGATTATATTGTAACGCCCAAGTCGTAACCATAATTTAAACCGTAATTCCGACCGGAAGCGATGCTCATTCACCGCCGCTCGGAAACGTTGAACCTGCTAGTTGTCCTCACTCGTGACTTTCGATTAAAGCGTTAAAAGAATGATCGCTTTTCTTAGTTAAAAAAACTTATTTCGATATATTTTTCGCGTCACAGAAGTATTGCTTAAAAGAAGTGATCAATAAATTAAATTGGCATCTCCTATATTATGTTGCGCAAAATATAAATTTTTATTACTCGTATTTTTGTTTTTAGTTCGTAAATCTTTCTATGCTGTCTCCACCGTTATACACAGTGGAGTATCGAAACGATTTAGATGTTTATATTTAAATATTTAACACATTGTGACGGTAAAAGAAATATTGCACATGAAGCAATGACGTACGACCGTGAAATCGTGCTTTCCAAATGAGCCTCTTATTACGAATTTCTCCGCCGTCTTTATTTGCCGCGAAGTACACGCCAATGGCTCAGCAAATTCATGCTATTTGTCGGAGAAATTCTCTCCGTTCCATTTTCTGCGGTTTAACATGTAAACCACTGCACTTTGTTTACTTTCCAAGAGCGAACACGTCAGTCTCGTCTTCCTGTCCCATCAGTATAAGAATAAAGAAGAATAAGAATGAAAAGGCCATTTCGTTATTTAAAAAAAATGTAAAATATATATAATACTAACTAGCTCGTTCCGTAATACTTATAATTAGATAACCATAATTGTGCTTCTCCATTTCCGATTTTAGTTACGATAAATTGATTAAATTTAAATCTTTTTTCCGCGACGTCACTCAGGATAAGTGAAAGAATAAGAAAGGATTAGCTATTAGTCTCAAGAACTTTAACATAAAATGTAAAAAGGAAATTATAATTAGAAGAACTTTACGAAATACATAATTAGATTATTGTAACGGCGGATGAATCTTTCTCTCATGTTTGAATATTTCTCGATTAGGAAATTGACCGCGGATCTGTCAAGGAAATCGAAACTGAAATAAGCGCGTAACTCTCGATACATGTCGACGTCAGCGAAAGGATTAAAATAATCCGCGTTCGACCCACGACACGTTGTTAACACCTGTCGGCGAATGGAGAGGAATAAGATAGCGAACGACCGACTAATTTTCGGCACGGTTTATCAGAATTTGCAGCCACGGCGGGGGTAGCGGGTGCGAGGAAGCCGCGAAGCGGCGCAGCAGGCGTTATAGAGAGACGGAAGGGGGGGGTGGTTGGTTTAAATTCTCTTCCGTCACCGCAAACATGCATATAACGCAGCCGGACGGTGCGTGTAAACGTGTAAACGTCGGACGGTGCCAACCGCTAAATACAAAAATCCCCAACCACCTGTGAAGCCGGCCGACACCGTCGATGTGCGTGGATCCGCGTGTACGCGCGCGTACGTGTGCACACGTTTCCAAGTTAATTACAGCATAATTGCGGTCGACATTTTGTTGTTCGTCGCAGTCGTCGACCGCCGGCCCGCCGCCGAAATCGCTTCCAACCCTTTTCGCGCCGCGAATTCTTGCGATGTCGCGCGAGCTTTTACTCGCCGGCCTCCGATTCCCGTTCGCTGTCGCGGTCGCGACCGTTATTTTTGCGAATCCGCAATTCTGTCTAGGTCGATTTGCACGGCAACTTATAACCGCACAGTCCCGTTGAACTTGTTTACTAGAATTGCATTCGATATTTAAATAATTGCAACACAAAATCTCTCCTTGTAACTTTTCCTTCAGTCAACTTCAAATTAAAGAATCTACTGTTGAATTTTTGATTTGTATACACATATGACTTTTATACAATTTGGAGTGACGATTAAAAGATTTTCGTACCTAGTTTTACGTTCATTCACCTGTAAAGTTTTTTAATCGAGCGTAAAATATGCATTTACTAACTCACCTCTCTCTTTACGAAATCGCAAATTGTGTGTAATGAACTCGAAGGAACCCTTTCGAGGGAGGCATTTGTCAGTCTCGGAAAATAATGGTTCTTGTTCGGCAGAGCACTCGATGGCACTCGTATCGTGGCAAGGCGCAACTTCGAGCCGAGACAAAAACACACGAAACGCAATCGCAGAAAGGAGCAACGCGCGGCGGTGGCGAGCGAAGGGCGGCGAAAGGGAGGATGGAAAAGACAGAAGGGCGGAAGCGCGGAGATGTGGACGGGGCACAAAAGCGCGAGATATTCAACCCTATCGGAGCGTATATATAGCCTGACGGGGCGGCCCTCCCAACCCCCATAAATTGATGCCAATGTACCTACGCGGCCCCGGCGCGTTATACGTCTGAATATTACGCACACTCGGCCCCCCTTTCCTCTCCTCCTTCTCCTCCACCTCTTCCTCCTCCCTTGGTCGGCAGGGGGGAAGCAGCAGGAAGGGGGGCATGCGAGGGGTAACGGGCAGGAGGGTAGCAGTAGCGGAGAGGCGGCCGCGTACCTACACGAGCCGCACCACCACGCCTCGGTTATGCCGTATAGAACACAATTAAGTAAATGAGCACGGGTTGCGCCCGCTATAGATACCCTCTATTATGTGTATTGATCTCTAGCGCGGACTCCAGTTACACGTAATACGTGTTTTGTCGTTTGTGCGTTCGTACGTGGCGGCCGAGCGTATGCATGCGAGCGCGTGCAAGTGCACGGAATAGATATGGCGACGAGGGAGAGGGTCGGAGGAAGGGTGCGGGAATGGCAAAAGAGAAATAGGGAGAGCGAGAATGAGGGTGAAAATGAGAGACAGAGAGAGAGAGAAAGAAGGGGGGAGGAGGTATCTGGATGCGAGAGCTGTGTTCCGATGATATTCCTGAGTCGAATCCTCGCTAATGAAAAGTCTACGAAGTAGGACGAGCCACGAAAGAAGGAGGATGGCTCCATCGGTTTAATGATTATCATCATTTAGCCGGAAAAAGCCGGACGAGCCGGTAGAATTTTTTAAAACGCATCCCGATTCGGCGATTCGATGGGAATTGGGCATCATAAGGCAATACGGATATCTAGAGTAAGTCCTGAACGAAGGATTATATTTGAAAAATATTCACGTTGAAACAGAATCTCAGAGGCGGATATTTCTACGGAGCTTTGAAGAAGCGTGAGAAATAAGTAATGTTTTATTTGGCTCTATACACAAATAATCGAGCGCATTTGCAATTTTCACAAATAACTATTGAAATTTTACAGGATACATTCGACTATCGATGAAAGATAAAATCAGTTTTCGAAAGGAATAAAGTTAATTACTTCTTTAGATCGTCGTATCACATTCATCCAAGCTAATCGGCTAATCAGATATATTCTTCCCTGTCATACTAGAGCGGTGATTTTTTTATGCATCATGTATCATTTTGTACATGTGTAAGCTTTCTTTCGTCCTTCAGGCTACAGCGACACTTCTTGTCATCCGATGCTCCTGAGAAGGCGTCCCTGTCGCGTGCGTTAACCCCTAGATCACCGCACTCATAAACGTACACGCACATCTCTTAAACACATTGAACAAACACGCCTCATTGCATTGAAAAAAAAAGTTATAGTTCTCATTATATAAAAATTACATTTGAAGAGAGATCACCAGAAAGAAAGGAGCACGGGTGTGTTTCGCAGCCTGCTACAATTAAAAACTCTCGCACTCTTTCCCTGAACTCGGTGAATTCTTAGAATTCACGTGAATCGGCAGCGGTTTCGCGCTATACGTTTCCCAGTTTTAACAACGGGGTATCATTTCCCGCCGTGCGCGTTGCAATCTTCGCTCCAAGTTCCTCATGATATTTAATCAGGCGAACGCCGCAGCGCGATCTCTGCCTTCTGCCGCTCCCTCTCGCCGTCTCTTTTTGTTTCCTTTTATTCCCTTCCTTTTTTTCTCTTCCTTTTTCGAGGGAAGAGCTTCTTTCTGAGCGGTCGCTCCGCAAAAATTTTCCCCCGAGCGCGAATAATAAATTCCGTTTTACGAGGCGCTCTTAATTCAAGTGGAAATCGTTGTAGTTACGTGTTATCGCTGTCTTTGTCCTCCTCCCCTCTTCTCCTCCTCCTCCTCCACGTCCTCCCGCGACCGCGACTCATTCCCTTTCTTCAACTGTAGCAAGTAGGTTGCTACGACTTATGTGTATTTACTGCGGCCCGCCAGCAGGAAACGGAAAGATAGTTATCTGACGGCGAGAGATAGAAAGAAAACGAGCGAGAGGGAGAGAAGACGAACGGGGAATGAAGAGAGAACGCGTAGAGAGGTGGCCAGGTAGACGCCATAGTTATTTATTTTCCCGCGGCTGATTATAATATTACGCAAGCCGGCGGTATACGCTCGCGTAATGCGGATGCAAATGCGACAGAGACGAGTTATACCGAGTCGACTCGGCGAAATCTTCGGCCCGGAGCCGTATTTTATTCATGCGCCGCGCGCGCACCTGCGAGCGCGAAACGCGGCTGGCTTTCTGCCCGCGTTTATGGATATTCGTATGTGCACACGTGTGCGTATGCATTATACCGGCATGCATTATTGAGTACACGTGTCATCGTAAAAGAAAAGACGTCGACTTCGCGAGGAAGCCGTATTAACACGCCCGCCGTTAGGTGATACTCGCGATTTTCGATTTTTTTTTTATTTTTTATTTTTTAGTTTTAGAGGAGATATCAGAAATTATAGCGTCAGCGAGTCTAGAGTTCCTCGAGGGAGCTACCATTAAAATATATGTCTAGCGAGATGCGCGTATGAAACGATCTTTAATCTGACGAATAAACACATTATTCTTACTTGCATTACCTACGACCGACGCGACGGTGTAGTCGTCGCAGATTGCTTATTCCTGGCGTGTATGTACCGAGACGTAGACGCGGACATATACACGTGCGCGCACGCACGCACGAACGTGTGCACGCACACAATCGTGTGCGCAAGATGCCTTTATATAACGCGTGCGGCAAAGACACTTGAACGTACCGACACGGACGAGAGAGAGAGAGAGAGAGCCCTCCACGCGCTATGTTTCGCGCATAACGACATATTATTTATATAAGCGACGTTGTCTCGACAAATCGTTCCACTCTCGCAAATTACCCGGCATATAGACGGGCGCAAGTAAATAGCTATCCGGCGTGCGCAGGAATGGGACTCGCGGCGAAATTTCCCGTGGTATTTTCAGTAAATTCATGTGGATTTCGACACAACTTAGTGTTCGCGGCATCGTGGAGACTTAAAAGTCAGCAAACAGTAAAAATATTCGCGCGAGTGAAATAAATGAGAGAGATTACAAAGACGGCAAATGTTTTACACTTGAAAATTCGTGGAAAATTAAATCGATGCTATTTAAAAACCTCAACACAGGGATTTTAAAATACACACGTACAATTATGTTTTATATTTCCGAGAATTTTCGCCACTCTTGCCTTTATCGGCCTGCCTGATACCGTTCGCAAATCGCCAGATCGGAAAAATATCTCTCTTGCGAGCCAGAAATAAAATACATCCGAAATTTGTCCGTGTATATAATAAGCAAGTGAAGGGAGGGCGTAAAAATATTCCGATTACATTGCTAAACTCTTTAGACCGAGTGGAAAAATAAAAAAACTCAGCGATGCGAAAGAGAGACGGATAGGTAGATAGATGGACGGATAGGGTGGATGGCGGTTTATTATGTTCCGGATGGGAACCCACGAGAACAATATACTCGGAATATACACGTAAGTGGTGTAAAATGACGGGCCGGAAAATCCGAAAACAACAGAAATGCAAATATAGAAAGACACCGAATCCAATTTGGCGACGATGCAATTAAGATGCGGAAAACAAATGAACGCAAGTAACGGTCGTGCATAAAAAAGGAGGGGGGGAACAAATTTTATTACAGGTTCGGGGAACGAGAGGGAGAAGAGCTGCAGCGAGAGAAGTTTATTTAACGGAAGAGAGACAGAGAGGGAAGGAAAGAGGGGAGTGAGAGAAAAAAGGTAGGAAGTGGGAGGATGGAAAGCAGCAGGAAACGCATGAACGGAGACGGCGGTCGAGCGCGTTTTAAGCGTCGTCGATCAATTAAATCTTTAATGAAAGGACTTCGTAACTAGATTTCGCTTACGAGATAATAATGCGCATTACAGCAGTTTCGATGCGTGAGACGACTCGCACGCACACACGCATGCATACACACGTTGTACGTGCATGCATAGGGTGTCCCGACCGGAAGTGCGCGCGACCTCGCGCCAGCGTAACGTTATTTTCTAATTTCCCATTCATGGGCTACCGTTTAGTTTCGATTTGCCGCTTCGTTACGACGCCAGGAGATTTACACGGTCAGATAGGATTGTTGCATGTCGCCACCTACCCGCGCACCTCTCTTCCTTTTTCTTCACATCCTCCTAACCGCGTTTTATATAACCATCTTTCGTCACCACGCGCGCGATCTTCTCCCTCTCTCTCTTCCTCCTCCCCCCCCCCCCCCCCGGTATCTCGCGCCCATGATAATCTTTTCTTTCTGCCTTTTTGTCTGTGTGTCTTTCCTTTTTTTCCTCTCCCTCTCTCTCTCTTTCTCTCTATTCGTCCGCCGGTCTTTCCTGGAAGATAATGCTCGGCCACGCACTTTGCATTTCAAATGCGAGAGAGCCGGACGAACCCGAGAATCGATCGCGAATCGCGAGCGTACCGAACTAACAACACTAAAAGGGAATTTCGATGGCGAGATACCGAACGATTAGGCTAGCGGCGGTAGGCGCAGCGCGTTACGGCGCGGATTGCACTTTTGCTGCAACGCCACGCTGCGAAATTCGAAGACGGAGAGAGGTCGTGGTCTTACAGTTAATTAATTTCCGAGAAGAGCGGGAACGGTTACCTTTTTCTTTCTGAAAATGGAAAGTATCCTCTCTCATGAATATAAATGATTATTACAACAAAATTATTATAACGAAAACTCGCTTTCCTTAGATACTTAATTTTTAACGTCGACGGCCAACCTCTCGAGAATCTTCTGGGATCCCCAGCCCTGATATAATTTAAAGTACGGAGCGCGCTCGCGTTAATTTAAAATAACGAGCCGCGGAAATCTGCGCCGCGTCTCGTCTGCGACTCGGCGACGCGGCATTCGCGTTTTTCGCGAGGGCGATCTTCGTCCCTCGAAGTGTCCGACCGTCGACCAGAGGTCTTCTCTACCACTGGGTAACCGATTTTTATTAGAACTCGATAAGGGAGAAAAATTTTATCTCCGACTACGACGAAACGGATAGAGAGGAAGGAGAAAGATAGAACGAAGGGGTTATACAGGGTGCGCTTAAAAGGAGTAGAAATTTTTCGATTAAAAATAAATGGATCGTACACGTAAAATTGCGTAATCGTTTTAACCGAAGAGTCGGTTTTGAGACAAAACATAAAACATCACCGGTAAATGTTTATTATCTGCGTGGCTGACTTTTTTCTTAATTTTATATGTATAAGCATGTTTTTTTTTCTTATCCTTTTATAAATTTCCGAATTTATATATTACTTTACCTAATATTTAAACTAATAGTTAATATTATATATGGTACAGTTACGCAGCTTGCAACAATGAATCATTTAACGTTGGAACTTGTAATTTTTTTATCGAATTACGCTATGTATGTGCGAGAGAATTTAAATACAAGGGAAACCATATTTTACAGTTAATCTCTATTAAACTCTCATTTGAAAGAAAAACTCGATATATCTCATCAGTTTTCGTCATATTTAACATTAGAAATCGAAAAAAGCTAGTCGAATTTTTGCCAGGTAAAAATTCCGTCGTAAATGATACCATATCGAGTTCCACCTTTTCAAGCGCACCCTGTATATATTTGTCGGGAGCGGAAGGAGGCAGGGAACCAAGACTGGAGGATGGGGAGGAGGGAGGTAGGGAGCAAGGCAGGGAAAAATGGAGAAAAAGGTCGAGAGCGTGGTACGCCGTGCCCAACGAGTAATAAGTTAGTAATAATATTTTCACAATATCTCTCCTGGATTGGATGTTATTTCATTATATTTTATTGCCTCTTACTATTACTCTTGCCAGTGCGGAAACCTCCCTCGATTCCCGCTCGCCCCGTACCCCCCGCCACCCACTCACCACCCTTCTGTGGCCCCCTTTCGTCCCCCTTCGACCACCGATGCCGTCCCGTTCTGTTTTATTATCTCGAGCCTCCGTACCGAGGGAATTCACTCGCGGAACTCATTATTGAGGGGTTTATTCTGCTGTAACCGTTGCTCTCGCCACTCGCTTGTCTCCCTTCTTCCTTCTTCTCCGTCCGTCTCTTCCTTCGTTTTTGACCGCGTACGTCAAATGCATCGCTCGCGAACCAGTCTGTCAACGAGGCGCGTTTTCACTCTCCAAAATTTTTATTCTAACCATTCCCCCATTCATACGTCAATTATAAATATAAGTATACATATATACATACACGAAAAAAGAAAGAGAGAAACATTAATGTAAAAAGTATCTTAAAAAAACGTTGAGGTCACGCGATAACACCGTCGATGGCGTTGTCTCTCCGCGAGCAAAAGACACGAACTGCGACGAGTGAAGTCACCTGGCCCTTTGCCCACGAGTGGGAAAAGTCGGGTAGAAAAAGTCAGCCGACCGATAAATCATTCTTTTACTTTGCCGCTCGTACAATCTTCGCCACCACAGCCACGTATTTCTGCGGATTAACGTGTCAGAGGAAACGCGAAGGGTGGCTTGTATACACAGATAGAAGCCACTTTCGATCTTTAACCTTTTTAGCTATAAATGCCACATTCGTATACACGTCCAGCTGGAAACTTTGCAAAAAAAAAAAAACAAGTAGAGAAAGAGATATTGAATATTAATAAACTGCACGTATCACAGTTATGCAATTTCTTCAGATAATTATTGCCTGTCATATGGTTTCCAGAAGCGTGTGATTTCATTAGAATTTTCGAGATTATTCGCTTCATTTTGCCTCGGCCTTAATTTGATCTGCGAAACCGTCGTTCGCTTTTCTCAATCGCGCTCCCTTTTTTTTCTGTTTCGTGACAGGCTGAAGGACCGTAGGAAAGCGTCGACGCGCGGATGGACTTCGACGAGAGCAATGCACCCCGCATGGAAAAAGCGCAGCCTCTGCGAACGGTATCGACAGCGTACGAAGACATGTAACGTACAGGTGAGTTGTACCACTCGGGCATTACACGGCTGGGCGCACGTTGCAATTTCATGCGGAAAGTTTCGCCTTGATTCCACCTACGTAACGAGCGGCCGCGGCGTACCCCCTCATCGTCGGCTTCGATTTTCTCCTCCGCTTAAGGAAGCTTCGTTTTGAAAGCGAGAAACGACTCGCGTTACATGGACGAACAATGCCGACGAAGAGAGCAAAAAAAAAGGAGCACGCTCGATATATTGTACAGGGTGTCCCGAATATGGACTTTTTCCTGTCCAGATTGCATTTTAAATTTCCGAGTATGTAGTCAGTTTAACTTTCGAAAGTTATATTGTATTAATCAAAAGTTAGTACATTAATCTTGTTCAACCATTTTCATAAATTTCAATTATTATATGGCTTGGCGATTGCGCCGTTATATTTTTATCGAAATAAAAATAAAATTATTTTAAAATCAATAGAGATAATAATAATAATAATACCAATAGAGATAATAATAAAGATCAATTCTTGCACAGTTTTCTCTATGAATATTAGGAATTAATTAATTTATTATATATTTTCATTGGATAAGTTTTTGGATAATTTCCGGATAATTTCGATTTATATGATTCAAGTACAAATATAATTACGAATGCATATTATCATTTTTATAGATGAAATATCAAACAGAATCGTCGTTTACTATTATCATTCCTTATCTCGAAGATAAAATTCTCATTATATATTTATACTCACGAGAACGTGTGAGGTGGCTCCGAGAGAGCCACCAGAAATCCAACGTCACCGTAGTTTTATTCGCGGTTCGGAAGGAACGGCGAACACCCTGTATAAATATCGGCGTGAGCGTCGCGCGTATTTGCGCGATATATTGCTCGTCGCGGCAGTCATGTGCACAAACTCGGCGACAGAAATAGCGAGTGTTGTCACCGAGAAATTGCGGCGGCCGATCATAAAAGTATTACATCAGCGGTCTGTAATGCTGCGCTCGTGCTCGCGCGCTCGCGTATATTATATGCGTTATTGCTGCAACGAGGCGCAGTGACACAATGTCGATTTGTCGCGACGACGATGCGATCAAACGTGTACGGTGCACACGTCGCCCGCGAAGCGAAGCGTAATCACCTAAATAACCACCGGTGACTGGTCGCTTTGCTTCTCTCTTTCTCTTTCTCTCTCGTTCTCGCTCGCCTTCTCTCTTCACGCTCTTCCCGCGTCCTGAAAATGCGTCAAGTCGATTCGAGAAGACGCGTTGCATTTCGACCGACGAGTGATTGTCCGTCGTGTCGAAAGAGAGCGAATTTCTTTTAGAGTCGTCGATCTGTCGCCTGTTGCAATCTATGTCAGGAGTAACAAGTGCCGCAAGGGAATTCGAGGATTCTCCGACGATACGGTTTGCTTAAACTCGGCTGTCGAAGCTTAATGGAGGATTTGCTCGTGCCAACGGCACGATCTTTATCTTTTTCTTAAATGAAGCATTTACATGAATCAATGGAGTTAGTCATGTTAGTGTGTCATGGCTAATTAGTGGCATTTACTAATATATCTCGACCGCGTTATCTCTCAGACCTCGTCTTATGTCACTGAAATATATCTGGGTAACTTTATGTGTATTGCTGCTTGCGATTTCTATAGATTTTCGAAATGGTCGAGATTAATGATATGGAAAAGAATAATTTACGCTTCTTCCCGTTCTTTCGTGAAATCAAAGTGGGATTTTCTCGGAAGGGGAAATAACGAGGCTCGCGAACGACGAACCCGGACGGGCCACGTATTAATATAAACTTGGCGTGACTAATACAACAATTTATCCAGCCGCGGGCATTTAAATAGTTATGACCTAGGTCGTTGGCAACGACGCGACGAGCGGCGATTTCGTCACGCGCTAACTCGTGCGAATTGAATTCGCCTCGGCGCTTTCGTGAATTAACTCCCTCGTATCGCCCACGTGGCCCTCACCGATCGCTGCCTATCCCTGTGTTTCTTCTCCTTCTCTTTGGCCGGTATTCTTTTCAATCGCTCATCAAACAATCGGTACAACATTACGAGATGTATTCATTATATATTCATCGAGATATATCTTTACAGAGTCAATTCCGCTGTGCTCTTAATCCAATAATTATGATAATGTGGCGGTAGAGACTGAATAAGATCGGAGTGTAATAGAGTTAAAGTTATTACGGATCGTTCGCATAACATCAGTTGGATTTAATTAGAAATCAATTAATTATCCGTAGATAAAATTAGAATGAGAGATAGAATTAGCTAAAGCTCAGTTAATCAATTCAATATTTACGGCAATTGTTTCATATGTTCAACAAAAGATTTCTCGTAGGTTAAACGATTCCCGTTTTTACGTCGATGGTAAAAAAAGTGACGAAATTTTATGAACGATCGAAAACTCGATTTATTATTATTCCGTTATTTTTTTGGCGTCCTGCCGGAAAGAAGCCCGTAGCAAACGGACTGCGCCCTTCTGTTTTGCGTCCTGCGTAGGGGTGCCCGCGGGTGTCCACCCTCGAAGCAGGACGTTTGGCACTCCATACATACACACATCCCTCTTTTTAATTGTTATATTTATAAGGGGTTGTCTCGGCGCCGCACACATGGCAGTTCCTCAGCTCCAGGGTTGGAAAACTCGGTTGTTTTTGGACAGAGGTATTGGACGGACAAGCTCTTCTTTTCACCCTTCTTCCTTTTCTCCCTTGTAAATCGATACTCGCTGTGAAGCTCAAACTCTTTGCGCAATTGGGTGACAAAGAACACAGATGAAATATATATATATATATATATATATATATATATATATATATATATATATATATATATATATATATATATATATAAGAATGGGAGCAGCTTCAAAGTATTTTAACTAATATTTATTATGAAGATATTTTCGATAAGGAAATTTAAAGTTACTACAAGTTCTTCTAGTTTCAAACAGTAAACATATATGACAAAAATATAATTGCAATCAGAAAACTAACATGGTATCAATTTCGATTCATTATTGAAGGAAATAGGTATCTTATAAGAGTAAAAAAATTTAACTATCTAGATTCGTTATTTTTCCTACAAAATTGCTAATGTAAAAACTGATGTAGTTTTCACATCAATATTTTTAATAATAAGCAACGTGTTATATCAATAAAAGAAACCTGAAATATCTAACAGAAATTTGAAACTTCTTAACTTACCGTCACTCTGTCACTCTTTACAAAGCCGTTCTAGACACTATATTCTCTTACGATATTTCACGATATCGTACTATCAACCGTACGTCCGTACGTCAGTACTCGGTCAACGCATCCGGTCAAGCGGTAACAGGAGACTACGCAGCGGAGCTGGTGAACGCTAGGAAGATCGTGCGGATAGACGAAGCGAGCGGAGGAGAGGGAGCGTAGCAAGGAGAGAGGAAGGAACGGGCGGATGGGGCGAATATTGGACAACTAATTACCTAATCACTCATTATCCACCGCGGACTCCGGGCGTCGGTAGTTCGGCGCGCCAGGTACGTAGATAGAGGTGGAACGGGCTTGCCCGGAGGGCCATTGTGATACACGAAGCAGAATCATGCACGATCGTATATTATCGATGAGAGGACGGGGGATGGGAGGACGGTGGAACGGCAGCGGCCATCCCTAAAATCCTCCCCCGCGCTGATCCCCTGTCTCCCGCGTTGCGCGAGAGTGTACCGAGGGCTCCGCGTTTAATGTTAGCACGGAATCGGAGCCAATGACGGGGCGGAATCGCGATGCGGAAACGACGCTTCCTTTCTCGCACCTCGCACGAGCCTGCCCCGACATTACCGGAATCCCCCTCTTCGTCGCGCCCTTCCGACTCGCTCCTCCTGTTTCTCGCTCTTTCTCTCTCTTTTCCTGTCGTCTTCGATTATACTGCTATTTTCGACCATGGATAACGTCTGGAATAGATAAACGTTATCACTAATGCATCAGGTCACTTCTAATACGATTCCGAAACAATAGTCTGCCGCACTCTCAACAATGTTTTGAAAGTATCTTGAGAAAGAGAGACAGACGAGATACCGCGGTTCGGTCTAGCCTTTTCAATTACGAGCGACAGAACAGCAAAGAAACAGCAAAGGAAATGGACAAAATTTTATTCAACATTTTAATTTGTTGACGACCGATTGCAGAGATAATTAACGTTCGAATTTAAAAAGAACGGACTTTGAAAGGTATCCAATGAAATTTTCTCTAAGAAGAAATTATCCGAGAATTTCGAAACACCGTGTTGGAATGGGAAGGGAAGAGAACGCGATACATACGTAGAAATTTATCAATATGGCTCGTATTTCTGACGACGCGTTCCGTCTATTTCCACAGCTGTCATATTGGGAAAGTAATAGCTCTTCATTAAAAATTCAGCCCTCCCCTTCCTCCCGTCTTGTCTCTGATGTCCGTCTCGAAAATAACCGACTCATTTTGAACTCGTATCTTTTTTCCACAACGTTTTTAATTCGATATAACGTAACGATCCGCCGGTCTGTGATGATTGTCGCGAAGTCGCCTTAAAACGTTTATAACGATTCATTTAAATCGGCAGCTATCCCTGTCACAAGGGAGATATTAATCACTCACTGAACACGCTTTGTGCAGATGTAACCGCGGAACCAAAATATATATCCTACTTGCGGCATTTTATACCATTTCGAGCATTAATAAGAAATAAAAATATTCTCTCTCGAATATCCCAGCTAAACTTGGGCAACATAACTATGGTTTAATCAGAATTCCATCGAAGAATGATTGTTTTCAAGCGCGTTTTCGGTTAATCGTTTTTTCAACCGTTCTTCCATAAATATTCTTTTTTATTATCCTGCGAATTTTTCATGCCCTTTAACATATCGCGAATTGACTTGAATTACTTTACTTAGAATTTTTAATTTTTAACACTCCCCAATTCTTAAGAAAGTGTAAAAGAGAAATATCGATGAGTAACCTTATCGAGAAAAGAGTAAAATTCTTAAATTCATCAACAAACTTACTACATAAAACTTGACATTTTATATTATGTTTATTTATTTCGTTATTTTTCTTTTAATCGTTTTGTGGTTCTACATTCTTCGAAAAAACTCGAAAGACGTCGAAGATACGTTATGGATAAAGTCTAGTTCGATGGCCTTCCGATATGAACATTCTCGAGATTAGGATGCGGTAAGACAATCCACCGGATAATCATGGTCGAGGCTGGATGTCGCGCCCGGCATGGCGTGGGGTAGTGGTCGTCATCGGGTTAGTCCCCGACGACCGCGCGATGCGCGTTATATGGAGGTTTAGGCCAGCGGACCGAGCTAACTGTAATCAGAGTTGCGACGTTGTAGTAGCGCGTTTCAGTCGCGTCGGACAGGATGGGAGGAATCCTTGGCGCTGCTGGATCGACCTGGAACGTCTCCACCACCTACCTATCGGCTAACGTTCAGGAGATCGTTGCGTGTCCCCGGATGCACGTGCTCGGGGTCACGGCTGTTCCCGGCCGATACTCGTCCTGGACGGTCCTTAATCCTCTTAAGTGCCGTGTGGCGCGACTAAATATCAATCACAGTTTATATCAACCCCGGTCGGTCGGTGCCCCGTTTCCCTCCGGGAACCCAGAGGGGCTCTCTCGACGTACTGCGAGGGCGTGAGGGGAGGGAGCAACGTGAGCGATCGATCGCGCGAAGAACTTGATCGGTAACCCTTCGGATAGTCGCACGTTATAGCATGATCATATTTGATTTGTTTTAGCTGCGATGAAACTTTGTGTTTTTATCAGTATCAATATTTTATTGATTGCCATAAAAATTGAACAACAAGATCTGATAATTATCGTATAAAAGTGAAAAAATATTAAAGATATTAAATGAAAATTTGTCTTAAACTTTTTTGCATAAGAAATATAACGTTATTTATATAATTCACTTCTTGCTATGAACTGTAAGGTTAAAAGAACTCTATTTTTTAAAATTGTACTTCTGTTTAAAAAAATGTTAGAAGGTGGAAAATTTCAAGTTTTCAGGCCTGCTTTATTTAGAATGCTTCTGTTATTTATGGACCCTTTGTTAAAGTAAACTCCGACGTCTTTGATGGCCATATTCCGCGATAATATATTCCATTATGACGCTCATTCGTTAAGGATGATTCATGACTTGCACGCGCGATCGATCGCGTTGTTTGTCGAGAGAAAAAGGAGCACAGGTAACAGCCTGTATTTATAGGGCGATGCGATCAGTCGCGCTATCGCGTAGATCCATTTAAATACATTTAGGAGATTGCAAAAATGGACTATTGCAACGTCGATGAGTAGTAACTACTTATATTTATAGAGCCGTATCGTCGTCGCGTGGATACATTCGGGGTACATTTAGAAGATTGCAGAAATGAAGTTTCGCGCGAGTCGACCGACGTATAATTACGCGTTCAATTACGCGCGCCGGACGATAAATACGGGCAACGCGGCTATACATAAAAGAGTTTGCGAACTTAAGCTCGATTAATCGAAGGGCTGCCTTGGGGCAATAACATGCTATGCCGCATTTCGCCCAACGGGCAAACCTCGTGGGCGATAAGTCTATTGTAATAGTGAAGTTACGATCGCTGTAAAATTAATCTTAGTTTTATCGAATACGGCGCGTCGCGCTTATCACACGACGTTTCGCAAAGACCGTATCTCGCTATCATAACCGATCCTTCCCGGGAATTGATCGCGGTGGAGAAATCTTTCTCCTTTGTCGCGACAGGTGTCTCTCCCACGGGATGTTCCTGCTTTTCCCTAACGCCATTAGAAGCCTCACGAAAATAGTGGTGCGAATAACTTGTTTGCACTTCGATGCTACTATTCGCGAATACTGGCCCGGAATAATTCCGGGGCCGTAGCGCGAGGACTCTTTCGTCGAGCGTGGAATATTTAATGGGCGATGACGAGCGCCGTAAATAATTGATCGCATTAAGATTGCATCGGGTCTATAGTTGAGAGCCACGGCACGTGACGCATCGCGTTCGCGTGCTTGTGTAGCGCCCGTGTGTATATGCGTGAGCGATTGCATGCGCAACGTTTTGTACATGTGTCTGGTTATCAAAGAAAAAGAAGATAAGGCGAGGGATAACCCGCGTTGCGGGTTACGATCGGGAATAAGCGCTCGCGATCGCTTTCGAGCTTTCTGGAGGCGGGCGGCGCGCTTCACCCCCCACGAGACGCGGGGATGACAGCCGTTGAATAATACAGCGGACTCGCGTTGAGGTTAGATATTCTTACGATCACTGCGAACCCTTCCCTTCCGCCGATACACGGCTAAATCGTCAATTATTCAGGCCACAGCTTGAGCATTTTCCCCATTTCCAATCGCAAGTATATGAAGTCCGCCCCGGACATTGTTAACGGCATACGTAACCACTTTCGTTTCTCGAGTCCCTTACGAGAGAGAGAGAGGATTGTTCTCTTCACTCGAAGAGATTTTCAGCGATAATGCCAAGCCACTTGGATCGAATTTTACAGTTGCGAGCAGCTGAATATCGCGATGAATCCTTTATGAGATTTAACATCCTCTTCCGCAGCTCTCGACTTATTATCTTATAAACTTTTTCGATTTTTAATGATCATAAATGTTTAAGAATTTTATATCGATACCACGAATCGGTGGATAAATAAAAACTAAGATTCGATCGTACATTTTTCCTAATTTATAAGATTAGTCTTTATGCTATTTTACGAACTTAATCCCTGTATATTCTTACGAATCTACAGCCCTGTAAATTATTCATACAGATTTACTGTTGTCTGTTTCACATCTTATACCATTATATCCATTTATACCCTTATCCTTTTTCAAACATTGTGCTTAAAGTTTCTCTTGGATCGAAATTCTAAATCGAGGCGATATTTGAAGATAATTCGGGACGATATTGTACCCAAATAAATTTTACGATAATTATGATATTTAGCTATTAGTACGAAACTGAGAGCTGTATCGTCACGTGCCAAAAAATTTTATTTTCACACGGAAACCTGCCAATGAAATATCTCTGTCCGAGATTCGTAGTAACAAACGTAAAACGAATTTTTTTGTATATACCACGATATTTCCATTATAGATACTCTAATCTCGAGCAACAATCAATTTGGAATTTCTCATCTCGCTAGTTAGAGCAATCGAATTGGTTCTAGTTGCTTTATCCTCGATCTCCGCTTCGCGACGCCGACTGTCTACCATCTTCACGCTCATTTCTCTCCGCGTCCCTCTTCCGCCCTCCCAGGAACGGGTTAACGAGATCAGGGGAAGGGACATTTTAAAAGGACAGAGCACCGCTGCACCGGGAGAGGTGCCCCCTTTAATTATTCAGGCGCAATTAACACGTCAATAGGTCCGTTGCACCTGGCTGCTGTCTTCCACCAAATATGTACGTTCGCGAGATGGCGCAGCCAAGTTTCCGTTCTCAAACATTTCTCTCTTTCTCTCTGTATTCATTTATAAGCTTTTTTTTCATCGCTCTTCAACGTCTTTCTCCTTCTTGCGGAGACACGGAGAAGGGTTGTTCTCTCTTTCCCTCTCTTTCCGTCCGTCCCTCTTCTCACTTCGCTTTACACACTTTGTGTCCATCTCATTTTTATTTCACTTTTTTACTCTCTTGCTGCGAGCGTCTGGTATGAAATCTTTAGTCGTGTTGCCTATGGATTATGTTATTTCATGCTGGGTCAATGCTTTCTTTCAAACGGTACTTTTGTGCTACATAAAATGGTAGGAAATCTTAAGCAACCGTTTGCGAATAGTATATAAATACACGCCTTTTTCATCTCTCTTTCTCTCCCTCACATTTTAATTTTCTTACGTTCTATTAAAATTATTAATAATATATAAATTATTAATAATAATATACGTTTCCTTCGTTAATTATTCCTTTTCTTTTTAATTCAGGTCAGTTTTTATATCATACAGCCTTCTTATTTATTTATTTTTATTTATTTCTTATATCATATTTTTTCTCATTTATTATTGTATTTGTACATTATATATTTTTTCATGTATTTTTAGCTTTAGAATACAATTCCTTCAAAATATAAATTTCGCTTCAAGAAAAGCAGAATGCGCTAATGATTTTTGTAGCAATATGTCGCTTTAACGTAAGCTTTTCGAATATTGATGATTAATTATTTTCATAGAGTTGTATCTGCGCGCTCCGCGACTCGTTTGGTGATTATACACTTCGAATTATCGCCGCCGAGTTAATTATAATCCGCGGATCCACGCTCGCGCGGATTAAACGCATTTCGACGTGGCAAACATAGATCGCTTACATCATTAACGTTCCCAATGTCGTTACACGATTCTACTTATAGAATTCTCCTCGCGGAATTTGCCGCGACGTTTTACGCGGCAACGTAATAGACAGCTTTAAGTATTAAGCTATTCAAGCATTGACAGCCGATTGTTTCCCCACATCTTTTGTCACTTCTCGACAGACGCCGATAACTCCCTTTCCGTGTTCCAACACATTGTTAGCCTAAAATTTATTCGGGATCGAACTTGAAGATACCTCGTTAAGCGAAATCGCAATTAAATTGCTAATACTTTCAGAGATACAGTGAGAATATTTAGGAAAACATTGCGCAACACCAGTCAGATACAATAAACGGCGTAAGATCTTTCCATGCAGCAGAAGGTAGGCGTAAAATGACACATTGAATTTTCATTTTCGTTCCTTTCCGTCTTTCAGATATTTATGGAGATTTGTACCCGTAGAATTGCCCGTGAATAATTTCTCTTCCGGATGCTTTCTCTCTAAAAAGGATGAGAGAACGAGCGGGCCCTCGGCAAAGCCGGCGTTTGATGCTGTCCAAGAAGGTCCTGCTGCTTTATATTGCTCGCGACCGGTCACGCGTTCGTGTAAATAATGCAGAAAAGGGGTTGCGGAATAAACTTGTATGAGCGCACTGAGTTTTCATCGTGCTTCGATCGCGCGCGCCGCGTCCCGAACAACAAGTCCCCGGTCGATAACAATTAAAATTTTTCTTTTTAACTCGAAAGCACGAAAAGCGGCGCGATGAAAGGGTTGTCGTACTGTAAAAGTAACACGTATGTGCAGCCGCGAAGTTTTAATAAGTTTAACAACTTATGGACTCGTTGGAGTATTACGTATGCAAAAGCGGCGTCCTGCTGAGAATAGGTTGAACGTTCGCTTTCCCCGACCGACGTACCCCGAATAAACGATCGTGCGCTGGTAAGTGTCTAGTCCTGAATATATAGCAATTCTTACGAGCGCACTTGATTAACCTGAAGTCGTCTTTTCGAATAAAATCCGACTGACTTTCAAAAATTCAATTCAATCAGCCAATTCTCAAAATCTTTCTGCCGGTTTGGCTCGTAATGTGTAAAAGAGTAATATTTCAAGACGATCTTCAAATCATCACTACTTGATTCTCAGAATTTAACAATACTTCTCTCTTAACTTCGTGATACCCAAACGTTTCAAACATTCAAGTCTGCGAAATGGATTGTCGAAGCATCGTCATTTCGATTTCTGAAATTTTTTCGTTAAAACGATGTGTGATTGAATGTTTTGGAATTTCCGTTTTACTATTCCAACATCTTGGCGTTCTCCAGGTCGCGGTACCTCTGATCTTTCAATCTTTCGCGAGATAAAAAAGGAAATTTCGCGTGACTGATCGCCTAATATAGGTAACTAATTTCTTCGTCCGTGGACAAGATCAAAAAGCATCTGTTCAGAGGCATCGCAAAGGTGGCACTCGCTATCGACAACCTTGTCTTGTGATCCTATAGATATAGAAGTCCATGTATACAGGTACATATAGTATATACAGGGTGACGCCCGAACGAGAGAGAACGCGGCGGGGTGACAAGGGCGAAGCGGGAGGGATGAAATGCGGGGTCGCAAGTCGGTATTGTCGTCGGTTACAAATCAAATACCCGATATCATTGTTCGGTACAAACCAACCCATCCACTCGCCCCCTTTCTCCCGTTTTCTCCCGCACCGCACCGCGTCCCCTTCTGCAACGTTAACCTCGTGCACAACCTGCACGCTCTGCAGCGACTACGACTACGAGTAATAACTATTGCCAGCGTATGCGGTCGTGTGCATGAATGTTACTCAAACACAATGGCTACGACGACGACGACGACAACGACGACGATGACGACGACGACGATGATGACGACGACGACAACATGTAAGTGGAGAAAACATTTCTGCTACTCGGCGTGAAGTCCTGTCATCGCAGTTGAAACGCGCTGTACCTACTGAGAGAACACGGTGAACAACCCTTTTAACCTTTCGCCGCTTCGCTGCAAAGTACAGTTTATACAGGATGCCCAAGAACTATAATACCTTTCTCTACCAGGAGTTACAAATGTCAACCTAAGTAGAAAAGAGAATCCTCTCTCTCTTTAGTCGTAAATATTAAAAGAGGATAATAATAAACTATGATATCTTGAGATGCATATAACTTCTGAATTGTTAGAAAGCTACAGATTTAATATACAGATCGAGCGTTAATACAATCTTCATAAATAAATGACATTATATCAAAGCCGACAAGATAATAGCATAAATCTCCAATTTTCAATGTTTTTAGAAATAAAATAATTTCAAAAAAGTGATTAATATAAAACCCAAGAATTTTTTCTAGAGGTATAAAAAACTTGTTATGTACATATTAAAATCCTACTTCTATATTAATTCTTACTGTTTGTCTCACATCTGTTTTTAAATTTTTAGAAATAAAATAATTAAAAAAAAGTGATTAATGTAAAGCCTAAGAGTTTTTTCTAGAAGTATAAAAAACTTGTTATGTATATTATTAAAATCCTACTTTTATATTAATTCTTACTGTTTGTCTCATATCATCTGTTTTTAAGTGAGACGTGCTTTCGACAAATCCCGCAGGGATAAACGCGAGATCCTATTCACGTGTGTCCGATTATGTACGTGCGAGAGTTTTCATCGCCGCGCAATCATCCGCAAAATCGGATTGGTCCCGTCGTACGAGGGGATCGCTTCGCCTAGGCCTCTTCGTCGTCTTCGATGCCGGATTCGTCGTTACGGATTGAAACGGATGCGCGCAATGCCGGAGACTTCTAAGTGGGAGAGAACACGTTCTTGGGGAGATTTCCCTATCGCGCGTGTTCCCTCCTTTCGTAGCGTGGGAATATGATCATTTAAATTAGTTACACCATCGAACGCGAAAGGCAAAATACAGGTTGTTGCAGACGTCATGTATTATACTTTCTCTCGACTATATGATTGCTCTCCGCGAACCTCGAGTTTACCTTCGATGCTCGAATACTATTTTATCGTTCCACGAATCTTGAGATTTAGATTTCTATTTTTGGAATTAAAAGGGACCCACGCAGTCGAATAGCGATATTAATCAGAGCCTCCGATTCGATTCACTATTTCGATTAAGACTGATAAACTTGTTATTCTCTTCCATGATGCTAATCGCGAATTTGTCAGACGGCGTGTACACTTCGATAGCTTTAATCGTCGTAGTGGCGTGAGAGGATGAGGATTAGACTGAGAATACCGTCGACGTTTTAGAAGACATCCGAGCCCGCCTTCTCCGAAACGAGCCGCTGCAAAATGAGTAAAGCAAGTACTGCCGCGCGAGTACTCGCGACGACTCGCGAGTACCACACTCGTGCGTACTCGCTCGTCGTGTAGTATGGCCACGGTAATTAATCAGCGGGTTAATTACGGTTCAGTCGACGAGTCTATTCCTGCATCGGCGAGGACTCGAAATATTCACGCGGATGGCTTTCCTAGTCGCGTTAGGCAAGTTACGGGGGACGGGGAACGGCGGAGATGAGAGGACAGAGGAGTGAGGAACATGAGAGAGGAGAGACACGACCAGAAGCGCCGGATGGATGAGGGGGATGCGGCCGAGGGGATGCCAGTGGGGGAGGGAGGGAAGCAGAGACTCGGCTAGGCATCGCCACCCTGGAGCGGGCGATTAATGATTCAGGGGCAGAATTTCGCGATGCTGAAATATTAAGCGTATAACCCTCTCGTTCTCCACTACCCCTCTCCTTCCCTCTCTCCGCTCTTACCTCTTCTCTATCTCCCCACCCTTCTCCGTACAGCCGCTGTCCCATGCTTCCTTTCTCTCCGTCATCCCCTCGGTGTTTCCTTCGCACCCTCTCTTTCCCTCGTACGTGTAGGATACTTCGCTCCTGCATTCCCCGGTCTCCTCACTCTTCTCTCTCTCTTTCTCTCTCGTGCTGTCTCGCGTCCTCGCGTCTGCTTCGCGATATACGCACGGTCCTTTTGGGTTGCACAAGCATGTACACGCGTACTGGGTGCTCTAAAAGCAACGACATGTTCTGGAGGTCGAACCGCGAAGGGCTGCAATTGTTTCGATGCGTTGGGAGGTTTTCGAATTATTTTAACGGACCAAGTTCTAATTACCCGGCTACAATTAAATACTTTAGGAGAATGTTTATTTGAGGATTAAATATCAAGGAAACGTAGACGTTAAGAAGTTTCGCTTTTAAAATAGACTTATTTGTGAATTATTAATAGAAGCGACGCTTACGATATTTTCGCACAAACGTGAGAAAACGAAATATTTTAATCGTCACTTTTCTTAATTATTCACAAACCAGTCTATTTTGAAAGCGCAACATTATTATTTAAGTATGAATGGACGAGGTATGCACTTTGAGCACATCCTGTAAACACGGTCATAGGTTATCCGCATTTTGTTTCCTTATCGTCATTGTTTACTACGACAGACTCGACAAATATCGTGGGAGTAATGTCTGTCTGAATTAGAAATAGAATAAAATTTAACTGGACAACAGAGCTTCCTGATTCATTCAATTCCAAGTGCTCATGCAATGCACTCATCTACAGTTTTCTCTTAAAAGAAAAGAAATGTCAGTGGAAATTAAAAAGAAATAAGATGACTGTCTTCAGATTTTTTTTCAAGGAAATATAGACTTTGAATAATAAAGGTGTCTCGCTCCGAGACACTCGGTATACACTCGGCTGTTCGTGCACGCGTTCGCCCGCTCGCGCACGCTTAGCCACGCGGCGGCAGCATCATCAATATTTCTCTTTGCTCATTGTTCTTGTACAATGCGAGCGCAAGGCCGCTGCCGTCTCTGTAATGTCGGGGGAGTGCCGGCGTCGCCGGAGCAGGTAGCGATTACCGTGGAAATGGCTAATTTTAAGCCACCTCTCACGGGAGAGACACGCGTGGCGCAAGACGGGGCAATCGATCGATCGTTCGTTCGCCGTGCCGCGACGAAATAAAGATCCAATCGGATTCGAAACTTCCTAAAGACCCTGCGGGAAACGATCGCGAGGCTTCTTCAGACATTCCTTTTTAGACACAACGAAAAGTTCTCCGTTAATTCGTTGTTCTTTTTTGAACAAAATTACATATCTATGACAAAAAAGATTTTAGTTTTGAAAGTGTTTGAAAGTGATTGCGTTTCCGGAAATGTTTCTTTTGTTTCAAATAAAATGAAGAGGAAATACTTATTAATAAGCATAAAGACAGCAAGGCAGATATAACGATATTTTTTTCATAGGAGATGCATTTTCTTCGGTGAAGTTGACGATTTCAGGGAAATGGCAAAAATAGGATTCCCATGACTTTACATGACGTAAACTGTTGCCAGTTTTATAACAGTTATCAGTAAAATATATAACTGTTTTGCGCCGTATCGTAATTTCAGGTTTATTCTCTTAGTTTCGCCAAGTTTCAGATTAACGAGAGTTGTCGTCGAGAACTCCGCTTCAAAGATATCGCGCGGATATCGTGCTGAGAAGTAAAAAGCAGCCGTCTAGAATACGTTTACAGCGGGCATGATACGCGCGATTGTGGACGGCCATTACCAGAGGGGGGAAAAGAGATTTTCCATCCGCGTTCGTCAGCATCGTGCTGTTACAGGTGGAAACGGTTACAAGTAGAAAATCCGAGCGCGTTGATGCTTCACGCTTTTATTCTATCGTGTGCCACGCGCTCGCGCATTTATTTTTTCATCTCGTATTTTTTCATAACTTGCCTCCGAGAGTACGTCGTCGGGAAAGTACTGTCGACCCTTTCTACGCCATACACCCCCGCCGCATTTGACACCAAGGCTCGATCGGGAAATCTCAACTCCTCGGGATCATTGCTCTTCAACTGAAATCGCGATCATCGATCGCCCACGAAAAAACTCGGAGTTTCTTCACACGGATTTTTCCGGACGACTCTTCGACGGGGTTCGAAATTTTTCCGTGCCAGCAACGACGGAGGGTGTTAGTATACTGTTTGCAGTTAAACAATATTACGTAGTAAAATTTATAGTCCTCCCCCAGCTCGGCCTCGCGCGCCCTTACAATGCGTTCGCTCGCCCTATCCTCGCAGGGGTGAAAGTATCAACGATATGAGAAATGCAGGCGTTATGGCCAGTACCACCCCCGGCTGCCGTTCGTCGCCCTCGCGATGATCCACGGCTTAGCGGATACTGTCCTGTAAATATTTCTCTTTTTTTCAAAATGCTCGTGGAATGACACTTTGATTGGGGGAAGAAAATCAGCTAGAATCACCGTGCCGTTAATTATTCGAGATAAGAAACGACGTTTTTCTCCCGGAAAACTAAGCGGAAAAATTTGTAGACTCCCAGCAGGAGGAAAAGGCTGCAGTTGTTATAGGCGTAACGTCGGTATTTTGTAAATACGCCAACATCAACCATGTTACGGTAACATCAAGCTTGATATTACATATTTGCTGTTCGAGTAACAGCGACTAAAGTTGCTGCGACGGTAAATGTAAGTCGTACGTGCGTATTCGCGCTTTTACAACGGCATACGCCCTGTATTTTTGCTGCAGAGTATACAACGTCATTCTGCTGCTCTGACAACTAACAAGTTTCTATTTGTACAAGGAAATTCTAATATAGAATTGTTCAGAATATATGTTCTCGAATATATTCAGAATATTATCTTGGCGATATTTATCTTCCGCGACAACGAACAACTTCTGACGGAATACTTACTGATTTTTCTCATCGTAATAAATCATATATAAACTTGTATTGAGTTTAATAAATAAATTATATTTCGAGTTTTGATTTACACCAACTTTTTACTTTGCACTTTCCAGGCTTTATTATCCCTTTGGGATTCTGCACTCCGAATTTATATATTGGTATATACATATATATATATATACTTGTCTAACGAGAATACGCGAATAATTTGCAGGAATGCGCAGAAAGTGTTCGTCCACGAAACTGTAAAACGATTAATATTCGCATAACGTGCGCAATAATGGTCGCATGCCAAAAAAAAAATGAAGGAAAAAGTCGCGACACACGGAAGAATAACGCACGCAGCTAGCTACGTTGTGTTTATACGCTGTACGGCCCGTAAAGGACGAACGATATTCCTTCATCAGAAAGCCTCGCGGGCGTCGTTATTCGTCCGCATATATCCGACTCATTCGCCGTTCGGCATCGCCACCGTTACCCTCGTTTTTTACGCTTCTAATATCGCGCATACAGTTTTACACCCACCCGATCTGGCAAGGGGACGCGGCCGGGAGAGAGGGGCAGCCGGTTTCGAGCGGGGACTGAAATCGAGTTAGAGACTACTCTGCATTCTTTACGATGAATCCGCCGGTAAATCTATATATCGAGAAAAGCGAATTTCCTGGATTTATGCTTCTAACGAGACCGATCTGTTTGCGAATTTTTATTTTTAATATCGCTGCTATAACTAGCGTTACCTGTACCTAAAAGTAAAATTTTCATTAATTCTTCCTCACGGTTCTATCATCGCCTCCCTTTTTAGTACAACGAAGTACTTCAATGAACAGGAAGTTCTCTTTTGGGAACTTGAAGTGATCTCTTTTTGAAATTTGATGGGACATTATCTTTCGCTAATTCTTAAGACGTCAACTAAATAACGCTCGTCGATTTTTATATCTGGCTAAATATTAGGCTAGGAAGTTCTTTTTTCTAAAATGTAATATGTAAAATTCTACACTTGATAAGGATCCAAATCAGAGGTTAACGTTGTGATTTGTTAATAAGATTGGCCAGACGGGTCGAATAAATTGAAATTCGTTTTTTTTTCCGAAACTTGAAGTAATCTTTTTGAAATTTGATTAGATCTTTCAATAAAACATCAACAACTAAGTGCTAATGCTCGTCTATTTCTACTTGATTAAATATGCTGAATTATACTTATACCTTCGCAGCTCTTAAAAAATACGGTCCCTATTTAGCAAGAAATTTTGCAGAGTCATCCAACGAAATTAAGAGGGGATTTTTAGACATACGACCGACTGCCCTAACGCTTGCCGTAACGCTCGCTATTACCAAAATTCGAGTTAATAGCCAGTTAAGGGAGTCCGGCCGGCGGGTCTCGTAAGGGTCGAACGCGGAGGACCGTCTCTCTTTGTAGCCTTAATTTAATTAAGACCGCCATCTTTCCCGGCTGGCACCGTCGACGTCGCGCTCATAACTCCGTTATCGAGGCACGACTGCCCAAATTCGATCGTCAATACCATCTTGTTGGGTTCAGGACACGGCAGACGGTAAAACCGCGTCGACGCTAAATAATCGTCTGTTGTCTGCATCTCGAATTACCCTGCCACGTGCCGCCGCCGGAGAAAAAAGGGCAGAGAATTCTCTGGGGGCGCAGCTCACGAGATGGTTGCTCTAATGTGACGAACAATAATCCACTGGACTACTCTTGCTGATGAACAGGCTAATACCAGAATACAAATAGTGGAAAGGGGAGAGCCCATCCGTTTCAGAACGATATTGCTAGAGCAGCATATTTGAATAATATTCGGCAAAAATATAGCCGTTTAAAAGATCGCTACTCCGCTTCTACTTCGAAACATTGCTGCGAATAAATATTTTAACGCAGTTTCTATTACAGCCATTCTGTCTTTGCAATTGTAGGTGTCTATTCTAAGACTTCCCAAACTTCATCGTACATCGAGAAGACATTTGCGATTCTTTCCTATTTCGGAAATAATTCAGAAACGGAGAACATACCTTCTTGTGCTATCTCAAAAAGTATTCATTATTGGGCCAAAAAAGCTCGCTCATGTATCTGTCGCTCATCTTATGAGTTTCCACTGTTAATTTTTATTTCCCGTTGAATTAGCAGTTCTAAAATTATTGTGGGTCTAACTAAATATATAACTAAATATAATTGTTGCGCTTACAACTAAAGACCTCATCAGCTTTTGAGAAATAGACTCGGTGTAAAATATTCATTCATCAACTACGGCGCTAATTTATCGCGGCTGTTTCCGAGAAGAAGAAATGCTGCGAGTAATCGACCCCTGTGCGTAATGTGGTGTACCCAGACTCATTTAGAAGATACGATTAGAGCGCGCGGTTCTACTCGTTCGTCTCGTCGCTATCAGGACAATCGTTATTGTGCGCAGGTGCAATAAGATCCTCGCACTTAATGTGCGAGAGACGAGAAATTCAAAAACACGCCGTCCCCGTGTCTGTACAAGTCTCTTTACGCCGCTGCCGCCAGTAGCGTTCGTTGAACTCACTTACACCAGCTGTAAAAGAACAAATTTACCCAACTTTTGTCATAGCGTTGGCAGACGAAACGCTACATACTTGTTTTTGCATCTCTATACATCCTGCGTGAAGAAATCAAGAATCTATATCTCCATATCCATTTCAGTCTCGGTTTTTAATTGGAAAAGATTTAAAAAATACAGACATGAGTTCCTTATTGATTCTGTGGATTCTGAATGCTTGACCAGAAAAATCACTAACGATCTTTGGTCGATGACTGTATTTGTTATTTATCTCGAACAAGTCGAAATCATCTAGATATCGTGTATCTCTTGGGAGTTTGGCATCTGCCCCCATCGGTCGCGCTCTCAAAAAAATATCTTCCCGTTACCCACTCGTTTAAATCTCACTGCTCACATACAACCTACTTTCGCGGGGTACAGGTCGCGCGGTTCTTTCCTAGAATACATTGATTCTTACGCGATACCTGCGGAAAGAAAGAGCACCGTCCCCGTCATCATCGTCGTCGTCGCCGTCGTCGTCGTCGTACTCTCCACCTCCGCTCGGCGGTACTGGTATAACGACAGAACAACCACCACCACCACCTCCGCCATCAGCAAAGCGCGGCCTCCTCTCATCATCATCAGCGGATCGCCGTTTCGGGAGGCCGATCGGTGGGCCTCGCCGGGGCCGATGCCGCGAGAGAGAGAATTCTCTCCTTCTCGGACGGCGAACAAAGCGAGACGCGCGGTCTCGCGGGAGTCCGCGAGAGTGAGAGAGGCGGTTATGAGGCGGTCTCCGGGGGCGGCGCCTGTCGGCGCGTCCGATCGGAAGGCAAGCCGTGCGATTGGCCGGCATTACCGCGGTGCGAGGGGAACGTGAGGACGCGTGAGGTACGGCGGTGGGCGCCTCCACCCGCGCGACGCGCAACATTGCCGTCTCCTTGCCGCGGTCTCTCTCTCCCGCCGCCGTTACCGTCGCTGCCGTCGCTGCCGTCGCCGTCGCTGCCGTTGCCGCTGCCGCGAAGCGCTGCGCCGCGCACGGTGCCCACCACTGCCGTTCGAGCGAACCGCCGCCGCGTTGCTGGCCCTCTCAGTCGCGACGCGCTCGTCACGGGGTGCAGATCGTACGTCGTTCGTCGCTTCGACACCCTTCGTCGCGCGCAGCACGCGCTTCTCACGCGGACAGTACGTCGCACGGCGTTTACCGCGATCCGCATTCGTATCCGTATTATCCGTAACGCGCGATTTCGTCGCGGAAACCGCAACGTCGTCGTCGTCGTGATCGTTGCTGTCGCGTTTTCGAGGTGGTTGGTGGTGGGTGGTTGATGGTGAAGTCTGACACTCTCTCTCGGACGAAAATCGCGTTTCAACACGATAGACATTTCGGTGAGAAACTAAAGTGACGGTAGAAACTGTGAAGAAAAACGAGAGAAGACACGAGCGAGAGGGAGAGTGAAGATTAAGTGTGCCGGGTGGTGCATCGAAGCATTAGGGACGTGGTCCTCTCCCTCCCCCCCTTACTCCCGTCTCGGGATTAACTCGATCCCTCAGGAGACTCCCCCCCCGTCGTGTGAATGATGCTTCGTTGGGGAAGACAAGGCGAACTCTAACTAATCCGAAAGCGGTGGGAGTGGATTTTTAGAGTACGGATTTTTAGAGTGTAGGATTACGAGCCACGTTTCGGAGGCTTAGGCTAAAGGATGCCCGACCACGACATCCCAACGGGACGATGACGCCCGTGTCCATTCGCGTCTGACAGATCCGCGCACGTTGCCACGAGGCGCGCGGATAATCTCTCGCGCGGACATCTGGAGGTTTTGCGTGTGGCTGTGTGCACGTGTGTGTTGCAGATGCGGCCTCGTTGCTGATCCGATCGAGGTGAACGTTGCCGAGAAGCCGAGGTTGTGACAACGCACCACGAGGAGAGGAGACTGGAGGAAGAGACGAAGAGACACCGAAGAGAGGAAGAACAGTGGAGAAAGCGTAGAGAGGAGGAATCGCCTGACGATATAGAGGAGAAAGAGATCGTTCTCTCCGAGAGAAGGTGCATTACGTCCGATCATGACGCAACAAAGCGGCGCTGGGTCACCCCAGCAGTTCTGTCTGCGCTGGAACAATTATCAGACTAATCTGACCAACGTCTTCGATCAGCTTCTACAGAGTGAGAGCTTCGTGGACGTGACCCTGGCCTGCGATGGGCATAGCGTCAAGGCCCACAAGATGGTCCTGTCGGCCTGCAGCCCGTATTTTCAGGCACTCTTCTTCGACAACCCCTGCCAGCATCCGATCGTTATCATGAAGGACATCAAGTGGCCGGAGCTCAAGGCCGCGGTTGAGTTCATGTACAAGGGTGAGATCAATGTCTCCCAGGAGCAGATCGGGCCGTTGTTGAAGGTCGCGGAGAGTCTCAAGATCCGCGGCCTCGCGGACGTTAACAGCGAGCAGGAGCTGACGTCTAGACCGACTTTAGAAGAGGTCGCGACCGCGGCGTTGCAGCGGAAGAAACGCCGCCGGATGTCCGGCGAGCGTTCGCCATCCGGCAATAGTCCGGAACGCGTTGGCTCTGCCGGCATCGGCCCTGACGATCAGGATATGATCGGCAGTAACATCATCGTGCCCGAGATTCACAGTATGGTGCCGTCAACTGCCAGCTCGACCCCAAGGTCTCTCGGCTCGCCCAGCACGCCCAGCATCTCCGTCACGCCACAGATCAACCTGCAGGAACTTCCGGTCTCGATGCCCTTACCGCCACCCCCGCCACCACCGCCGCAGGGACAGCAGAGCTCGCACCCCCTGCCGACCCACCACGTGACCGGCCACGTGACTTCCGGTCCGCACGCGCCCGTCAACCACCTGGGCGCCCACGGCCAGCTCAGCGTGCAGCAACAGCAACAGCAACAGCAACAACAGCAGCAGCAACAGCATCATCAGCAGAGCGTCAGTAATCAGGCCAATGCCGGCGACGAGCTCGAGATCAAGCCTGGCATCGCGGAGATGATTCGGGAGGAGGAAAGGGTGAGTCGAGTTTTTTTTGTCTATGATTCCCTTTTTTTTATCTGATAATGCGAAGCAAAAAGCATTGTTTGACGATTGATACGTTACGTGTCGATAATGTGAGCAACCTCTTCGCAAAAATTATCAGGAAATTAGCACTAGTACTCGGAGCGCTATGTTAATATCATTAACGTGAAAGAGTGACTTTTTGTAATTTGCGAGAGAATTTAAGTCAAATCTACGTTAAAAAATTCCAGTGATTATCGTGATTATTTCTAAGCGCAAAAAAAAAGCTGTTGTGTCACAGCATCGTGCGTGTGTTTCAAGATTATTTCTAAATCTTTCTTTATCGGGCAAGAGTGATATACTATTTTTTGCCATTAATTCTTTTTCCCGGGACGGACATTTGTCTTTGCACGCATCAGTGCTAATATGTAATTTTCGATGCAAATTGTACAACAAGAATTCCGTAATTGCATGGAGTGTTATAATTAGAAGATTTTTACGTCCATGATAACGTCGAATCACTCAGATGTGTATTCTGATGCGCTGAATGTAGCTTTCCTGTTTTTATGACGGAGAATATTACTTCTCTTCTTGCCGAAGATAAATTAGTAGAAATAATATGCAGGAAGAACAAAAAAAATCGTCAGAATTGCTTGTTAACGAGAATAGGATAAAAACACCATTTCCGTCAGAAGTAACGTTAGATCTTAACGATTCAAGAAATGTATGTAAAAATGAGTAAAAAAAAATTGATTAGTTCTGCTAGATATAAATGTTGAATGGAAAGCTACGAATTTTTTTTTAACTTTTAACTTTTTACATAGATTAGATTTGTATACGCAGATTAGAGATTTATAAAATATATTCTCTAATTTTAATTAGAGATGCGTTACCTTACAAGCATTACAAGCCTAATTTTATCGATTTGACGTTAAATAACGGGCGAATAAATTTCTGCGCCGTGATTTAAATGTATACGTACGCGCATACACTTAAATTTATTTCAATACTCGGTAAAATAAATATGAGAAAAATATTTAAATATTTGTCTAATTTGGAAATAATTCGGCAACGGGAGGGTCAATTAAAAGTTTTCCCCGGCGGTCATAAACGTGCTGCCGAAATAAGAAACGACGGTGTTTCTCCCCCGGCCAACTCCTGGCAAACTTCCTCTTTGGATCGAAACTTTCGCGCTCCAAGGTGGTTAACCCGAAATCGTAATTTTCTCTAGAAAACGAAGATGTTTTCCCGTTGGCCGAGGCAGCCGCTGCCTCGAACGATCGTTAACGAGAGCGCGGTGGTTTGCGTTCCGCGCGCGCCTCACGTCATTAGGGCACGCGTTCGTCCTAGTCAAGGCAAACGACCGACCCGGGCGATCCTCGAGGAAGGCAACGACTCTGCCGTATCTACGGCAATCCCGTATAATTGGCCGCTCTTTCGAGCGACGATACGGAAAAGTCGCGGGCGTACTCGAGACGCGGCTGCTGCCAATTATACGCGCGGGACGAATTTTCGCGCCGAAACTATTCGCGTTCTGACGGCCGCGCGGACACGCGAGAAGGGTGGAAAAGCAGAAGGGGAGGGAACGACGGCAGAGGGAAAGAGAAAGAGAGAGACCCCCGCGCGCTTTTCCGCGGACGGAGGTGGAGGGCCATCCCAATTACCCGGCGATTGGCTTCGACGGTATGCGCTAATTGAGAGTATCAATGAACGTCAATGAGCGCAGTCAATATTTGGCCGGGGTGCATCCGGCCGAGCGTTTTGTAACGTTCTTTTTGTTAAAGCGGATGACAAATATTGACCGCGCTCGTTCGCGTTCGCGCGCGTACGTGACACAAACACGCGCACACGCATGGGCCGCACACACGCACGGCCGCCGGTCACACATACGCGCGCGCGCGCACGCCTGGGGTATCGACTGTTCTCGTTAATTACATCGGGACGACGGTGTCTCCTGCATTATTTATCGTCCGCTACCGGTGCAAGTTATTAAGCGTGCGGCTAGTTACAAGCCGTTTTGTACCTAGGACGTCGACCGTCGGACATAGGGAGCAGGTTGTACCGACTTAGGTCAAACAGTTAACTTCGCTTAACAAAATGTATTCTCTTTGTCTCTCTGTCTCTCTCTCTCTTTTTGCTTTCAGTAACGCGTTCATTCCCTTTCGCGATACTGCGCGTCTAATTATTTATACGCTGCTTATTTGTATCAATAAAACGATCGATGCATTCGCTATCTTGATTAAATTTAAAATAATCGTATGCATATATTTCACTTATAAAAACTGTTGTCTAGAATTCCACAGTCGGAGATATTGAATAAACACTCTGATGTATTATTCAAGGTTTATCTTATCCAGATGTATAATTCGTATATTATTATAATTTACATCGACAGCTACGTTTTTATGTTGTTTATGTAACTTAATCTGATAAGTAGGATAAAAGTCTTAAATATATGAATATCTAACGTTACATGAGAGAGAATTCTGTACGGTAATATCGAGTTCCAAAGCTAATCGGAAAGTTAAATAAGTTTAATTATTATCTTACCCGACGCGTTTTTGCGCACAATAGACGTGCAATTGAATTTATTTTTACTATGCGAATCATCTTCATTTCACGCATCTTACGTGCATCCGGAACGAATGAATGAATATTCGGCAAGGTCTGCGGTCTGCGGTCTGGAAACTTAAACGCGAGTATGTTTAATTTTCACGTTCGAGTTTTTGAGAAGAGTATCTGGCTAGAAGAAACTTGCGGCTTCGCGAGGGGGCACGCCGTTTACGCGCAAAAAAGCACGGAACAAGACTGTGACTCCTCACGTCAGTCGAGTTCAATCTAGAAAATTAAAGTGAGCGACCGACTTGCAACCAGTAAGCGGCATTATTTTTTTTTCCTCTTCTCAGGGCGCACGTCGTCGGCCCCGCCGCACCGTGACGTAATCCGCTATACGTATATAATGGTTATAACATTCCGCGGAATTCCATTATGTTAACGCAACCACGTTCCAATTCTCCGAGTATGCCTGTCTGCCTGCCTGACTGCCTGTGCGCGCGTATCGTAAATGCGCGCCGTTGTAGTATCGCAACTATTCCGCGGTGCCTTTCCGATTAAAATACCTAATTGATGCGGGCGAGAGAAGCCAATGGCGGACCCGGGGATCGTGGAATGCCAAGCCGCGAGAGCACTGCCAAGCACCGTCGCATGGAATTTTTTTTTCTACAGGACGAATGAAAGAAAGAAAAAAAGAGAGAGAGAATAATTATACAAGTAGATGAAATGAAATAAAATGTAATTATGCAGATTGCAGTAAATGAACGAAATGCATAGCTATTCCTAAGGAAAAGAAAGAGAGACAGAGAAAGTGAGAGAGAGAAGAAGAATTTGTAGAAAAAGAGAAAACGATGTTTTCATTTATATAAACAGTATATCAGTATTAGCGTGAAAGTTCTTGGATTAATTTATTCAAGATAAAGAGAAACGTAAGTTAAAAACCACGAAGGAAATGATGAAGTAAGTCTGCAGAAAAAGTACGGACGAATAGTACACAAGATGCTCGTTAGATTACTGACTTAAGTGCTTGGGAGTTTTACTCTCCTTAAATCTAATTCTAATAACTTTATATTCTCCATTGAAGAGCGTACGGCCGTCGCTCTCGGTTTCGCATTCGTCAAGAGAGTTTCATTGCCGAAGGTCAGTTTTTCTCGATAGCAAGTATCCTATCTCCGAAGTATATAAAATCCTTTTTCGAATAGAGAGGACATTTCTCTCATACATAAAGTAGTATAAGTATAAAGACTACAATCTTATACATAGATACATCGATGATGAAACTTTCACATAAAAACTCTCATATAAGAATTTTGTCGAATATCATAACTAAATTTCTCTTGATAATATCCGATTTTTTATTGCGACTTTATGTCGATAAACATGTTGACCAAAACGATTGCGTCTCTTCTCTTCGCCGGCTGAAATTATCGTACATGTATAACAGATTTGTCAATTATCACGACTGGTATTTCATTCGATAAGTTTCAACATTTTATCGGTCGTGTTAGTGACCACAGACGCATTAATGAATATAATGTGTAAAAGAGTATCTTGCCTTTTCTAAAAGTAGCAAGCGACCTTCCGCGTCTAGGAAATCAACAAGGAGCGTCCTGAGTTATAAATCGCCTGTCTCCGGCGGCGAAAACTAGAGACAATTATTTATATCTCGAACGGACCCAATACCTGGAGGGGACTCACGACACGTATACGCAATATTTTAGTAGAAATATAAATTATAATTCACCTGTCGCGCGCGAGTCTAGCGATGCGTCTCCTACGACAATTTAATAGTACTCTATCGCATCGTTCGCATACCAAAGAACAGGTTGTCTGCGATTTATTAATCATAAATAAATAAATATTTGTAACCGATGATAAATACATTGTTTTCGTAAATATTCGATTTGGCACATCGCAGATAAGATCGAATTTGATCAATTCTGTCTAGTCTCACGCACACAAATAATTTTTTTTTTTTTAAACATACGAGAATTTATCAAAAGTTACAGTCGTAATTGTCTTTAAATATCATTCCTAAAATATACATATCGTATCGATATAAGAGATGTCGGAGTTCAGGATTGTAACAGAAACTCTGAAATAATAAAAGTGTTAAAATAACACAAAATTATGCAATATCAACGTGATTTTCTAGGAATGATTTAGAATGATCGCGAGGCTCGTTCCGTCGGAAATGGGCTACGAAACGCGTGACGTTCGAGAAGGGTGACGACGAGGGAGAGGGAGGCAGAGCGCATCCCCCGAAAAGTGTACACAGTGTACAACACGAGAAGCAGCAAAGCGTGATCACGCGGTCGGTGGAGCTCGAAAGGGCGGGTCGAAAAAAATTTAATCTTCCCTCGCATTATCCTTTTTGGCAATAACGGCTTTACCTCCCGGATCGTCCTGCCATCCTCGTTCTCTCTTCTCTCTCGTATTCTCTCTCGTATGTATTCAGTAACTCGAGAGCGAAAGACAGAGAAGGAGTGAGAGAAAGGGTGGCGGGAGGGAGGGAAAGAGCGCAAAAGGGAGACAGAGCGAACGGCAGGGAGACCGGCAGGAGAGAACGGATCCCCGACGCGTCGGCAGAGAAAAAAGTCGCGAAACAGTAAATCGTGAATTGTAGTAACCGAGCGCCATTCATCCTGATACACCGGATGTGACTACATATTTCCTTCGTTCCGTTTAAATTAGTGTTTTTGCCCGGCGCGGCCTTGATTGTGTTTTCGCGCGTCTCGCACGCTTTCGCGCGTGTGCAAGTGCATCTCGTCGACGCGGTATGCATCCCGCGCACTCGTATCGGCAGGCGACACACTATCGCGGCACGACTCTCGTTTCTGCGTTCGTTGTCTTCTCGACAACGCGCTTGTATCCGTACGTGTACGTACGTCCATGGCGACGATCGCAACGCGCGTAAAAACGCGCACACGTCGATCGGTCGCGTTGATCAACGCGTAACGTAAGCGATACATCAGAAGAACGGGAGGATCGTCCCGATGGGATTCAAAATTGAAAAGCCCGCCCCCGATGTATTAAAATGCGCGTGTTACCCGTGCCCATCTATCCCCCGTCGTCTCGTCCACCTCCTTTCGGCCCTCCGTCCAGAAAGTGATCGCGATACGAGCGTGGGCCCCGGTATCGCTTGCGTCGCGCTCAGAAGTCGATTACCGTGCTGTCAGAAGTGATCGAGAGGACTCCCCCCTTCGCTCTTTTTGACACGTATTGACGTTACCCCGGTGATTTCGGGTCTCCGACACAATCGTGTTTTATGCATTTCTGCTCCGACACCGGAAAAAGGATCGACTCGGAAAGCTGCTTTTAATTTGATTAAGTGCATAGTTGAAATGTATCAAATTAAAACATTTTGAAATGAAAAATTAGATCTAATATTTGACTTTAACTATTTGGAATTAAATTTTCTCTGTTGTCATTCAGAGTTCCTTACTAGGCATTTAGAATTTAAGAATAGGATGAAGATACAGACAAAGAAAATCACTTTCTTCAACGTGCGTTAAAATTAATTGCTCAATTAGGGTTAAAATCCGCGCGCGAATTCCTCCGTTTGTTTCTCACGGGATGACTCCGGGGCACTTATAAAATAGACGGCTCTCCGGCTCGGTCCAGTTCCTAGCTTTTTTGCGCACGAGTGCTCATGTTGGCGCACGCAAGGCGCGCACGCGATAGCGATAGGATTTTCGTAGACACGCGCATTACGCGACACAGAGTTATAGCCGCGGGCCCTCCGGCAGGTACCTTTCCGGTTGTCTTTTTTTTTCGGAGCACACACCGTCGCTCGGTCGCATCGTCCTAGTCAATCCGTCGCAAGGACGAATCGGAAGAAATTGGTAGGTACCCCATATACAACGGCAGGCATTATGCCGTTCCATCGCTCGCGAGATCTCGAAAGTAGGTAGATGAAGACCACGACCTTCTCCTTCCTCTCGTCTTCCGTTTCTCCCTTCCCGGTCTGTCCCCCCAGTATACATATATATTACATAGCCACCCTTTCGTTGCTCGACGAAGGACTATTTTATAATAAGGACCGGCTTCGCGGCCATAATGATATGTATTTTAAATATTTCGAAAATTGCCTTCCTAGGAAACTCTTCGCATAATGGCAATACTTGGAATATAATCCCGGAGTAACCGGACCGCATAGGCGTCCGAGCACTTAACTTTTCTGTCGGACCCCTCATCCCACCTCGCCACTGAGGGAAGTCTCTCTCCCTTTTCTCTTCCTCCCTTCCTTTTTTTATATCTTTTCTCCAAACGATCTCTTTTCCCCTTTTCCACTTTTGTTTTTTTTTCCTCCGTCCTTCGACATTAGCTCGCCGCACCGCGCCGCGCCGCGCCCGGAGAGTGTTTCTTGCCGCTTTCCTTCCTCGCTTCGGAAATCGTCTCGCGTTGGGTTAACCGGACTGGATATATATTCCATAGGATTTATCTCCGCGGAATCATTGCCGACCGGCAGTATCGGGATAATACACGTAGAGTAGACAGAGTATCTCAAGACTTGCGTTTTTCCTTTCCTCTGCGGATTCCTCTTTTCACGATCTGCTCTCACAACTTTGTAATACTCCACTTTAAATATTTTTCTAAGGATTGCTCATGTTAAAATTCTCCATTAAAGTTCTTTTAAAATGGAATGTAGAATAATATTTTATTACCTATGTTTTCTTCCGCCAGATTTTAATCTTTGATGATAAATGAATTCACAATTTATTCTCGGTTTTTAATTTCTACAAAAGATCATCTTAAAATGAATAGAGAATTTCTTTTTAATTGTGCAAATTTTCTCAAACTCTGTTCTACTGAAGAATCACCGACTGTTCCGAATCTCGCTTGAGAAAGTATCTCGGTGCAACGCTCTCGCCTGTTTACCTGCGTCGAGTTTCTTTATGGCTCCCTATTTTCTACTTTGCGAAATGATACCTCGCCTTCTATTCGTTTAGAAGTCAAGAATTTTCGTTGGAAACCACATTCTCTGGTATCGTTTTAAATAATATTTCTGATGCGAGATAATTACGAATAACATATATACGCTACGTGTAATTATTAGTTTCAAACAATAATACGAATAATAATACGAATTTTAAATAATAATACGCGAAATAACTCTAATTGGCTTTCACCTAACATTGTTTTTAATCTGGGTTTAGAAACGAATAAAAGAATGAGTCTCTTCGAGATAATATCTTTTATCATGAAACAATTGCGGATTAATTCCTATCGACAAAAAATGGCTGTCAGTGTTATCGTTGACCTAAGTGGAGCTCCGCACGGAAGCTATTGTACTTTCTTAGACACTTTAGGAAATTCGATAAATCGCCCCCGTCCTTCTCCTATACCCAACGAAGAGAAAGGAAGAGAGCCTCGTATCGACGTCAACGCTCCATTTTTCCGGAGCAGTGGTTATGTTAAGGCGCGCGCTGAAAATTGCAAAAGAATTCGCCTCGAGTGGCGGCTCCCGAGTGCTCGGAAAGTCGAAAGTTATCCTGAAATCCACGTCTGGGTCTCAGTCCCGCGGGAAGCGACGACCTTCGCGGCGTCGCTCGGGGAATGCATTATTTCGCGACATGGAAATGCCCTCGGACCGGAAATCGATGTCGAATCGCTTAAGTAATACGTCGGGAAAACGCGACCGCTTAGCATTTCCTCGTATTTTCCCCTCAACGACAACGACGACGACAAGCGTTTCAAGCGAAACCTTGACGGGAAGAAGGGGCTGTGGGAGTAACCGCAACGGGGTTGGAGAAATCAAGTGGCGAAAAAAAGAAAGGAAGACAGGCGGTCAAAAAGGGAGGCAAAAGATCCGCTCGTTGATAAAAGTTGTATACGCGTCCACCCGGAACGTCCGCGGAGCTATTCGTGAAACATTCAGGCGAACGACGGTTCGAAAGACGCTCCCGCCGACTTGAAATTCCCGCAACGACTTCTTCGTAATAATGTAACGACCGCGATGTACTATACGGTGGATCTCCGCGCCTCGCTCTTTATCGTTCAATTCCCCAGTCGCGATTTTCGCGACTGCATTTATGATATCGACATTTGAAAGAAAAAGGATTATCCACAATGTAATTTGATATCGAATAAAGAAACACATATTCTCTCATCAGCGATTACATCTATTGTTAACATTTCAATGACAGATTAAAATTGATTAAAATTAAATTGCTTCATTTTTTAAATCGAGTTAAAGATGAGAAACACACTTTCTTGATACCCGAAGTCTCGGCGAAGTCCCTGATGGACGTATCGCATGCCCTCGACGTCCGACGTCAGTTACAAGCTAATCTCGCAGAGCGAATCGCCACCGTTAAGAAAAGCCACGCGTTTATCAGAAATCATTTAATCCCTCCCCCGATTTCTGCGTTCTGCAAAATTCCGCGGAACCGGCCGGTTGCGTGTACCAGGTTCGATCAGAAATACAACACAGAGGTGTATCGCGTTTGTTCCTGATGCACGATGACGATGGCGTAGAAAAATAGGGAGAGAGGAAGACAGGTCTGTTTATCGTTCATCATCACGCACACCGTTCCGAAAAAATGGCGATCTTGTAAGCGAGTTCAGCAGTTCTCTCTCCCTTTAACTTCCTCCGAGAATCGTTATATAGGTATTATATTTCCGTTGAACTTCAGAAATTTTAAATCTAACGTCTAATTCTCATAACTCTAACGTCGACATTTCGCGCATATTATCTCGGTATTTAGCTTTATGAAAACTTGCATGCAAATTTAGGAAAAAGAAAAAATCAAGGAGAGGAAATTTAATTTGCCTTCGCCTATCTGACGAACTCAGGGCCGCTTTAGAATTTCAATAACGGGGTTGCACCTACCCCGAAAGAGTTAAAAGCGTCTCATCCCTTATTTACATAACCCATTTTTGCAGCCTCGGCTTTCGAAACGACCAAATTTGCCAGGCGATCTAACTTTTACGATCGCATCCGATTTCCGAGCATACGCGACGTTCTCTCTCTCTCTCTCTTTTTCTGTCACTCTCTTTTTTTCCTTTCGAGTTCCGTCGAACGAACGTTGCTGGAACACTATCGCGACGGCGGGTCGGAGGGTCAGGACAAGGGGTGGGTTTCCATTTCGAAAATGCGGTGCAGGACGGATCTCCGCGCGATGTACGGCGGGCGACAGCTCCGGCGGGCGACAGCTCCGGCGAGCTCGCGGTAAATCAGAAATTATCTTGCGTCGTGTCCGAGTTGCGCTGCCTTTTCCCATCGAAACGCGCATAAATACCGGACCAGAACGAGCGACAGAGACGTAGGGTGGAGGTATAACGAGAGAGAGAGAGAGAGAGAAACAGAGCGCGGTCCTTGCAGTCGCGGCAGCATGCACGATGCACCCGTTGTCGCGTGTACATGTGCATATGCAGAACGACACGCGTGCACGTACATATACATGCGACAGTGTATACGGTGTGTCCCGGGAACACCGTACATGATACATGATTCAGTGAGGAATAATACAGAAACATAGCAAGAATTTTATCTCAATACTTAAGTCGTTATTTAGTTGAGAAATTCTTGTAATTCGAACAATTAGAGATTGTCAAGTAATTTTGTAGATAATAGAGGTGTTCTTTCTTTGCTGTAACTTTAAATAAACTTTATTTTAATAAAATTGGATTTTCTAGCTGCACGAATTACGTTTAATGTTGAAATTAAAAATTTTTGTAGTAAGAAAATTTTCGGCGGAAAAAAATTGACTCCAAAGAATGCAAGAGTCGTGCGAGAGTCTGGAAAAATTGTATTGAATTCATTCATTCATGCTTGTAATGTTAAGTTGTCGCAATAAAAACGAACCGTTAACAATTATGTAAACTTAAATTTAAAGATATTATCTTATCGCTTTAATAACGTAACTTTATCGATAATAATGAACGAACCTGTGAATAATAACGAGTTTTAACAATTGGCAAACAATACGTTCATTGCAACTCTTCGACCTGTTCTATACTTAAGATTCGTGACACTCGTTCTCGAACACCCTGTACAGATGGCCGCATACACACACACACGTGTGGATCTGTGCACGCGTACAGCCGCCCCCGCAGATATATATTAATACGTGGACTGCACGTCGCGGTGCGCGCGACTTGATGGACGGATGACCGGACCATTCCGCAGATTGCTTCGCTCCCGATTCCGACCGGAAGGAGATTTATAACCTCTCGTCGTTATCTGCGCGAGTGAGCGAGCGAGCGGACTGGCGAGAGAGCCATGCGCCTCTCTACCTACCTACCTCTACTTCTCGTTCCGCTCGATCAGCGATCGATCAGCGAGCCGCGCGCGCGATCACTCGTCGTCCTTTGAACTTCTGCCAGAGCGCGGCGGGGACTGACGAGAGCGAGGATGGAGGAAGCGAAAGAAAAAAAAAAGAGTTCACCCCGGTAGATGATAGCGCGACGCGTTCGTAATTTTTTTCTCCCGATCGTTTTGGGGAGCGCGGTACCTTTTACCCGCGCCAACTCTTCCAAACGGAATTTCACCACAACTGCCAACTCATAATTGTAACAGTTCGGCACGTATTGCTCGGCGTTACGTCGAAGATTAAAAGAACAATAAAAAAAAAAAGAAACGGAAAAAAAGGAAAGAAATATTGAATAAGAAAGTTCTCCCGCAAGCAAAGTAACGTCGCGTACGCTTAACCCGGATACTTATCGGATAAATATAGGAATATTTCTTCTTCGTTGCGCAACAGATGATAAGTAAATATTTCATAAAAAGTAAAGTTGATAGTGATATTTGTTTAATACACTATGTCATCACAACAGCCATATACGTCGGAATTTTTATATTTAGACATTAAGAATATATTTCACTTCTATCAAACATCTTTATATTTAACTGACGTTTGTCATTAGAATTTGATATTTTAATAATTTTTAATATTCTAATATTTTTCGTTTTTTGAATGACCTAATTTAACGAACAAAATTTGAAGACGAAGAAAATTTAAAATGATAAGCAAGTTTCATTTCAATCGCGATAACTCCAGAGTGACAGGTGAGATTTGAATTCACGTCAAGGAAATAATTTGAGAGATAATTGTAAATCTTCACAAATGTAAAACAAATGATAAAGATAAAAAAATGTAATAAAGGAGTCGCTTACCCGACGGTTGTTACTCCTCCTCCTCCTTTCAAATTCCTTCGTTGCACTCATGTAATTCTCACTCGCGAAAGTACGATTAATTACGATGCGCACTAATCACGCCAGAATGCGACGATCACACGGCGCTTTGCACGGCATTCCCGACGCTATTAATCGTGCACGACGCGTTTCCTACGTCGCGAAGAACAAATGTGAAATATGTGCTTTCGTGAGTGGATCGCCTCGATGCGAGCTGTCGCTAATTAAACGCACGAGCATTGATAACATCGCGATAATTTTAACAATCGTAGGAAATGATCGTGAGACGTGTCAACCGCGATACTTGTCGCCAGTGTAGTTGGAACGGTAGTACAACGACACATTAGTGACTGCCCGTCCCGAGACTCTCGGTCGCGCAAATATTTACATCTACACAATACACTCTTTGTAAAAGATTTCTTCGGTGAAACATTCAACGTATTAGAATAACAAAAGCTGAATATACTTGTGCTCGGTTTTTTGTGTTTCAGATTATGTGTACAAACAACATTATTTTACTTGAACGACCCAATAACTTCCGTATAAAGGTGCGGATAAACGACTTGTGATTCAGCAAGCCTATCAATAAATAAAAAAAAAGAGAGGATTCGTAAAACGAACATATCGAAAAGAATAAGAATGACCGAGCCACGCGTCGTTTAAGCCCGACCTTACGTCTACTCAAAACATTGCTATCTCAAAAAGATAATTTCACTTGAATTTGGCGGAAAGTCCAAAGCCCGACATGAAATATAGGTGTTCGAATCCCAGTGTCGTGAGGAAGTAACTATTGCCGGTAAAATGTCATAAAACGACCAAATTTCTCATCACTCGGATTGCTTCTTTCAAGTAACGAGTAAAGTCACGCGAAATGTTTGTTTCGATAAATAGCTTTGATACGCTTGCGAGTCGTTAATTACGGAAGTTAATTAATCGCACGACTCGATACTTAGGATTGTTCATAGGAAGTAGTCGCATTTGGCGTCTCCCCGTGCTTCATATGATTGCAATTCAATGGGGTATATGACGACGCACGGACCGATACGCGTCTACTACCTGACCCGAGACTCGAGTCTCGCCGCGTGAATGACAACACGCGGCGCGCAGCGACTTGCGCTCGCGACAGCGCGCATTGTAAGCTACCAAACAAACACCAAGACCGTACGCCTGATAAAAGAGACAGAGGAGGAGGAGAGCCACGAAATATTTAACGTACTAATATAACGTAATATAACTATATCGTAGAACGTGTTATATCGTATTATAACGTATATTCTTTCTCGTTTATTTAATCCTCAACTGTGAATGTGGGGAGTTTTTGGAACTCGTTTTGCAATTTTGACGAATTATGTTTGTTTAGAGAGAGACAAATGCAACTTGATTCTGTGTACAATCAATACTGAATATACAAGAAAATATAGCACCAAGTCGTATATAGTATGGAAAGCAATTGCTCTCTTTTATTTCTCCATTTTTAGAAGGTCTGAAAATAGAAATCTCTGGGATTTTCCACATCCATTAGTATATTGTATAATATATTCACAGTTAAGGAACACAGTTCAAAATTTTAGTAAAGAAACCGTTTCTCTGTAATTTATGTTTTGTTTGGTAGACTTGCGTCACTGAGATAAAAATTAATTCCGGTCGATCAAAATAGCGTTTTGATGAGAAATAAACTATTATTTAAATCACAATTGAAAAAATTGGCTTTAATCTGATCATCAATATATACATAAATATTGCTCGTAACACATTTTAATTATTGTTACGCAATTTTTTCCTTTTAATGACAATTTGAACGGTTAGTATATATTATTTGATTACTCCATGTAAAGAGAATTAAGTATTGCTTAAAGAATTAAATTTATCTTTGTTTCAAATTTCTTATTATTTAAAGATTTTTAATCAAGAGAAATTGAATTAAGTAAATCAAATTATAGTCTTAATAAATCGAAATTAACAAATTACAAATTAAATCACTTAATCTTTTTGTCTTAGTTAAAATTACATAATTTTTCACTGTCTTTGTGAGAATTTTGAAAAAGGAATACTGAAATAATCATGTCTATAAATTTTCCAATTTAAACGAAGATAAATTTTATTGTGCGACTCTTGATTAACTTCGATCGCTTGTAACTGGAAAACTGCTGTGACCTCAACACTTCCGTATCAGGATTTTTGACTCACGACAACAGCAGAACACTTCGTTGTTCCCGTTGCGCAGTATATGATAAATAAAATTTTCATTAAAAGTAACGTGCACAGTCATAATTTGACCATAATTGCGCATTACTCTTTTGTCTTCTGTAACATAGGAAGGATAAAATGTAATTGAAACTCGGATGAGTGAAATTGGACTTTTCATTAAATTGGGCGACAGCGTAGAGTTTCTTTGTATCTGTGCTTATCAACCTCTACCATACAAGGTAGCGATTGTTGATCAGCTTCAGTTGCGCGCATGAAATACGAAACGCCTGCGTCAAAGGATAAATCAAAGGATTAATTTATAGTATTCAATTACAAAGGGAAGAATTACACGTGCGCGAGGAAGGGAGCGTGCGTTCGTTGCACCGCGACAGTGCACTCCGGCAGGATGAGTGGGCGAAAAGGGAGGAGGGAACTCGGCCAAGGGGCCCGTTTTTTTTTTTCAGGCCGCGTTACACCGCTGCCTCGATGGTGGCGGAACGTTTTTTTTTTTCAGGCCGCGTTACACCGCTGCCTCGATGGTGGCGGAACGGGACGAGGGGGATCGTCGCGCACATGCCTGAAAAACGCGAGCGTCACGATAAATTAGATTTAATGACTGTCGCAAAAAAGCGCGATATGAAAGTCGGACGCGCGGGACGAACCGATAGAAATTAAATTCTAGGATATTCGATTACGGTACCGGCAGCAGCCCAGGCCCACCTCCACCCTCGCTCCGTTCCCCTTCCGTCCTCTCCGTCCTCGCCGATGAAACCCTCGTCGTTCGTTGCTACACATCCGGACGCTTTCGCCCCGGCGCTGACATCGAGCCGAAAATAGAAAAAAAAGAGAGGGAGGGGGAGAGAAAGCGAGAGAACCTCCCCAGGAATAATGGGCGCGTGCAACCTGCGGAAATAATAGATGCAATAATGCCCCGCCTCCGTAATCGCCGTATAGAAATTTACGCGCGTCTCTGTCCCCTACCCTGTCCTACCCCCGCGCCCTCTGACCTTTTTTATTCCCGCGAGTCGGCCGGCTTATAATTTCGCCTAATGGGATATCAAGGGCGAGACTTCGCGTACCGTCGTCCTTGGTGGTGCGCACGGATTTTCGCAAAAATACTCGCGTACGTCCGAGGCTGTCCAGTTTTCAAGTAACGTTGAGTTAACGTTCGCAGTTAGTGATTCTGTCCAAGTTGTAGAAAAACGAATTTTTAATTTATTTTTACTTTCGAGAAAGGTGAGCATGCGTTGTATCTTTTTTTATATTTAACCGAGCAGTAAAGTTTATCTAAAATTGTTTAAAGATTGAGATTTTATTATTTATCTCCACTGAAATGAATCTTATAATGCAACTTATAAATATTGCATCTATCACTGTAAGAAATCTATTTTCTACAAAGTCAGTTTTATATAGCGCGTGTCGTGAAATTTGCATCACGCTTTCTGTGTATCTTTTTCCAAAATAATAGAAAATGATCAGATAATCGAAAATACTGCCTGATATCCTTAACAAAAATCTGATAATCAGAAATACACAGCACCTTATATCTTTATATCGAGACGGAAAACGGTGGTGGCGGCGAGCACGATTCCGTCCGTCATTTCGCGCGGATCGATCGAGATATCACGAAGATTAATCGACGCGTCCGGGTACACCGGTACACGACGAGCGCCTTACGTATTTATATATTCTAGCGGCTGTATCTAGGCGTGTGGCTGAGTCACCAGTCCGTGCGCACGCGCGCAGCGAATTTGTTAATACACAAGTGTTGCCATTAGATGGTAGAAATATAATTTCGTTTATGTCGATGACTCACGTCGCGAAAATTTCTGAGTCAATCTGATTCATTCTGGCTTGTTGGGAGATTTCCACTGAGAAATATGTATTGTATATGTGTGTGCTCGTGTATGTGTATGTATGTGTATATATATATATATATATATATATATATATATATATATGTATGTATATGTGTGTGTGTGTATATATATATTTCTATTACACACATATATACATATATATATACATGCATACAAGTATGTGCATTATTTGAACGAGTCGGCAATAAAATGCACGTAACCCTTGTGCATTGCATAAAATTTCTATTGTCCCGTATCTCGGATCTGCCAGAGGTGCTCGCGGCTATGAAGAGAACATCATAAAATACAAAATTCTCGTAGATGTAGGACATTTTTTTTTTTTAAGCGTGGAAAGTTGTGCCTTGACTTATTGTCTCTACTCTCGCGCGACAGCGTTTAGAAAACTCACTTTATTCAGAGGATATACGTACTTGTGTGAAATCACGTAGGGATCTAACGGTCCCCAAGACCGACATCTCGGCGTAATGTATGCGTTCGCGGTTTTCACGTCGCAGGTGTCGACGTCGAGTTTTCGCGCCGACGACAACGACCGCGTATCGGTTCATATAGGAAACGCCGGGGCGAGATAAAGGAGCGCGAATCGGTCTCGAGAAAGAGCCATTGTCTCGCGCCTCGTTTCGCATTACCCGGCGGCGTATTAAAAATTCTATACTCCATTGTGTCGGCGAGATTGCGTTTCGAAGGAGGTGGCGGTGCACGCGCGCGTGCCGATCGTCGAACGCAAGTTTCACGCCGCTTGCATTTCACACCTGCCTGCTGAATCTTTTCCCCGCTTTCGCACGCGAGGCAAACGTTGCGAATATAAACAGTTCGTTTCCGAGAGTGAGCAATCCAATCTTATTTTTTTTTTCGGAACCGCGCAGACACATCGCACATCGTAAAGACTCGAAAAAAAACCTTGCCGAAAAATCAGATTTGTTTAGAAGTAGACCGTTCGAGAGGAAGTGACAGGCAAGAATTTACTATCGCGCAAGATCGCATCCTCAAAGAGATGAAATCGTTAAAGGAACTCACCTCGCTTTCGTCGTTTATACCCGGAAGTGTGCGCGGCGAAGATAAGCAGGCGGATACCTGCATTGTGGTCTGGATCAGATAAAAAAGGCCCAGAAATGTGTGCGCGAAACGGCCGAATGCGTCGCTGTCAAGGTGCGGAAGACCAGGATACGAGCGACGGGCAGCTGCCTAGATACGTCGACCGAGGGTGTGCGATCCATCGTAAAGATTTAATATGTTTTTGATCTTTCGTGAAACAAATTTATTTTCCTGTCGAGAAAGAAAGGAGGCGATTAAATTTATGCATTTAGATTAGTAATAGAAACGAAATATATTTTTATTTCATTTTTGAATATTCGTATCTCCCTTGGACGTAAAACGGTGCGGCGTTTTTGGAATAAAATGCGAGCCCGTTCGGCTGAAATAAATTATCCAATTATGTAAATGGAACTTTGGGAATTCACGTTGATGCAGACGCAAAATATGACGTGCTATTGCCAAGGGCACGGAAATTGTGCGCGCGCGCGGGCACTTACGTCGGGCGACGGGAAGAAAAAGTACGGCCATTCGCCAGTCGAAAGCGAAGATAAGATCCACGGCTGGAAATATCTTAGGCAAAATAAAGGCGCGTGGGTATCTCCCGGCAGGATCATCGCGCTGTCCTGCCAGTTTTATTCCGTGCGCGAAGGTGGTGTACCGGGTGGTACTAAAGGCGCCCGGCCTGGACGAAACAGCGTAACGTTACGTTCGATGTATCGCCGGAGACGGCAGAGATGGCGGCCCATTGTCTGGACTACAAATTAATCTGGCGATCGATACCACGTCGAGCGACGTCTTGCGCCCGGCCATGTACGCGGTGACTCGCGAAAAGTAAGTCGACAGCGGCGGCGACAACGGTTCGCGTCTGCTCTGAAGGATGTCCGTCGCGAAGGATGTACCGTCGATCAATGCACCCCGTTGAGAGGACATTCGCCCACCGGAAGTGGTCTTTGCATCAATCTCAAGTTCTAATTCCGAATTAATTGTCGTCATGCCCAATTGCGACGAATCAGAACGTCTCGTAACAATACTTGATTAATAACTTTAATATATTTATCTTATTTAATTAAAACAAGTATTTACGATAATCACAGTCTTCGAATTTTGGCAATGCCAAAATTGTTTGACGTTTCCGAAACAAATCTAGGAATTAAATATGCAGACGATTGTTAAAATGTTTGCGACAGCTATTTGTTCGTTACGATGGGTGAAGTTTCGTATCATGTATCATAAAACTAGATCGGAAAATGGATCAAGACCCACCGGTTCGATCGAAAACGACTTGGAAAAAGTTCCTTCGACGAATCTCTTTAAACTAAAAGTAAAAAGAATGTGTTTGCGGCGGTAGTATCGTGCGAGAGAATCTCCTTTTAGTTCGGATGAGCTCATGCCACGCTGGTCGAAGGCGAGGCCGAGAGGATCTTTATCGCTCGGAAGCAAAGTGCTACGCCATCGTGGGTTCCGGGGTGTCGTCCCCTTCCTCCTTTCTCTTCCCGCCCTCCGGCGCGAGGTTTCCACGGCGCGGTAACGCGATAGAATATTCAAACGCAAAATAAAAAAGGTTTCTCGGACGGCGGGGGGTATTGCATTAACCAAGATTGCTGACGATAAAATGAAAATAATGCGGAATGACGTGCGCGGAGGAGACGGCGGGGAGAGGAAGAGGAGGAACAGGGGCAAGAGGGCGAAGGGGATGGAAAACAGATAAAGATAAAGTACGAGCTAAAGTAGGTTCGTGGGCGAGGAAGTGGTGGGTGGTGGTTGTGAGGGTGGTGGCGAGACGGCGAAGGATGAGATGGCCGGAGGAGGAGGGTGCCGAGGATAGTAAGGGGAGAAGGAGTTGAGGGGTAGAGGAGGACAGAGGAAAGGCGCCAGGAGTCGCTTGTGTAATTGCGTTAAAACTTCCGTCGTGCAAAAACACCCCTTCGAAACGTGTTCCCACTCGTCGCGGCTGCCTCATCTCGTCTCGTCTCGGATTCTTCGCTCGCGACTCCGCGTGACATTTCCGGTCGCCGCGACAGTCGATGGTCGGAGGAGATGCCGTTGCTAATTCGTGAAAGTGGGATCGTAATCTTTCAAAAATTATCTTACAAAACAAGAGGAAACAATTTTGGATGTAATACATCCAGAATTTGTTGAAAAGCAAAATAAAAGTAATTTGGTTAGAAAATTAGTTAACCGTGGACGACTTTCAAAGAAAACCACCCCTTATCAGTAATCGGTTCTATTTTCGGTACACGCATTAAGCGGCATTTCAGATATAATGAAACTACCTTGCCTTATATTTCTTTGATTTATTTATCGTTAAATAAGAAAAGTACCTACAAAGTTGTCGATGCATACGACAAGCCACGCCAACGTATGAAAGTAAATTTACCGACTTGCTTTCAAGAGCAGGAAGTTCTTCGGCGTCGTAAATTCTCCCGTTCCACATTTACTACGGTGGAAACTTATAAAAGTACGCAAATTAATGGCTTGTCAATAACCACAGCAATGTCAACAATGATATTTTTTAGCCTATGTTATTCTTCTTTCCTGCTTAACCGCGCGCGCAAGGATACGTCGTATTGTTCCGAGAATCGATCGTGGCTCACTTTCTTGCGCCAACACGGGATACAGATTAGTAAAGTTTCCTACGATTTTATCAGTACAAGGAGTGCAATCGGCAACTCTTTTTTTAGCACAAACCCCATAAGCCATCGTTAAACATCTTTTTAAGGATGCACAATAGTCTTTTTTTCCATCACTCTTCAATTACGTGATCAAAACCTTTTTCGATTTGCAGGATGCTTTTTTGCGAGTCGCGTTTCACGGGCATCAAACCGTGATTCAGTTTTCGTGCAGAACGTGACGGCTCGTGTTAACCCGGACTTAAACGACGCATGGCTCGACTATTCTTGTTCTTTTCAATTAAATTCGCTTTACGAATTCTCTCTTTTTTTTTTGTTAAACTTGAATTCTCTCTGTTTTTGTTAAACTTGTTAATAGGCTCGCCGAGCCACGCGTCGTTTAAGTCTTTAAGGCTTTACGGAGCTCGACTCGCTCTCGTGTGCTTTTATACATTTTGTCGGGGTTCACTGGGGCGTGTATGCGATTTTATGCGGCTGGAAATCTCGATTTTCTAAGAATCCCCGTCATACGGCAAACATTACGTCAAGATACGTTAATCCAACGCTCGCTCGCTCGCTATTACGAAGCGCAAACCGGCGACAGTACTTCAAACTGCGTCGTCGATTAAATATTAGTATTCCCGACCCGAAGCAGCGCGGCGAAGTTCGGATTAAGACCACTTCCTCGGCTCGCTTCCTGCGTTCCCCACCGAAACTAAGAACTACCCCGGGGGCTACAAAAACAAAACTCACTTTCTCTACAATCGCGCGGAGATGAAAAGAGATCTTTGTACTTCTGTGTAACGCCGTCGGTAGACACTGACGCAATCTTGCGCAATAATCGTGTATAATAGAATAGAAATCAGTTTGCATTCTTACTCGTTTAAACCTTTAGTGTTCTCACTTCTCCCGTAAGAACGGTAAATTAGATAAGATCGTATTGGTGGACGAATCCGCAGAGGTACGTCGAGCATGTACAAATTTTGTAATACGAGCACTCGAAACATCTCGACGGAAGTAGAAAATTTGATTACACAGTCCGAATGTGTTCTTTTTTTTCAGCCAATAATAATCCCGTTTTGTCGTCTTTATGATTTTCTGAACTACCATTTATTAAATTGTTCGATCGAAACGCAAGCTAAATTGCAGACTGCAATTTCCGGTCATGACTACTTGAAAGACTAACGAGTCTACCATCTAGCTATTTTATTCACAATTTGCAAATTATTGAGCAGACAGGTCGCGAAAACTACGCTTAGAACTACTTCAGAGCAAGACAGACTAATAGACTCTCTAGACTCTTTAGAATTAATTTCAACGCAATGACACTTCTCGCGCACTCAATAAACCTAAAATATTTACGAGAATCGCGTCGCGCGCAATTAGGAAGCAGGACCTGCAAGATGTCACTACAAAATCGCGAAGAGATAGAAGAATAAATAGACTGCAGATCGATAGCGCAAGGAAATAAGTAAAAAACTTATACTTACGGAAGATCGTTAGAATTTTTCAAATAGTACCAATAGCTGCAAAACAAAATAATACACTTTTACAATTGAAACAACAAAAACAAGGCGGAAGGGAGAAGAAACAAAAATAAACTTTAGTTCGAAGATTACTCGGATAGAAGAGCGCAGCTTCGCTCGAAGGTCTTGTCTTTAAAGTGGAAGGACTTGTGCTGCCTGCCTCTTTTTCTTCCCAGCTAGTTCAGGGAAAACGTTGAATGGAAAAAGGCGAGGGAAAAGGTGAGGACCGAGAGAAAGAGAGAGTGAGAAGGGTGAGGAAGGTTAATATATTCAGTCGTCAAGTGTCGCGGTGTCGACTCACCTTTACGCAACATGAACGTAAAACGTGCCGTCACAATACAGAGCCCGTGTACTCGAGCTTTGCTTGTCGCGTGACGCGCCACGTTGCCTTCCAGGGACAAGAAAAACCGCAGGCGATTCCTCGGATTTAATGGCTTTCGTAGATATCGAACACAGCGCGAGAGACAGAAAGATTCAAACTATCGATCGATCGATCACGCAAAGCGAACGTCGTGAGTAACCAACTTCACGGCGCGTTTACTCTCGTCAGCGCAGACGGCGGTTGAATTTGAAAGCGACGCGCATGCGCAGCGGGCGCCAGTGTAGCGCCAAGTCTTCCGTGCGGCCGGTCGCTCGAGGTCACGGACGCGGCGTTTTTCGCGTGTTTTTCGTCAAGGACGAGTCGTGGACGAGACGTTGTCGGTGCGCGTCAATGCCGCGCGAGTGGAAGTCGTGGAACCTCAGCTTGCGGACATTTCGGCGATTCCGGAGTCACGGCAGGTGGCCGCGCGTAAGTCGCAGTTGCGACGCCATAAGCGCGTGAAACTTGACCCTTCGCGGAAACTTGTTCGCTCGCGCCGGGAATTGAAGTTGGGTCACGACGAACGTCGGAAGCGTCGAATCGCGAGTGGCATGTGGGATGGAGCGTTCTGGAGCGGGTGAACCGGGGACGACTCGAATTGGAGCCGAAATCGACCTTCTGGGCCGCCATCTTGGAGCTGCGAGTTCAAATTTCGACGTTGTCGGCGAGAAGAAAAAAATTAGTACACCGAGCGACCGTCATGGCGACTTAATCGGAGCGTGACCGGCGGCTATTGGATCCACCATCGATCTTGGACGGAGGGTACATTTTTTCCCTCCGCATTTACCCTCGCGAACGAAATTGCTCCAGGAGGACCATCCCCCGCCGTTTCCTTTTCTCATTTCGAACGCGAGACTTTCGGGAGTGCCGTATCGACACCGAGCGAATATCGGAAATGTAGATGTGCGTGTGTATGTGTGTGTGTGTCAATGTGTATACTCAATGTGTTAATCCGTGATCAGTGTGCTAATTTGTGTGCAAAATGGAATATCTATACGCAACAATTGGATACGAGCGAGCAGCGAGACTACTGGACCACGGTATCTCGGTAAGCGTGAGCAACATTTTGAGTAGATTGATTTCATTGTTCTGCGCGACTTCAAAATATATATATACATGCGACAATACAATAATATATAATACGCAAATTATGAGAGAAATTATCGATTTTTCGACCAGTCTTAAAAAAAGAATTTTTCTAATCGAACACAAAATTGTCTCGAAAATTTATATTTGATAATAATGTCTGAAAGATAAAATTATAGTAAAGTAAAATTAATATTAAACATATTTTTGGCGTTGACATCGAAATATTAATGTATTTCAGTAGTAACCTTAATTGAGAAAGACTCGATAAGAAATTATTTTCATCCATGTCGAATTATTTTAATCCATGTCGAATTATCGACTATTTACATTCTTGTAAATTGTATGTGCATATTTATTTGAAAAATCTATTATTACTCATACATTACAATGCATTACAATACGAGGATCGTGTATAATAACAAAAAAACGATACTGAAAGAATATGTAATCATAAACTTATTACTATATCTAATATCTGCCCGATTTAGAACAATTTTACAAAGTTATTATATGTATCGCGTATGATCTTTCGACAGGCAATTAGGCCGGTAAATTGCCAAGCTCGATCGACTCGATAATTGCAAACCTAATCGTTCAAATTGTTCTGAATCGTTCGGCTCCAATTGCCGTGCAGCGCGCAGCTCGTAACAATTATAGACAAATACCTTGAACCCCAACGTATATAATCGCTTAGCGCGGCCGATGCGCAACTTTGCCGTGAACGAGACTTATCACGCCGGGGAACGACACGACATGGGGGCAGAGGGGGCGGCGGGGGAGGAGGGGGGGGCGATCTATTGTGCCTCGCGAATCTCGATCCGCGCGCTAACGGCGAAAGGGGTAGAACACGACGACGTGGCGTCGAGAACGCGAACGCCCACGCGAGTCCGATCCGCGAACGGCGCATCGCCGGCCGGCCGGCGGGACGGGCGGCCAATCGGCGAAAAAAAAGCGGGACTAAAAACAGAGGGCCTGGGTGCCGGGCGGCAGGGGTGGTACCGTAATCCTGCGCCCTGCGACGAGGGGGTGGGGTAAATGCGCGGGTGCGACAGCGCGAATTCCCGTTTGCCCCCCACTACCGATGCACCTGCACGTGCATCCCGCATCGGATCCATGCACCCATGCTCTGCTCTGCTCGTCTCTCTTTTTCTGTCCTCCCCCTTCTCCCCCTCCCCTGCCCTCCTCTTTCTCCCTCTCGTTTCTCGCGAAAATTTTCTGGTCAAGCATCGTCGACACTCGGAGTGTTCTGGACCGAACAAGAAATTCCTGATTGTTGCAAAGTAGATCGACGAAGCGATAAGTAATAGAGAAATGAACAATGGCTTCCAAAGAAGAGTCTGCTTGTTTTAAGTTTTGCAATTCGACATCGCGAATATATCCAGCGTATTTCGATCTGTAAAAGTCGATATAATTGTCGGTCATAATTCGTCAATCTTTTGCAGGAAAACGATAAGTACTCTTGTCCCGGATTCTAAATATAAATTTACTGCTACTATTTCCTTTCGTAACCGGTCGTCCTATTCTCGCACGATCAGATTCTCTTTGAGGAATGCAGATCAGGGAGAGATACAAGGAATCGTCGGAAACAATGAGATCCCGCGTTCAATACACGTCTCATTGTCGGGCCGTCGAGATTCCTCGCGCCGATAGATCGCAACGTAGATCGCGTCGTATTTATGCAAAATCCGATTCGCCTCACCTCCTCGTCCTAAATCCACTTTCTCCTTTCTCGCCGGGAGCCGAGACTATTATATTTTTATCTCGTGCATCGCACTTTCTAACGGAACCGCTCTACATTTTTCCCTCGCCCGGATTAATTATCTGACAGTATCTATTTCGGCACGACCTTCTTCCCCGCGACGATAAATTCCATCGATCGCGCGTGGTACGTTCCACTGTTATTACATACGAACGTGTTTATTGTATAACATAGCACCGCTGTTTCATTCGACATTATTCATCGTATTATTACAAGCTACGGTAAAATCTAATATTCCAATATAATCCTTTTGTACAAGTGTTCTCCAATTTATAATAATACGACAAATGCTAGAAATAATATGTTACAAATAATATGTTAACAAAATAATATGTAACAAATACAACGAGCGCGACGTGCTCTTCTTTAAAAGTACACTTCCATATTTTATTATCGCATTTTATTATCGCATGCTCCGAACGTGAATAAATAATTTTCCTCCTCTTCCTTTGATAAGGTGACGAAATTCTGTCTCGCGATCTCTCGTCGACTTTCCGTCGCGGAAACTTCGCTTTGTTCGTCGCACTTTCAGTTGCTTAAGTTCCGTCGAGTATTAAAAAAAAAGTCACATCACGGGTGACGAGTTTGTCGTCGAAGACCCTCCTCTCCGCCCTTCTTGACACACTTTCGCCGCCAGTGGTCGTCCTTTTTTTCTCTCCTCGCTTCCTGATTTCCATCCCGCCTTCTTCCGTCCAAGGTATTTTCCAACGATGCGCAACAAATGCAGCGCTTTCCCTCTCTTTTTAAAAAATTGATACCGTGGCTAATTACGGAATCATTCGGCGTGGAAAATTAAAATTGCGATCAAATAGATAATAGAATTATTTTAGTCCGTTTTATTTGCCCCTATTGCCAATTAATTCGTAATATCGTGAATTTCAAACTTCATAATACGCGAGCTGCAAAAGTAGATCATGACACACGTAGTCGTTTGGAAAACAAAAAACAAAAAATAAAAATATTTCCGAGTTTACGTACGTCTGTGATTTAATATTATTTTGAAGTAAATCTCAGGAAACATCCTGCGGGTGCCCTTTGTTGATAATTTCCTTGCCACGTGAAGAAATCCTCGATCGAGAAATTGGCTGTTAGAAAGAGGGAAACCAGTGACCGAGCGGCTGATCGACCCTCTTAATTCGTAACGGCGGTGAACGCGGCGAATATGAGTGGCCAATCGCGGCGATGCACAGGAAATCCGAAATTCCTGGCACGGACGAGCGATCCTCGCTGCATTAACGTTTCATCGCGCTCGGTACATACGGTAGGGCGGCACATCGATCGTTACGAACTTCGGACTCGAGTAGAGTGTCGGAAAGTGCTAGAGAGACAGAGCGACAGAGAAAGATAGGTAGATAGAGCGGGAGAGAGAGATAAAGAGTTAAAATATAGTTGCATTTATCATTCCGAGGCGGTAAGAATAAGAATGTATGCAGATAAAATTTACGATCGTTGCGCGATATCCGGTAAACAGCTGTAATGAATAAATCTGAAATTAGCATAGAGCAGAATAACACGGAGCTATAAAACATAATAATATTATGAATCATGTCGTTGAATCCCCGAATTTATTAAAACGGAAAATGGTTTTTTTCTTTCCGGAGTGATGTTTAAAGCTCTTCGGGGGAAATCGTTCTCACTAAATGTAAGATATAAAATATAACACGCTAACGCGATAAGTTACGGAATATAAAAACGGATGGAGAAAGCGAGAGAGGAGAGGAAAAAACTGGCGGATTGAAACGGGATCCTCGCGGAAGTGAGAAAGGACGATTGCGACAAAAGTGGTGCGATCGCGAGAAAGAGAAGAAAGACGGAGAGGGGAAAGGTATAGGAATAAGAAAAGAAAGCAGGTTGAAAGACATAGAGAGACGAGAAAGGAATGAAAAAAAAAGAAAGAGGGACCGCGTGGGACGACACGGCGGAAGAGTAAGTTGACTTTGCATTATTTAAGCGGCGTCCTAGCACCGTAACACGTGTTCTTTTGAAGTCTCGCCCCCTTCAAATATTCAAGCTGACGTCACCGCCGTCATATTCCTCGCTCTCGCGGAAACCCTGAAAAGCGTGCACACGCCCGGAGCACGTATTCCGTCCTCCGTCCGTCTCCGTCACTCCGCTTCGCTTCGTCTTCTCCTTGTGTGTGTATGTGTGTAAGAAAGAGAGAGAGTCTGTGACCCTCTCTTCTTGCTCAACAAGAAACGGCCCCCTCCCACCGTGGCGCCCTTCGACGGCACCCTCCTCCATCGCTTGCACTTTCCTTGAGATGCATGTACCTGCAACGGAGGAGGATTCGCCAAGATTTTCAAGCAAACCTCCTTCGAATCAACCCGATTTTTTTAAATCTAAACGCACGGATCTGAAATTTTTGCATTTGAATATTCGTTCGCGAATAGTTCGAAGTCTATTAAAGTTGAGATAATTTTTTTTTTATCTTTCTTTTTCTTTATTCTTTCTAAACACATAGAAGCTGCATTATATAAAGTAATCTTGTTAAAGTTCATAACAATCCTTTGTTCGAGTAACTACGCAATCCAAACAAGAACGTCGAAGCGTAGTTTGAAAATGAAACTACGCCACGCTACAAAGAGTTAGTAATAACGATAAAATGAATTATATAGTTAATAATAAAATCAAGTTCCGTCCACCTTTCCCCCCCTCTCTTCTATTAATTACTTACTTCGGCACTCTACCTCTCGATTAAGTTTAAATATCTATCTTAATATATTTCCGTAATACCCCAGAGTACCGTCTGTCCGAGTAAAATGCAAATATAAAGCTCCATTCTGTTCTGCGCGCGCGCGCGAGGGCCCCTACCTTTCTTAAAAATTCATTTAACTTTACGTCGTGGTACACTTTTTTTTACGTAAAGCCATAATTCTCCGAACGATAACAATTCCGCCGAGTGCAAAGGATTAAGGAAATGAATCGCGCCAATCGCTCCGCCGCGCAATCCGCGCTTGCATGTGCGAAACGCTCGTGCGGCCGTTTCTTCAATCATTTTAACGGGTTTTCTCGGCGCATTTATCATCCACGATGGATGGCGAGAGTCGATTCTGGCGCGCGCGCGTTTGTTCGCGAATTGTTTACGCGGCGCGACGCCGCTGCAGAAAGAGAGAAAGAGAAGGCGGGGGAGAAAGAGGGAGTGAGAGAGACGCGAATTTCTCGTCACGCTGGAGAGTTACCGCAGTCTGTTAACGACTTTACACTTGTTTCCGTAACAGCGTTCTCCCGATTGTGTGTCCCTGGTTCTACTCAGACTTTCACAAAAGCTCCGCCGCCGCTACTCTCGTCGTCGCCGAAGTCGGCCGCGCTGTGTCGACTGTGTCTAACGTCAACCGCGCTCGCTCACTGGAAAATTCGTTTCCGCAAGGGAGAATCATTTTCGAGCTCGTCGCCGATCGTCGCTGCGAATTCCGAATGTCTAAAATGATTCCCGAGCGAGTTACGGAGGGACATGTTCGTCGTTACTTTACATCTAGCGTAAAGAAACAACGGAATAGATGGGAAAAATAATTTTCAACCTTACTTCGACTTGGAGAGAAAACGAGAGAGAAAATAGATAAAATTCCTGAAATACGTAGAAAATAGCACCGTGCTCGTCTTCATCTTTAATTTTTTTTTACGATTATGTTGTAAAAGAAAAATTATTTCTCCGATACTCGGCGAGTTTAAGACATTTCTCAGCGCTCGTAAAAACACGTGGGAGTCGTTCGTGATTAATGTCTCGATGCTTAATGTTCCGTGTGTAAAGCTTCCGTCTATCCAAGTTTACATCGCGAAGAAATTATGGGAAAACCGGACGGGACGTTTGTTTCTGCAGAGCCGATTTTGGCGATCGGATCGATGTGCTTTGGTAACGATCAAGATTTCGCGACAGCGAACCATGCGCAACCCCTCGAAAGTAACGCGTCGTAGACTTACGTCACGCCCGCACGGAATACCGGCCTTTATTATTTAACACTTGAGAACCTCCGGCGAACGGCTGAATAGGCCATTCAGACGTGTTTCTAAGGGACCGTTAAGTTATTCTGTAGGTATAATTGACGCCGAAGTCCGCGTGGGACTTTTGCCGCGCGCGCTCTCGTGATAAACTGCTTGAAAAACATTGAGTTCCGTTTTTATTTCGCGGGCTCGCCGGTTCACCCACGAGTCAACTATTTCTCTTTTCTTCTCCCGTCCCTTATGTCTCCCTTCTACGTCTCCTTCTTTCTCTCTCTACGGCGACGCTAGCAAATCGGCAGTCGGCGGGAAGAAAAGAGAAACGCACGATTTGCGACTCGCGAAACGGAAGAGTGTCTCGAGTGTCGAATTAAAGGCCCGTCGAGCGACGTAATTGAAACTTTATTCCGGCCAAGCGACAACACCGGAAACCGGCGGGAGAAGGAAAACGAGGAGAACAAGAGAAGATCCTGCAAGGATCCTCTCGGCGCATTGTTTCCACGTCGCTTGAAGTCCGGCGAACCGCGAGTTTCGTCAACAAATCTTCTTGCGTTCTTTTTTTTTCTCTATTCGAGACGATTCGTCATAACGGTGTAGATCGACTATTGCGTCGATCGAGTTAGTCCAAAAGACACATTTATTATTCTTAGAATAGATGAGACATCATTTCTGAATCAACTTCATTAAGTCTTATCGCGTTGTTAAATTGATGACATGTGATATAATGGTGGGTAATAATTTATAAAGATAACTCAACTCAAAAGAATGTGAAATATTTCATTCATCTACGCCATTATGCTCTCTTTATATATAATACAGATCTATTATTGTAATCTCTCTCTTTAGCTATTATTATAATCTAGGATCTAAGGGGACTTTTTAAGACCACCGTAATTGAATAATATCTAGATTATTTCATTTCGACCATCATATACGCCTCGCGCACCTTTTTTTTTCTCACTGTCGTACAAGTTTTTTTAAATGACAAGTTTTTTTAATGACTTGTTTACATATTAAAATTGCAAAAAATGATCTTTATCATGCAAAGACATGTAAAAGAATGTGAATTATGATGAAAAATGGAAAATAAAACGTAGATATTATCAAAGTTCACGCGTGTGATGCACTGTAGAGATGTACGATGCAGTAAACAATCGGATGCACGCAACTAGATTGGACGAGCGGATTATCCGACAAAGCAACGCCGCGCTTTACACCTCTCGTTCTTTCCTTCGTCTCTCAGACCATCCTTTTTTCCTCATTTTGTGCATTTTGTTTTCTTTCTCTTTCTTCAGACGGAAGATCAGAAAAGCGAAGCAGCGCTCTTCAGAGAGCGTTTTTCCGAAGAATGCAGTATTTCTTGCATAGTCTGTTATATAACAGCTAAAAAAACTGTAATCACGATGCATATTATTATTCCGGTTATATATTTTTAATACTCCTTATTTTTAATTAAATTAAATTATTCTTAATGTTCTTTATAGATAATCAGTTAATACTCTTACCTAACTTAATGCTCGTAAATAATAAAATTATTTTGTGCCGTACTTTACTTTTGTTGCGGAAATATTCTCTCTTTCTGTTTCTTCTCAGGATATATAATAAAAAATTCTCTTTCAAATCTATTGCTACAAAGCAAACTCTCGCGAGTGTATCACGGAGTGAGCTACTCGAAGTGGTATTCCAGGGTTAAAGTGAGAATTGTGCAAGGCTCTCTCCAAGAATCTGGCGCTCGCGGGAGCGAACGCATTGCGTGCGTAGATAGGATTTAGCAGCCGAGATATACGCACACAATTCGAAAGTGGCGAATGCGCAACGTCGGCAACGGACGTTATGATAGATTATAAGCGAAATAAGCGAGTCTTAATATACGATACGACAGCCGTGTCCACGGATAAATATAATGCCGGCGCGAATGACAGCGCAAATACATGCTCGCGCCGATTTCATTATTATCGCGCACGCAGCGCGCTCCGCTTCTGTCCACACCGTGATGCGAAAATACACACGTACATACATACGTACGTACGTACGTACGTGCGTTCTGTCGTATATATCGGCGGAGATAAAATAATATTTTATCATGCGGCGAGATTCTCCCCCTCTTTCTCTCTCTCGCGCGAATGTCGCGGCGGCGAGAGTATGCACATCGCAGGCACCCGGTGCATCACGTATTTAACGGCCCGTCCAGACATTTATTCGCTTCTCAAAAATACGTTCGATTAGGAGAGATTGAATTTGGCCGTCGGGCTATGGATTTTGCGGACGAAATTGCGACGGATCAAAATATCAATTAGTCGGGCTATTTTTTTTAACCTGCCGGAACACTCGTTATCAATAATACGGCGGCGCGTAATGTGACAGCCGTGAAAATTCCCCCCGTCTTACTGCCCTCCGTTCCTGCCCTTCCCCCTTCCCTCCTCCGCCCCATGGTTCGAGGTACAACGCACCGCGAGAGAATTGTCACGTTCTAATTCGTGATCGTGGAAATTATCTCCGGACGAAATCTCTTATTTTCCGTGTCATTAATTTGTGCGCGCGCGAGCGCGATCGATATCTTTCTCCCCTCCCCCGTCCACACTCTTCTGTTTTAAACGCGACGCGATCCTCCCTCTCTGAGGATTAATCCTCTCCAAGCGGTCAATTTTTCTGAAACAGGCGAAACTTTTTTTTTTGCTTAGCACGGTAAAACCTTTAATTCTTCCCAAGCGACTAGCGTATATATTTGTTGAAATGGAAAATTTAATTAGCGTACAGGGTATATGTACAGGGTGGCTCTGTGTAATATCGACAAATTTGAAGTCTAAGAAAAATCGACGTAAAATCGGCAAAAAAAGGGAGAAATGCGAGGAGAAGTGCGAGGAATTCCAAGTATTTTGCAAATATTTAAGCTAGAAACGAACGAGATATTTTATTCCCATCTGAACAATCCAATTACAGGGTAGCGATCATTAACGACCGACGTTAATCGCGAACAATCGTTAAGCACCCGTAATTATCAGCTCGATCGACGACTTATCTTGAATCAGTGAAGGTGTGATCAATGAAGCAGGAGGAGGCAGCTCTCGATAGATCAATCGATCCGTCCGTCCCGCACGTCGTTCCCCTCCCTGCTCTTACACCACACGACGTAACGGCAATGTGTTTTTCAACGGTTCACTGACTGGATAATTTGCATGGCTCGTCATTCGGGTTTCTTCGGCTTTCGTTCGCACATCAAGAGGTATTTAACTCATTCAGGATTTATCACGCGCCGTGTGTGAATCACGACCGACTTGCGCTATCATTAGACTCTTACGTGGCGTGTAAGTGACAACCGGTAAGAAGCCGGTGGACACCAGGTTTTTGCACGTCCGGGATCGGTATCGTGCGAGCTGTGAAATGAGATCTTTTTTTGCGCGGATTTTTGTGCGCTGAATGAATGAGCACGGCCAGCCGTGCCAGCTGCGACCGTATGAATGAATGTAAATTGAATGCTGTGACGGATCGCCGATCGGTTATCGCGTCTTTTTGCGGTGTTCTTGAACCCGAATTAATTCTGATCCGTGCGTAACGTCGTAATCTGTCTATCAAGAGCTCGCAGATAAGTGACAATTATGTATAGTTAACATTTCATTTGTGAAGATGTTATTTCAAGATGAATTGGAAAACGCTATTATCTATTATACGATGAGGGTACTATTATAGGATACTATTATGATTGTCATTACCCAATCTCTTGTTTGTCAAAGCTGCAAGAAGCTTTATATACTCTGGACAGCAACGAAGATAAATGTTTCGAGATACTAACTTTATATATCATATTTATTGTCCATTGAATTAAATCGTAATATAAAAAGACTATAACAATTTATTACAAATTCTCATCGGGTAAATTAACATAAAGACGCAAACGCTTTTTTTACATTTCGGCTCTTGTTACCGCGTAATACAATTGTATCCGACGGATACAATTACCGTTGTTACAATTCCTGTAAATGTTCTGCGAAACGACAGTCGTACGTGCCACCCGGTAGAGGCGACGTCCGCGCGCAGCTGCCGGCAGTATCCGAGCGAGATTGCGACTTATTAAATAGGTTAAAGCTGCAAATGCGATAACGATAGTAATTAGAGCCGTACGTGGCGCGCGGCTCCGGGCGGAGCATCTGCCTGTCGTTAGATTCACGAATTGGCGCCACGTCGTCCACCACATCGTTGTCGTTGTCGACATCGTCATCGTCGGCAGCGGTGACCCCGTTGGGATGCTGGTGGATAGAAGAAGAGTCAGATAGGAGGGTGAGAAGGGTAGAAAACGGTGTGCGATGGTGCGAACAGGAGAGTAGGCGATAATGAAATCCATTACTGTAGTGGTCGTCATCGTCGTCGTCGTCGTAGTCGTCTTCGTCTTCGTCGTCATCGTCGTCGTCTTCGTCGTCGTTGTCGTCGTCGTCGTCGCCGTCGCCACCGCCGCCGCCGCCGCCGCCGCCGTTGTCGTTATTATTATCGTAACACGCACATAATGCTGCATAATGCGAGTCGTCGTGACACGAGACGTGGGTCGTCTGATATAGGCGTTGCACAAACTCTCTTGCGTCTCTTCGGCGCGATTATAAATCTCGTTACGATCGCGCGATCGCGTGTGTGCGCAGCCACCTGGTTACGTTCAGGATAGATACGTACCTCGAGAATGTTGGATATCGAGAGGGAAGCTTCGGCCTGGCAAAGAACATCATTGAATCGAATCTCTAAAATGGATGTAGCGCGGAGTTCCCCCGAAATTAGTGCTCGAAATTACATTTCTACACAATTACCAGAAATCGTAATATTCGCTGTATATTGTGATTACAATGTATATTATTTAAACGTATTCAATAGCTTCATGCGATTGTTGAAATACATCGCGTGTTGAATCGAACGAGAAATAATTAACCTTTAATCGTATCTTTAAAAGCAGAAGTGTAAATTTATCACTTCTTCGTCTAATTAGATTTCCTTACGATCTATCTATCACTCTTTGTCCAGCCTATACTTCTCAACTAAATAGACAAAGACTGGGAGACCGATTTGATGCCGGAGGTAGGCAATAAACATTGTCCCTTATATGAGTTTGCACCTACATATATCCAGGTTTTCGTGACGTGCGTGAGGCGAAATGGAAACGATGAAAACTCCGCGCCAATCCGTGGAGCTCGGGCGTTTCCAAAGGATTGATTGACGTTTCAATTTGCAAATGCATTTATGGATAGTACGCGGGCACGCGTATCGATTCATTATGGTAGGATCGCGTGAGCGCTGCTAAGAGCGACCGCAATTAGTCATTAATCGGCAAAGCGTTCGATCGCCGTTCTGGAAAATCTTGCATTCTTATCTCGGGGGAGTTATGCGTGTCTAAATAAACGAACATAATAATGCTGTAAAACACATTCCACTTACAATTAGCTTGACAGGGCAATAAAATCCATGTGAAAAAAAGCGCCATTGTAATTTCTCGTTCTAAATTTCGCACTATCTCAAGCATCTGGTTCTTTCGATAATATAGTTCTTTCATCAAACAATTTATTGGAAAGAATTGATGGCTATTATTTAATTAATCTATGAATTTTTACATAAGTAATATACATTATTTAAATATATGTACAAATATTTCTTACGCATATACATAGCCTTCTACAAAAACCATTTATCTCCTAATATATTGATACTATCTATGCTTAAACACTCAGGAAGACACGTTACATAATTTCAAGACGGCCTGTATTTACATAGTGTCTTAATTAATGAAAATTGCATTGGAGTGTAAACAGGCGGATGAATCGATTATCTCCGACGACAACGACGACGATGACAATAATAAAAACGACATACGCGCGCCGGGTCCAGGGCTGTAACTACGTAAAGTAATGTCTGCCAGGATGGCCCCATCAGGGCAAGTTATGATTCTCTAATTGAACCGGTCCATTCAGTCAGCCGCATGCAGAATAGAGCCTACATCCTAGTCCGTGCCGTCGCCATTCTAATGGCGAATTACATCAATATTATATGCAGATTTCGCCGCGGCGAACGCTCGCGCGCGCTTTATGCGTAGATAAGTTATTACGCATCGAGCTCGCGCTCGCGCCGTTAAGTACGCCATGCAGTTTCTCTCTCGGCGATTGCGCATTTCGCCATACAAACAGCGTCGTCGAGGATACAATGCTGAAGCAATACGTACACGGATTCGTCGTGCATGCATAAGAAAATATCCAGTTGCTTGGATAAAGACATTTGCGGCGTAAGATAGATGCAGATGCAGATCTGAAATTGAGAATCCGTAGATATGTCCAATGGACAAACAAGATTTTTTACATCAATCCTTATTCAATAATTTATGTATAACGATTCTTTGCTTTATCAGAGATATGATTATGCGCAATATTCATTACGTGGTGTGAAACACGTATGCTTAATCGCTGGAAAATTCCGGGAATCGAACATAATTATCCTCAGAAAAGTTCCACACTCGATTTCTCGTCATAAAAATGATTTTGTGTTCTTAACTTCTGCGATAACTCGCAGAGTTCTCCAAATAGATCCGTGACGATTTATTCAGAATCGAAGAAAATTACATCTAATTTTTATACGGTATCAGCGTGATCCAATCTGCCCGCGTTTCAATTCTTTTCAGTCTTCTGTAAAATAAGAATCGGGCTTGGAAAATTTGAAGGACGCGCTCCGTCCGGATTTTCCGACAAGTTTCCGCCAAGGGCTTCCCCACGTAACGTTCGTGACCGTGGAAGAGAGGACGAGATCTCTAACGATCGGCACACCGTGAATACGCGCGTGTGTGTGCGTGTGATCGCGGTACTTCCTACCGATGCGAATAATATAACCCAGATTTGCGCCAATAAGCCACATCCTACCGCCGCGCGACTCGCATACTCGCATAGCAGCAGCAGCAGCGGTCGCACAGTCGTGCTAGAATATAAAGTAGAAATAATAAGGCGCGGAGAGTAAATCCGACCCACTTAACGCTACTTAGCGCTTACGCTGAATACGCTTATGTTTTGCACAACATTATATCATACGAGAAACGTGTAACCGTGTGTGTCTTCGCGAGCGTTACGTAAGCTTCCTCCTCCACTACCTCCTCCTCTCGCGTTCGTTTCGCTCCTCTCTACGCCGCGTTACTCCGAGCGAGGATCGATCGCGCTCGCCGAGGCGTGACGAAGAGTGGGCCCGATCGCGATGCCTCATCGGGGGTCCGTCGAAAAATGCCGCATAATTTCTAGCCCCTCTGCTGCAATTAGTAATGCAAAGCGAGCCTCCTCGCCATAAGAGAAGAGGACGTTTCCACAAGATTCTCGAAATATCCTCCGGTTGTTATTAGAATCTCCTTAGAACATTCTTGGGAACAATTTTAGAAAAATATCCTTATGTTCTCTCAAATTATCTTCGGAATATTATTTTTACGCTCGCGAGGATGCTCACGAAAATATTTTCATCGTCTACCATTTGATCTGAAGAAGACGAAGCTTCTCGAAAATGAGAAAAGGCGCACGAATAATCGAACCACCACGTTAAAGGCGATAAGAACATTGCACAAGAGAAAAAAAAGCTGACCGTTATCGACCGCGGGCAATAACAATATGTGATTCGGCGGTTTTTATCGCGAGCCAATGCACGCGGTCCGCACGCGGGGCGCGCGCGAAATTCGTGCGGCCGCGCGGCATTCCTTCCCGTTTTTCCTCTAAAATTAGAGGATACAATGCTGCGTGTAATTTATCCGGCGCTGAAAGAAACGCGTCATTCCGGTTATAAAAGAGACAATAAAGAGTATTAAAAGCGGGAGAGCCAACAATGCAGATTGCGAAGGCTGCAATAATACGGTAACCTTCATAACGTCGCGCGACGGTACGTTCGTAAAACTCGGCGCGCATAATGCACATATCATTCGTAACAGTACCAATTTTATTATGCACAATGTACAATTTATTTCTGTCGGCGGGAGTCGTCGTCGGGACGGAGGCCGGGGCGAGGACGATAGAGGAGAAGAGGGAGACTGTGACGGACGAGGAGAAGAGAAGAGCGACGCGATGCGACGTTCGAGTGTTGTGACGGATAAAAATATTCTCTCTCGTCGCGGGCAAACTATAAAACAATGCCGCGCGCGAATTCGCGAATACGCACGCGTGCATGCCCGCAGGAATACCTACCCTTGAACCGACAATAATGTCGCTTATCAATAATTTACTATGCCGTGATGCAATACTCTTTACGGCCAATTAATTAAGATAAGTGCACGGAACGGTCGGCCGGCTCCTTTCGAAGACTGGGGCAGTGAGGGAGAAAGAGAGTTCGAATCGTCGAAACGCGATTTACAATATAGATAAATGCTCTGCTCGTGAGGAAAAGTCTCGTGGGGAAAATTGGGCGGAGTGATTTCAATCTTATTGTTAGCTTCCAGATTGAATCGCGACTCTATGCGTTTCTCTATTATCTATAAGAAAAATTTTTCTCGCTAAGTCAGTCGCTTGCATTATAGTCTGCATAAAAATGATTCCGAGATCTATTTTCCTCCCGAACCCGCGAATAATGTGTATAATTCCGCCACATTTCCGTTCTATTATTTTTTTCATCGGAAGTGAGGTAATTGTCGGATTAAAAAAAAATCACGTCGAGCACGACATAGAAGTCTTGTCGATATTTACTGATCTCACGATTTTTTCGCAGTATGCACGAGAGGAAGAGAAAGAGAGAGAGAAAGAGGGGGAGAGGGGAAAAAAGTTCCTTTCTCTCTCTTGTCCATCCACGCGCTTGCAATTTTTAACAATACAACATCTCGTTGTTCCTCTCTCTCCCACCACCGCGCGTCAATTTTCTTCTCTCTGTGTTGTTCGCGCGCACGCCGCTCTCGCATATCGCATTTACCGCCGCCACTGCCCCCTTCCTCCATCCTGGCCCGTGTTATATAATAAATTATTTCATAAATTAAGAGCTATTAACGGGTAATTATCCCTCGCGTGTGCGTGTTTTTCCGTGAACGCGGTTGCAGAACGTATTGCGGAAAATACACGAATGTAGAACGGGGAGAAAGAGAGAGAGGGAGAGAAAGATTAGAGGGAAAGGACGAAAGAGAGAGAAAGAGGAGAGCAAAAGCGAGAGGAATTTATTCCTATTCCAACATGTAAATTCCTCTAAGAACAATAGAAATATAAAATTGTAGAAAACGCAAGAGAGTAAAATGTAAATAGATTAGAAAGTATGCCTGGACGTTAATTGGCTTTTATACGAGAAGGAACCAAGTGCCAGTTATAACAATTTGTAGCTAAAGTATCGAGCGCAGTTGGTTTGTTAAATAGGTTAAAACTCACATTACTACGCTGTAAATTATTTTTATGGCGCAATACGAAATTGTATTTTTCGCCGGAGAAAGAAATTCGTGACGTAGAAGCGTTCGACTTTTCCCATAAATCGTGCACATATTGTTCAGTTCAGCTTGGATTTATTAATTCATTCAGTGTCGCGCTATTACTGTATATTCTTTCCTATCGGGATGGTTAATTAGTGAGGCAATCTTCATGTCGGTCGCAGGAAACCAATGTCTCGCGGCAATAATAAATACTTCATGTCTAATAAACCAGTCTCTAGTTATCATGTCGAATTAATAATGATTGCCGCGGTATAAATGAACAAACACGCATGACAATTTATCTCCGTTACATTCTATGTGAGACAGACACGATGGCAGATGCCTCTTCTGAAAGTGGGATAGTGTAAAATTTATTTTATTATATTCTAGGGTACATACGTATACACACACAAACACATGAAAATTTTCCCTCGGAACGAGTTTAATAATGTTCGCCACGCATGAGTAAATTTACGATCGGTGCCCTCCCTCCTCCCGTCAAATTTCTCGCCTCCCGTGATTACATCTAAAAATATAAATTCAACCCGGAGTTACTGATAACTTCTGTTAATTCAGTCGGAGACGCATTACACTGCTTCCTCCGGCGATTTTGCTTTCGTTATAAATGAAAAGGTCCCCCCTCTCTCTCTCTCTCTCTTTTTCTCTCTTGTCTCTTGCGTATTTTTTACGTTATAGTGCGCACTCGCGCGCGAACGGGCGAGATAACGCGGACGGGCGATAAAACGTGACTGGCGGAGAGAAAAATAGGAGGTGAAGTAAACAAAGATAAAATATATGTAAGTATATGATAATTGCGTTGCAGCTCAAACAATGACATAGTTTAGACCGCGATAAATGCACGGCACATATTAAATATATATACATAGTATATAGATATACGCGATCGAGAGGTGGAGGGTTGGGAGGAGAAGGGGGCGATAGCGTTTATCACTTTGTGAAAACTCGTTTTTCAAACTTATGTAAGTTCGCCACGACTATGCGGACGAGTCGACAGACGTCGACGACGATCCACCAGCGCGTATAACGACCGTTGTTATTGTTGTTATTGTTATTTAGATAATACTCGTACCGTTGCGCAACGGACTTCAGTCAGTGCGATAACCGACATGGTTTATCGTTCGCCAGGAAACTGCATTGCTTTCTCTTTCCTCCTTTTCTCTTATTCCATCTCGCCCTCCTCTCTTTTTTCGTGTGCGCCCGCGGCATCGGGCTAACCGGAAATCAGTCGTTAAGCCCGAAGCAATTATGGTCTCGGTGGCACGTGCGCGATCGGTAACTCGTTTCGCATCTTGTTCATCGTCGTCATTGGCGAGCACGAGCGAGGACGTACACGTGTATAAAAATGTTTATTGCTTCGCCCGATACACACGGAGATATCTTGCTGAAAAACTGAGAGACTGAAATAATTCTAATATAAATATAATGTCGACTTTTTTCTTGACATTTGCCACTATGTATCTTATCCCTCGGACCTCTGACATCTTAGCAATTTGAATCTTTTTCAGAGTTAAATGAGATATTTCCTCTCTATAAATGTTTCATATATAAACATGTAGTAAAACGGAGAGAATGTCTGGCCTTTAAAATATCTAACTTTTTCAACTCTCTTGTGTTGTGAATACGTTCAAATCGATACGGAGGAATTTCAATTGGGATATGACACTCGAGATGACTGGGTGATGGAATGTTATTCTCTACAAGCTACTAGGCTCGTAGCTTTCCGGGTCGGGACTCAAATTTCCATCACGGCAAAATACAACTCACCGCGACTCGTCGGTTGCTTCATCATATTTATTTATACGCGACAATTGACGTTCGCTCGCGCATCATTTTGTAAATATTACTCGTCGTTATGCACGTCGGCGAATTCTTCCGAACGAAAATGAGCGGCGATCGAGCCCGTCGTTGCTGGAAGGATCGTTGACGGCCGTTGCAAAAGCGCGCGCGGCAGTCAATGAATCGTTCGACAATTATCGAATTGAGCAGCGAAACGAACGCGAGTGCGCGACGTATGTGGAATAAATTAACCGCCATTCGTCCGTTGAACGAGATACAACCGTCATTAGTCATGAAAAAAAAAGAAAAGAGAAAAAACAAACATGTTGCGGCGTGCGTGCACCGTTATTCTAATTTCTTACGCGCTTCGCGTTTTCCCGTTATTTCCACGAAACACCGCAATGCCGGCAATTATTCTCACGCGTACGAGAGTTCGATACGAACTCTCCGCGGTCGCGCTGTGTATTTAGATACCATGAATCCTCGCAAATACTCCGAAAATAGCGACAAATCGTGTCGGCTGCGCTTAATCACGCTCCTGATTAAACGTACATTTACATGTCGATTAAGGACTCCGGAAATCCATGTCGAATTTCCACATCTGATTTAAAATCTAGAGGCTTGAAAAGATCTTAAGAATTAAAAATTCTTAGATTTTCCATTTTATCTTTGAATTTTTCAAGTCGCACGTACAGATTGCGTCTAAACTATAATTGTTCTTCAGCATTTCGCCAGCACGTACGTTGTATGCAATGGTTGGGCGTGTGCGCACACACGTGTTATTAATTATAATTAAAGCCGCGACCACTTAATGTGGAGAAATTCAACTTTGCTCCATACTCGTCGGCCGAATCGTTTCCGTCTCGTTTCGACAGGCCGACCGTGCGACATTTCGGCGTAATTAGACGGATGAGCCTTTGCAACGAGATATTATAAAATTATGTCATAAAAAGAAGGAGAAAGAGAGAGGACGAGTGGAGTTGTGTAATAATAATTTATTCCCGCGTCGCTCTCTTCATGTCTACGATTCCTCACTTTCGACGTAAATCCAGTTTCTCCTGTTGTGTGCTTTAATTGCAGACGAGTCATCAGAATGCGCATGAATTAAAAATTCTAAAGTATCTCCGGGATCAAACAAATTGTACAGAACAAAATTGTCGTCAGGTTCACTGGACAAACAACTGGTTACATATTTGATTTAATCTCATACAAAAATCATTTATGCAGAATATTCAAAATTCTCTCTGGAGATAATTTCCTTCCTTCTTCCTAATTTAATACATTTGTCATTACTCTTATTTAATACATTTGTCATTACTCTTATTTTATTTCGTTTTAAATAAATTTGTCCGTCTATTCATTACTTACGACCCCGTCATACGTTTCTCGTGCGTACATGATTATCTGTAATTCATGTAATGCGAGAGAAAGAGAGTAGCAATAGGATATCAGTCGAGTGGAGAGAAAGAGAGGAGGGGATAGTTTCAATGTGATCCGCACCGTGGCCGCGCACACAATTTAGAAATCGGGTCGTCAATCCACCGTAAATCAAGTTCGGGCAATTAAATGCGACATAATTTTACGATTAAAGTTTTTAGTGGGCGAGCGCTCTCGCAGCGGTAATGGAACGCCACCGGAGCGAGTGTATATTAAATGGTAAAATCCATATCGAGCTGCCGATCTACCCTGCCCACCCCCTCCGTTCCTTTCCCTTCGTCAACTACACCTCCCTCTTCTCCGTGCAGCGGGTATCGCCGTGCTCGGCGTTGCGTTCCGAGTTGCAACAGAAGCGGTAGCACCGGGGGAGCAGCGACCTTTGCCGCCCGTAAGTCAACGCGTAAGCTCACCTCGACTCGTCTTTCACGCGAAAAGAGTCGACGAGTAGGCTATCGTGACAGCTTAAAGCTTCTCGAACGTTGAGCACAACAAGACGCGTCACCGAATGTAATGGTGAGATTTGCAATGAGAATATTGGACCATATTTCACTCGTAAATAGTTCTGATTAAGTGAAAATATATATATATATATATATATATATATATAAAGTAATAGAAATTGAGAATAGGACACCCCGTTGATATGGCTTCTCGTGACGATAAATTTTTCTCCCGGAAGACAATCCGCGGAAGTTCTCAAAATATAGGCTTCTACAATATTTGTGCGAACTTCCCGAAACAGCTTGTATACTGTATTTCGTCTGTTATCGATATAGCAATATTTTTCTCAGAGAAAGGATTTTAATCGAAAACAACGTTTTATTCTTCGGTGTCCCTGTAGCGAGAAACGCGAGTCGAAAAACAGCCAAAGCATTATACGCGTTATATGTATGTCGAACAGATATATTATTGTGTGTCTTACGTAACAACTAACAAGTCGAATAGAGCAGCCGTCGTAGTTTATATTTCAAATTACGCAGATAAAGAGGCACGATCGGCTGTGAAACAATTTTTCTTTTTTTTTTTATTTTATTCATCGCGGATCCAGATTTAAAATTGTTGCGACTATCGATTGATCCGTCAAAAAGAGAAATAACGCTTTTCTCTCTCTCTTTTTCTCTTTGGCAGTTCGTGCGACGCTGTCTCTGTGACTTAAGCCCCGGAGATATAATAAAATCCGCGCAAGCCAGATTTTGTCGGTGCGCCCGGAAATAGACAAATGTACAATAATAGCGTCACGCAGCGTACTTGCATAAATTCGCCCGAGGGTTGTCGTCTAACAATACGCTCGTGATCTATTCGCGAATAGACAGAATACTGAAGATATAATTGATTTGCTGTTTTTTTCAACTACGTATTTATTAATAAACAAAATAAAAACCATTCTGCAACGAAAATCGCTGCTTAAACAAAGTAGAATTCAATATTTTTTCAATCGATCGTACGTCCGGCAGTTGAGTATTCTGCAATCAATCGAAAATAAAATAATAAAATATATTTATATTTACATTTCGAGTTGGGTTCTTTCCTAAAGAAACAAACTACGATAACTAAGATATATACTACATATGTACATATATAGGGGTTATTATCCATTATTATATAAGATCTATTGCTATCCGATAAGGGAGTTGCCAAGTAAGACGTGTGTTTAATAACTACAAGGATCGTTGTAGATAAACCTCTCTATACCCAAGATCGAGAAGATACGTGTCCGAAGCACGCGGAAAGATTGCCGGCGTGCGACGACAGGCGTCAGTCTGCCGGTACCACTTTCATCGTCGCTCTCTCATCCGTCGTCAGCGATAGTCCGATGTGTCAGACCGCGACGACGACGACGACGACGTCGTCGTGGTGCCTTCTTGACAGAAGGAAGGAGGAACACCGTGTGGCGCACAGAGCACATGAGAGCTCCGGGAAAGAAAAGAACCACGTACAAAGAAGAAGAGACTCGCGCGCGCGTCCAAGGGCTACGATTCGCTCGCTCGCTCGTTCATTCGTTCGTTCGCTCACTCGCGAGTGAGCGAACGAGTATACTATACACACAGGGGGAGAGAGAACGGAGCGAGCGAGCGAGCACGCACGTTCATTATGATTCGTGTATTTATATAAGGTCTAAAAATATACGCGCGCTGTGTGCCGGCGGGCCCCGCCCGGTATTTCATCTGAGAATAATATTTTAATGTACATACGTCGCCTGCCGCTCCACTGTCCCGGCCCTCCCTCGTTGTCGTCTTCCTCTCTCTCTTTCCCCCTACCGCGTTAATGTCTCTCTCTTTCTTTCTGTTTCTCACACACAGCCTCTCTTTGTCAGCCTTTCCTTTTATGCCAGCAGTGTCTCTCTTCTCTTCTGCCTTCCGATCTCGCTCCCTCCTTCGATTCTCGCATCTCTCCTCCACCTCCTCTTCCTTCCTCTTATGTGCCTCCGTCTCTCGCCGCCCTATTGCTTTGTGCTCGGCGCGTTTTTTGATGTTTCTCTCTCCTACGTGAGAGCTCGCGTTTGTTGCGCCGGAATTGTGCATGTGCGCTGTGCTCACGGTCGTGTAAGCGCGCGCGCAAATGTACACACATTATAATGGTCTCCTTGTGTGTACCGGGAGGCCGAGAGAGGATCTTCGAGCCTCGCTCGCACCGCCGAAAGGAGATTTTCGTGGTGCCCGCTGTGTTAATTGAGGCTTTTTTTCCTCTTGTCTCTCGCCCCCTTCCGTTTCCATCCATCTCTGCCTCTCTCTCTCTTTCTCTTTCTGTCTGCGGTTGCTTTTTGGTTTATGGCGTTACGGGGCTCGACAATTCTAATCCCATCGCTAATAAATTGGAATAACTGTCGAACACCATAACGCTTCTTCTCTGTCTGAGTCCCCTGAAAGGGGACGAACATCCTCTCTCAGTAGCACGGCGCCGATATTAATCGGAACTAGAATTAGATTCAGAAGAAACGCATGCGTGATGTTAAAACCCTACACGAGCACGTCCGGACTGGACTAAGGTAGTCCCTTCTCAGAATGTGCAGAAGCCCCTGAGAATATGTCGTTTCAGCACGTTCCTTAGATAACACAATGAAACAAACAACTATGTACTATACTAACGAATAGTCTTGTCGTAAAACACGTTGATACAGTTTCTAAATATTTTTCTCGAGGAGAAAAAGTACATGACATTTTTTGATAAAATAGAAGAATTAACGCGTCACAAGTTTAATGTTTCGCAGGTAAATCTAAGGATGAGTCGGTTGAGTAATTTTTAAATGAGTTTGTTAGCTGCTTCATTATATTCCACGTTACTTATCCATCAAATTATGAGATATGAGGCGCTCGGGAAAAAATAAAAACTGTAACTTTCTTATATAATAAAGAACTTTGCTGGGAGGGCAGTTCACTTTCTCACGTTTTGTAGCGTTGCATTAAGCGCTTCATATGCAATTTTAATTTCTTCCCGGTCGAGTCGTTTTGAATTTATTCCGATCAGTAGAACGTAACGCTCGTTTTCTTATTAAAAAAAAAAAAAAAAAATCTGAAACATCCCACGAATATTTTATGCGCGCTACGTCATTGGAGTATTTTTAGATACGCGCACAACTTCCTGCGATTAAATATAGAAGTGTAAGGCTGCCTATAGAGAAATATTTCGTCGATCGCCGTGTGAAGAGTAAATCATTTGATGCGAGCGTGCGGGCGATCGCGACAAGTCGTGTGGATAATGAGATACAACGTGCGTGCACGCGACCCAGTAACCGAGCGGCCGCCGCTACCGCGTCGGGAGAAACTCGTTGGAACGAGATCCCCTTGTATTTCAATTGTAAGAATCTCGGAGACCAGTTCCAGGCGCGCGTGCGTTTTTCACGATGTATCCGGGAAAGCCGGATATTCCGCGCTCCAACGTTGAAGCAGCGGCGACGGTGGGCGGTCGGTTGAGCCATCGAGAGAGATTCAGCCGTAAAATCGTTTTCCTTCCGAGCGCGTGCACTTTGACACTCTCATCGTGGCGTGTATTATAAATGCGATCGGAGCGTCGTTTTCGAGTTCGACCGCGTCGCCTTTGATGCAGTCGAAATAGTGCCGAACGTTGAGATGAAAGGGTCTGCCATTTGACGGTCAACAGCAATTTCCGCCATCAACCGAAAATGAGTTAATCGCGTTGGACTAATCTCGTTCCTCTGATCGCGATAAATGTGATTGGGGGGAGGGGGGAGGGAAAAATTGTTTCAAGACTGCCAAGATTATATTGCGTATTTATTGGGAGACAAAAGTGTGTAGGGATTCTAAAGGGTGTGTTGGTTTTAGCTGATCTCACGTAATAACGGCGTAAAAAAGATTATCGTTAATCGAGTGGGGAAGGTACTCGGGCTTAAGCCGGGCACATGTATGCGTGTGAGTGCGTGATATACTGCCCGGCACGAGCGGTAATCTCTAGTGTTTCAATAAATCTTATTCTTCCTATGAAATACGATAATAATAATTTATAACATAAACTATAAGCTCTTACCGCGAACCGCGTCGTTACGTTCGCCTCCCCTTCCTCCCTCATTCCCCCTCTCCTCCCTTTGCTCGCCTCCCTGACTTTTCTCCTTCAAACTGCTGTTCGTCTTTTTCCCTCCTTCATTCTCTCTCTTTCTTTCACCTCTGCCTCTTTCACGTACTATACTTATCGGCTGGTCTAACTAACTACCTACGCGCGTATGCTCGCGCCTCTTCACCCCGCAACCTTCTCGTCCCTCTCTCTCTTTCTCTCCCCTTTCCTCACCGCCCTCGCGTCACATCCCCCCTCTTTAGAGATCGCGCGCGTATATACACGAGTGTATGTCTTTAAATAAACTTTTATTTATACGACCAGTCGACGAGATGAATTTGCGCGATTCCTATCGTACACGGCCGGATATGCACGATGGATTCGAGTCGCTCCTACCAAATGGATTCCCCCTCTCCCCGCCACCCCCGCTTCTAGAGTCATTGACCGTCGATCGGTGTTTTAGACGAAGCTGTTTGTCGCCCGAATCCAAGATGAACACGTTATTGCGCGAGATATCCTTGAACAATCGAGTGATCCAAGTTGTTGAATTATTTTTCGATGTTAATTTCAATCGCGTGGCTTCAAATTCGACATTCGAAAATCGTGCTCGATCGGTCGGAAAGCGGAACATTTTCTAAAACGTTTCTATCAAATAAGTATAGTATACAACGGTTCGTATATCGTGGTCCAGCCACGATTTGTATATAATTATTCTTATATGCCACGAATAAAGCCGGTCGAGCGGTAAGCCAAGTGGTAACTTACTCCCTTATTTGCATTTGGTATTACTTTGCGTTTAAAAAAAAAGAAAAAAAGAGTAAGCGACTCTCGCTCCTTGAACCTTCCTAGCGCCGACTTTACTTAAGCAATCAACTTGTTATTTGACTGGCCGCTAAACTGACTTCGCGTAAAGTTATAAGATACCATTAACGTGTCATAAAACGTAAATGCAGATCTCTCGCTAATTGACTCGCCTCCCTTCGCATCCCGTGTAAAGCTGGATTACCCTCCTGTTGCCTCTTATTAAAAGGGACAAGCGAGAAAATCGCCCGCGTGGAATTGCCCTCGTGAAAAGTCAAGTTACCTCTCAATTATTCCCGACTGTGGAGTACACAGGCGGGGTATAACTTGGCGCGCTTGACCCGTCTCCGACGCTGACGTCGCGCAAACCCGGCGTCCGTTTGATCTCGCTTCGCTCGGTCGAGACTGCGCGACGCAGCGCGGCGAGAATTTTCGGGACGATTCATGACGACGGGCGTCCGACCGCGCGTATTAAGTTATACGCCCGGCGTGTCGATTGATAATGCAACTTGACGTGAGCGTACACTTGCGACTCGGCTGGCTCTGAGTTAGAGCCCGATCGCTCGAGACGCGCGACTCCACTTCGGACGGTATAAAACTCCACGCATGTACGTGTACGCGTGTAGTACACATGCACGTGTGCGCGATATACACGGCTGTCGTGTGTGTACGTGTGTACGTGCAAACGCAAGCAGCTATAAATTTCAATAAAACCCTTGCCTGCATGTAGAGACGTTGTGTGGCAAGTGAGAGGAGAAGAGGGCTGAGGGGAGAGGGGACCGGGCCGGGAATCGAGCGCGGGAGGGAGAGAGTGCGTTCGACACGACTCATATACGTTCATTACGAATGCATACGAGCACGTTAGATTGTACGTTAGTGCCTTGTAATAAAATATTGTAATGGTGGCCTACTTCTGCGCGCCACGCCGCGCTCGTAGTCGCCGTATAATATCTCCCGCGGCATTCTTACCGCGGCGGCGTTATTTATTCTGCGCCGTGCACAATGGCGACGGCCTCCGGCCCCATCTACGGGGTGTGCCGTTGGACATTGGCGAACGATCGCCAGTGAGTAACCGGGTGTTCGGGTCTCGTCTCCCTTGCACCGAAACAAACGGACTGACATCGAAAGTAGGAGAGACGCGAAGGTATCCGAACGAAAATCAAATCAAATTGGTGAAGCGAAAGAATCAACCCTGTGATTGTGATTCTTTTTTGCGAGAGACACAAAAATGGTACATACAAGATATTTTAAAAAGAATAACGATAAATCAGGACATTACCATGTGATTATTTCGAGAAATAGACTGAGCTAACAGTAAGACAAAAGAATTTTTAGAGATGATTTTTAAATATTGTATCAAAAATCACGCGATTGCTTTTCTGTCGTGCTACTGATATCCACATACGAGAAATCTTCTCTTCTCACCCGCTACATACGGCGAATCCGTTCGGATTTCTATACAGTCGGTCGGCCGAGGAGGTCCGTCATACGACAATGCCGGTCCGCAATTACATGTACACGGCCCGAGGTTGATTAATAGCTCATTATTGATACGTCTTGTCTTGTCGTTGGCGCTCAAAGGTGACCGCGATGGAGCAGCACAAGCGCGACGGAATGCAATAAACGTGTATTTATTGTAACCGCCAAATATGCAGCACTTTTCTGGCACCTCAATCTCACGGTGAAGAGCAGACATTCTGTCTCATAAAAATTATACATCGACAGCATTACGTTAGTATGTTAACTGGTGTGTGTTTCTCTCTCTCTCTCTCTCTGTGTCTCTCTCTCGGAACCGGTTTCACCCAACGCAGCGCGATTGATTGAAGCGTTGAGAACGATATAGATCTAAGCCGCGCTTATAACAGTATTGAGTTGATACAATAGTTCTGCTGTATACACCAGCAAGGTATTCTAGCTACCAGCCGCTATGAGAATAGCACAGCGAATACTAATATATGACATTGCTATGACGCAAATCATTTATTTGAATAATATAATAGATGTGTGTAGATGAAATTTTCATCTCTTGTGAAGCAAAATATTTCTATATTCTCATTACTTACTCTCACTGTTCGTCCGCTCTATTTATGTATCTTCTTTTCTGGATCGTAATGCGAAGTATAATATAAACAGAGAACGGTTATTTAGTTAATTATTGTTAACATTAACCGACATTGGCTAAATTGGCTTTAATGTAATAAATTACATATTAACGCATCACATTAATGGAACAAACGTCAGAAACGTTTTACTAATATTCATGTCGCATGCATCTGTAGACGTGCTATATGTCGCAATGTCGGGGAAATTTGTCTTCTATTCTGATCCTGCGGTGAGAGGATAGGGAATTTCAGAGTGATAACGACAAATAAGACAAGAATCTACAAAGTTTTGGCAAACGATTTCGAAATAAATTTTCTCCTGTTCACCCTTCGCGAGATACGCACATTTCCTTTCCTTCCACCTCGCAATCGTGGCTGCTGCTGGGTGGCCACGTGTTCTGGCATCTGGAACCGTATACACGGTGTCTTGCAAATTCTCGCAGCGATAAATGATTAACAAAGACGACGCGTCTCATGTTTTTTGCCACTGAAACGTGCTTCTTTGTCGCTTTTGATGTTCGTGTCGGGACTGACTTGGGTTGCATTCTACGACACATTCGTCAACGTTTCTTCGTCCACCATGAGTCTGTCATGATCGACTTTCCTGTTCCTCGTCTTTTCAGTTCCCTCCAACCGTTCCATCGTTTCTCCCTCTTCTACCTCGTAATCGAGAACGATCGATCGATGAGGTTTCCCGTTGTTTCACGCCACGTACGAGCGAGCATATGTTTACGCTGAGACGATGCATCGCAGCGTCGATCGGATTTTTCACAGGGTGTCCGAAATCTGTTCAGTATTTTGTGAAGCTGGAAAAAATGACTATTCGATCGTGCATTTTTATAGAAAGTCAATTACAGTCATTTCGACAAATTTTCGGCGATTTTTAGTACTTAACTTTTGATAGCAAACAATAAAATTTTCCTCCTGTCTTAAACTTAAGCGATTGTTACTGTATTCAAGATAAAAATTTTGTTAGTAATTATTTGAGATTTACAGTAGATTAAACAATTGTAATGAAAAATGGGCTTTCCATCAAAACTTTGCCTGAGAATGAATCTCTAATCGAAGGCACATCCGCCGAGTCTGGGACACTCTGTATATAAATGTTTCTCTCTCGCTTCCACGGCGAGCGAGTAGGTTTTCCATATGCGGCGCAATGCGGCGGATATTTTATTTGTATATCATTACACACATCGCCCCCTTTCCTACCCTCCGTCTCCACCTCGTCCTCCTCTTGTCCCTTTCTCCTTCCCCCGCACCGGTCCTTCTTCTCTTTCCTCATTTCTCGTTTTTCCTACACTCCTCGTCCTCTCGTTCTGCCTCTATCTCTCCCTCCCTCCCTTTGCCTCCCGTCACGTCGTGTATTTATTTTATTTTATTATTAAACAAACCTCTTCCTGTCATCCTCGCGCTAACATGCGTCTTTACACGTATATGGGATCCACGTCAAACACAGTCTCCACTTGACGCGAGAATCAGCTTACGCGACCATTCCAGACACGAAAAATATTTTTTTCCTACTCTCCCCTTCGTTCTAGGTATCACTGTCCCTTCACGTGCACCAAGCGTTATCTGAGAGCGCGTTTATCGCGACTCTCGAAGGGATTCCATCTTGAAGGGATCCTGTGCTTGAAGTGCAATTAAAAACCCGAGAGAGAGACAAGAGCAAACTACTGATAAATATTATTTTTAAAGATGCATATGTAATGTTATGGAAAAATTTATTAAATAGACATTGACATTGTAAATTGTTTTTATTCTATTTTATTCTATTTTATTTTATTTAGATTTAATTGACTTGTTTTGCTCTTTGTACAAGGAGCGCAACGTTTATAAAATCTCGCGATATCTTTATTCGCTTTTTCTGGCCTCTTTGTAAGCTCGAGAGAACACACTTGCGCAGATCTCTCGCTGCAGCGTCCGCAATTGCATTCCGTCAGCGTCGGGCGCATTAAACAGCGTGTAACGGCCGCGCGATGACGGATGTCAAGTTATATTTAACGGTAACGGGAGTTATATTTTCGCCGCGCTTTTGAGCGAGTTGCCTGGCTTGAATCGGAAGCAGCACGAATTGTGAAATGATTTCGACGACTTAACCGCGAAACGAAGCATCGCGACGTATTGCGAATGCCCACCTGCTGCTCCACCGTTGAGATGCGACGTTGTTCCGCAAAATATTCCAAAATAAAATAACACGCTTGCCGTTGGCAAGCATCTCTCGATACACGAACCACTCGAAAGAGAGCTTATCGATAAAAGAATCTGGCTTTTACTTTCACGCAGCTCTTTATTTAAAATTTAAGAGAAATGTAGAAAGAACATTTTCTAAAATTTTTCACAAAGTTGCGTGAAAGTATTTCTTCATTGAGCGCAGCGATCAATGACGGATAATTGAATTACTTGTGTAATTTAAACTAACTTTAAATATTCTGTATATTCGTGCACACATCCACGTACGCTTTATTTAAACACGAGGAAACTCTCACGGATGCACGGACGAAGACCCAATTAATTTTGAATGAGGGAAATAGGAAAATTCGAGCGCGCTATGCGAGAAGTTAATTCCGTTCTGAAGGCATCTTGATTCTTTGTTCCGCCTGGTTTTACGTCGGTTGAATAATTTTTCTCTCGGCGCTGTCTTGCGGCTTTACCAGCGGGGCATTTTGTTAAAGGTTAATTAAATCCAACGACAAAAGGCCGAGCGTTTCATTCTTTTAACGCGAGATTAACGGCGGAAAACGCGGCGGATTTTCTATTTTCATGCGTTGACAGAAGGCGGGCTCGTGCAGCACGAAGATTAAACGTTCTTCTTCGAATGCAAACACGATAGGGCTATCTAGCTGTGTACAGCTAGCTTTCCCAATCCTGTCAGTTTTCCTCACCGCTTTACAGCCGCATTTTTTTTTTCGACGAACTCAACCTCGGCTTTTCCCTATCGAAAATATAAACGTAGTTTGTTCTTCGGTTTTTTTTCTACTTAAAATTTACATTACTTTGCTAATTAAAATTTTTTTAATAGCAATGTGTACACTTTGTATCAACTCGTGGACCGTAACCGAGTTTTATTATCAACTTCTTGAAAATTCTTACATTTAATTATTAACGTAACTTAAAATTAATTATCACGTTACACACGTAAACGTAACGTTCACAATATTAATGTGCAATTATGATTCTTCTATTATGGAGAGAAATTCCAACACGGAGTGCGAATGTGTTTGGCTGACACTCCGTCGAAATTATTATTTTCTATGACCGCGGCAACTCTCTAGCACCGGCCCTCTGACGTTGCACTTTCGACATGCGTTTATTTTCCTCGTTTGCACTGAATCGCAGCGAATGTAGTCACGCACGTAAGCGGCGTCCGCGACTTGCGAGAGGATGGGACAGGGGGAGGAGGGAGAGAGGGGGGAGGAGCAGGGAACAGGCAGGGGGCCGAGTTATTATAACTTCATTATCATTACGACGTTTATAGCTTATTCATTATTGATGGCGTTTTACAAGGTTATTTTGCCGCTCCGGCCGGCTGCGCAATAAATTCTTATTAAAACCGCTTTACTTATTTAAACTGTATTAATTTCGTCATCGGCTCGATTGTCGTGCTTAACCACCTGGGGTCCTTTAAAAAAGCATAACCGCCCTCCATTAATAACCACGGATTATTTATTGCACGTATAGTATTGCGCAAAAATGGACTTTTATTTATGCGAATAGCACAGGCGGCTCGGTCCCGAAAATCGAAAAGAGGACCGGCGACTTTTGCCTTCTCTCGGCTTTCCATTGTAGCGTGCCTCCGCACAATCGTACAGATTTATTCGCGAATCACGACGGCTACAGCAACGTCGCGTTTCACCCAACATTTGCGTGTTTCTTCATTGACTTTTACTTATTTTCTTTCCATCTTTGCTGTATATATGTATACATATATATGTATGTATGTATGAACGCATCGGGCTCACGTATTTACATATGTTAGCTGATTTACGAATGCGAGGTGGTTAAGAATTATGAAGATGTACATAAATGCACGAATGTTATGCGTGTAATCGGAAGAATAATATGCACAGGGTGTTCCATTATTATCGAACAAATCCTGAATAATAGGTTTTCGAGATCGGAATAAGTTTTTTTTTCTCTCGACGGGAGACGTACCTAACGTATGAAAGCTTCGTATGTAATCGTCTTTGCGTTATTGTGTATTTTAAAATATGAAGTATTTTATGAATACCCAAAGAGACTAATTACATTTTACGACTTAACGAAGAAGAAAAAGGGTAGAATCAAAATAATGGAACGCGGAGAGCATCTGGCGAGAAAAAGTTGGCGCGGAAAGTATGTGTGTGTGTATGTGTGTACGTATGTGCATGTGCATGTGCTCTTTACGAATAATTCTGCGTTAAGGCCGCGTTGTCCGCCTCTCGTCGGAAAGACTGCCGGCGTATTCGCGGGGGCAATGCACTCTGGAATGCACTGCGTGGCCGGCCAGCTATGCAAGTTATAACAAGTATTATAACAATAAACGAAGGAAAGCGATTTTCGATACTGGGAGGAAAGAAAGTGCACTCGTTCGCTGGTTAATCCAATTAATTTTGATACTGTCGATTCGGAATTCTTGCGCTTTAATCTACCGTAAATTACGCTATACAATTGAGATTATGCTATTACCAGACAAAGATTGATAATTTGTCACAAGACAATTTTTCTATAGTATTTTTTATTTTGTATTTACGTTGGAGAAACATACACGGTTTGCTTCATTCGTCGTCTATGCTTGATAAAAATGCCATCAACTCGAGGTAAAACAGAAACGTTCGAGAGCTCTAGAAAGTGCAGCTGTGCGTAACTCGGAAAGAGCTTTCCGTACTCGGTCCTTTTAACTTCAGTAAGCTGTCTATAATAAACTACCAGTATCGACAAAAGAATGCGTGACTCACACAGGTGATTGCCGCATACGAAACCTATTATACAACCGGATCACAAGCGTCCAGAAGAGCCAAGACCTGCTTCTCGCGATGAGAACTCACCTTCGAGTACGATGAATGCGTGTCCTGCGAATCACTCAAGCGTATTTATTTGATACTTTCTGCTGGAAAAGAAAACTGACTTTTCGAATTTTTATTCAAGTCTAATTTCCTTTATTTATTTATTCTCTCGTAAAAATTACCTGTATATTAAATTATGTATATTAATTGTATAACATATTATCCAATTAATATTTGACTTTTTTTTAATATTTGATTTTTTCTCATTTGTAACAAGTAAATCTAAATTTTGTTTTAAGAACATCTCGATTTGTTTTTATATCGAACGTTAAAGAATCGAGTGATTTCGACATTAATTCTCGAATGTTTAGAGTCTTCATTGACTGTTCCTTTTGTATTCTGAAAATTGCACAGTTTGTAATAAAAGCCGATCGCATTCGGCATTTTCGACACGCGGGTGAAGGTATCGTCGTCGACCGCTTGTTATTGAGCGGCCGGGCGCGCGGCACGATAACGCGCGATATTTTTATAGACCCGCGGGGTTACGTACAATAATAAATATTGCGGTGCGATTAAATAATAAATCCCGGCACGAGATAGCGGCTGGTTCGCGCGCCGATCGAGGTGGGTGGTTCAAAGTCCTTTTTTTTCCACGTTCAAGCTTGTACAATATGGAATCTGCCTGCCTGCTCGGCCAAGTTGCAAGGTTTGCGATCTTCGAACTTTTATTTTTAATACCATCCTAAATTCTGAATTATCGTTAAGACCGTTTTTACCGTAGAGAATATACGTATAAATTGTCTTAATTAATATTTTAATTCTCGTACACAGGATAGTCGTTAATAGTCAAAAAATGACGATCTAATACGAAAAAAGAAAAGAAGCTGCAAAAATGTTAAGTAAGATTTAAACATACGAGACTTTATTTTTTTCAAGACTCGGTTTCCATATATAAAAAGAAAATCACCGATTTCTCGATCTTATCACTAATAATCCCGATTGTATATAATCCTAGAATTATCGTCACTTCTATATCAAACGGCTTATGATTAAAACAATTAATATAAATTGTTATACCATTAAATCATTCGTTTATATATGTAATTTCGTAAAAAATCGACTTAACGATATGTCACACTGCTGACACCGCAGAAAATGACAACTTTTTGCGCACGCGGCACAATTATTTCGTCGATAATAACCGGTGTCTTTAATTAACGTCGTGAAGAAGTGTCTCGATATAACTGCACGTGTAATCTACTTACTCGTTGCGGTCGTGTAAGGAAATCGAAAAGAAATGATCGGCGCCGGCCGATGCGACGCGCATGCCATCGCGCGAAAATATTTGCTGAATTCGTTCGGAAATACTACACCTGGGGGTGGTGCATCAGCATAATTAAACATCGCCAGTGATAAGGTCTAGACTGTCCGAAATTCCTTCCTGTTTGCCTGAATTCGTCGATTTTCAGTTCGATCTTTATTCGATTCCTACACGTCGGATCGATCTAACGAAAAGAGTTCATTTATTGACGTCAATCAGCTTTTTATATTACGAGAAAGAACAAACGTTGAGGGTATTGCAAAAACGCGCGAACGTTATCGCGATACAAAATAAATTACGAACGTAATTACAGCCATTAAACATAATAAGTGTGGAATTTACTTTTTTTAGAGGTTGTAAATAATTAACAAATGTCTGGAATATGCAAAATCGAATGAAATGAATAGAGAAACTGTATTACAGAGATATTCATATGTAGATTTATAGATATTATTCCGTATAAATATAAAACTTGTAAAAAAATATAATAGGATAAAGTTTTTTTGACAATAAATTCTCGCTTGACACACAAGAGTGTGCTAAGTTTCAAAGCACCTTCATCCTCGCATTTATCATCGATTTCCCAGAAGGATCGCGACTCGCACGTGCCGCTGAATTCGATCGATCGAGCGCTCGACTCGCCGCGGTAGCGCCGCTTTTTAATCCCTCCTCCGCGATGGCGGAAGTGACTGGCAATTTTTTTTCGGGTGGCCCGGCCCCGCACAAGCTGGAAAACGACGCACCAGGGGAAAATTGGAAACAACGGTTTGGTAAGCCGAAAAATCGCGCCGGGTGGTACGGGCGCGCACGCACACGCGCGCGTACGCACATACACGTACGAGTCCCGTTGCTTGGTGTGCGAGCGAATGCTAAAAAGCCGGGCCTGAATAAATAAACAGTTTTTAATTGCGGCCCGCTGCTGCCGGGTAAAAACAATAATTATTGGCTTGCCGTACCAACGTGTCCGTGTGTTACGCCCCTGATGCGACAAGCCTCCACCTTTCTCTCCTCTCTATCTCCCTTTTTCTCCCTCTCGTTTCCTCCCTCTTTCCCTCCAAATGTCCACCGGCAACGGCAACTTCCGGTTTCGGCAGCGTACTCGAGGAGGGAAGCCCGTCTAAACTTTCGCGGCGAGCTCAGCACAATGAGGAACGATACTTTGTAAAACGACGCCGTCGTTATGGCGTCAACGATAGAATGGACAGACGAACGAACGGACGGACGAATGGGTGGACAGACTCTGCGGAAAGATTCCGCGGACGTTTACGCGAATAAAAAATATCTGCGATGCTGCACATGGAAACTCAACAGTGTTACAAATATTACGAGTCTTTGGCCCTCCACCGTTGCGGTACATTTAGGTCCTTTTGGTGCGCGCGCGCGTTCTCTCGCTCTTTTTCTTGCACTTTTTGCGTTTGAAACGAAATAAGTGCGTATTCACTTTAAACATGAAAGACTTTTAACGTGAAAAGGTTGAAATTAACAAATTAACATTTTCATGTTAAGAGCGGAAACATGCACTTTTTCACGCAAAAAAAGACGTAGAAATGGATAGGAGATGTAGGAAATGCAGAGGACTTTGCAGAGAGCCTTAAATCCAAAACGCCAACTTTTTTCAGTATCATTAGTATCTTCACGACTTGTAATCTTTGTCAATTTTTGTGCATAACGTTATTTAGAAAATCATCCTCATAAATTATATCGATTTATATCAATTTATGACGAAACACAAGCTAATGTTCGCACAAGACAACCGATAAATGTTCAATTGCTATCAGTAATCATATTATAATGGTTATACGATTAACTCGATTTATCAAACATTTACTAATGAATACAAAGTACTCTATACTTACATATAAGTATGTCAACGCGTTCGTCAGCAAATATCGAATATTCAGAGCATGTCAAAAAGACGGAAGGTATGCAAACGTGTGATACACAAGTTGTCGCATTTGCATATGGTAACGACACAAGCATAAACATACATTATCAGCGCAAACAGTGCAGTATTGTTGAAGGGAAGGGAGGTAAAAAAATGCGCGCCGATCACAATTATCGCAATTTATTACTTTCCGGTTTGTGTAACCGTTACTCACGTATTGCAAACACGGCAGTCGTAGGTTTCGAGATGCACCCGCAAGAACAAGGCGGAGATGCAACGCGCCGCGACGCCCGCACTCGTGCCTGACGTCGCCACCGCGAAAGAAAAAGCACTTCGCGAATAATAACGCTAGCATTACGGACCATTACGCACCAACAGACACGCTTTGGGACGAGGGAGGAAGAGAGAGAGAGAAAGGTGAGAGGGACGGGATTATATTGTATTTTAAGTGCTGCTAGTCGAGACTGTAGTCGGCAATTAAGCGACATTTGCGAAACGATGCGTTGTAGAAAGAAACGTACTGTAAGAGTAAAAATACTTACAGACATCGATATCGCTCGGTAGAGCGTGGAGAAGATTATTCGCAATGCAGTGTAAAATTATCGTCCCTCTATTCTTAGTAATGTTGTGAAAAAAAAAATATTGCGCTTAAAATATAACGTAAAATGCAACATTTAATATCGGGTAATCGTGTTTTCCGGTTGTGACGTGTTCGGCGCTTATGCGGTCAGCTGTGGAAACACGTGCCGCGCATGTTGCGAGTCGATTAAAAGTAATTACCGCAGTCAGCGGCCTCCTACGGCCGATAAGACCGCGCATCGATACTCGGCGAGAGATAACGACGTTCCTTCGCGTGCGGAGAAATTTATAAATGGACAAATCGTTTCCTCACCAGCTTCTGCCCTCCATTTTATAAAAAGCGTTTTACCGATCATATCACCTTGTATCTCCTTGAATTTGTTGAATTGCTTTACGGAGATTTCTACTTATTTTAATTCTATCCTTTTCCAATATCTTTTATTAATTGTATATTGTACGCTATTATACTTCTTTCCTTTAAGTCTTCTTGTTTTTGCCAGAGCAATAAATTCCTTTCTATCTCTCTTTCTCTCTCTCCGCTATCTCAAAAAAATAATTGCAGAAAAGGCTGTCTCGCGCGTGAAAGATCATTGCGCCGCCTTTGAACTTCGTGCGTGACAAAAGACATCGATTAGGCTATTGATCAAGCGTGATTGCATACCCGCGAGTAATTACGGATCGCCATTGTCACGGCAGGTTTTTTTGACCGTGATAAAAATTCAGCAGATCGTTGAACGAGCTTTTGTTATTTATTATTTCTGCAGTTCTTTTTGTCCACACTATGTGTAATTACTTATTAGTATCGTCACGGTAAATTTTCTTTAAACTGATAAATTTTAAAAATAGTTATTCAGTTCACTAATAGTTGATAAGCATTCGTTTCATACAAAATGTAGTTTTTTAAGCTTTAAAATATGCAACCCTTAATGAAATTATTTTTTATTATATTCAGAGTGAAATATTCGATCTAGAGTTTTTTCCCTCATGCTCCAGTAATTCGTGATGGAAAGCGACAGCTTTGTTCGATGTGTGTCCGATGCTCGTATGCAAGCATACCCGAGAGAGAGTTAATATCTTTGGGATATAAATTTTTCACACGTCCCACCTCTCTCGTTCCTCCGAGGTGTCGTCGCGAATAGGATGAAAGAACATCCCCGATAAAATTGTACGGGGCGTAACGCGTGCGAACGCCGTAACGAAAACTCACCGCCTTTCCTTCGCCTCATAACACTGTAGTAATAAGCGCTCTCGCCTGCGCTCGGCGTCGCTATAAATATCGTATAGTAAACATGAGAGCAGATAAGAGGAAGAGCGAGAGAGAGGGAACACGAGAAGGTAGAAGAGAGAAAAGAAGAGGGGCGCGTGAAAACTTCGGCTATAATAAAATACAGATAAGTGCGCGAACAAATAGCCCGTACCGCGGGATTTAACCGCGTCTCGTGGCAGGAGGGTAGGAGGGCGAGAAGTAGTAGAGAAAAGGGGGCAACAAGGAGAATGCAACGAGCGCGAGGAAAGGGAAACAGAAATAATCGTGGAAATTACTTACGAGCTCTGCGCCGAAGAAACCGGAGGAAACGAGATAGAAGAAAGGAGCGGGGGGAAAAGGTTTGTAGAAGGAGAGGCGTAACACAGCTCTTTCCTCGAGACTTTTTAATTATTTATCGCGCTCGCGATATTTCTCTCCTTTGTCGCGCGAGAATAAGACAGCGATGCGATTTCGCGAATTACAGCGGGTATCATCGGGATTGTGGACGTTTACAGGGAGGGATACGAGGCTCGAGCAAGAAGGCTTGGGAAGATGGTATTAAGCGTGTGGATCAGTTCGCAATAATCGTGACTGCGGCCCGAGTGTGACGAGCAAACATTTCTCAATGACAACGATCCTCATAAAATGTTAAACGTTACGGCAATTAAACTATTCGTTGGAAAATTTGATGATGTCACGCTATGACATATATTATACTATATGTTGATGCCGATTTGTCATAATATTCCACGAAGATTTTAGATATCGTCACTTAAGTTCTCATTGACGAAGATTCGTGGGATTAGAGGAGAGTCAAAAAGCTTGACTTTTTTGAAAAGAAGAGGCGATCGCAACGAGAAGCAAAAAGTGGTGGTGAGCATTTTACAAACGTTCTCCCAAAGAAATTTCGAAGCGGTAAAGAACGAAGAGATTGCAAGGCAGAGGAATGGAGCGCGCGAGAGAAAGAAAGAGAGGCAGAGAAAAGGAGACGGCGACGATTAACGTCGACGTTTTCTTGCGTCCGCTCGGCCGGCGCAATGTTTGTTCTGGGAAATGCAATCACGCTGTCATATAAAATATAACGTGTTTCCTTTTTCCCCTTTCCCCCGTCTTTCTTCCTCGTTTGTCTATCTCTCTCTCTCTCTCTCTTTCCCTCTCCTCTCCTCCTACCCTCCCCCTCCCTCTACCATCATGGCAAGTTGCGGCACCTCCTCTCAATTTCCACGCTGTCCAGAGAACACTGACATTAGGCTCCACCGTGGTTTGTAAATTATGTGAAGTACAGGCTGTGCTATTTTTTTCTGATTGCACTCGTTTCTCGGAAGCGTGTTAACGTGCCCTCCCCACCTTTCCTTCCTCTCCCTTTCCCCCTTTCTCTTCTCCTATCCGTTTTCCTATACTGCGGCACGTATGTACGCACATGTGTGGAAACGTAGTTGCTAATGTCTACATTGTGCCGCTATGTTTCCTTTCTACCGCGGTGGTCTTCTCTTGGAGAAGCTTAATACCTCTCGCGCGATGTGCAACGGGTATACTCTCGTTCTTTCTCTCTCTCTCTCTCTCTCTCGTCGCCTCTGTCTTCCCACCGGAAAACGCGGGCGTGGATACACCTGCTGCGACCTTAACCTCGATTCGTTGGAGTCGCTTCGCGGCGAGTAGGCGCGCGACGAGTGGAGAAAATTCACAGTCAGTTGGTCGATCGAGGTGATTTCGAAACTGAGATAGTGAGATATAAAAATCAAGCGTGGGATTTATGAATTTATTATATATTTCTAATGCTTAGGAGAAATATTGTCGATAAAATAAAAATTGTTTCTTGTCGAGTTTCTTGCACTTCTCATTATTTTTCCAAATGGCTCTTAGATATCGTAGTGCGCAAGAAGTATTAATAAACTCCATTTACAGATTGAATTTATTACGTAATAATCTATTAAGCTTTTGTTAAAAAATTATGCTAATGCAGGGATATTGTATTGAAATTTGGACACAGCGAAAGCCACGGGGTTTATCTCGCTTAGAGAAATGAATTTTAAAACCAGTTTCCCTTTAAGCTTGCCAACGACTATCTTCTCGCCTCCTCCCACACCCTCGATACAGAGTTTCTTTTGTAGACGTGAGAAGAGGAGAGAGAAGAGAAGGCGAAAGGGGGGAGGGAATCGTGGAAGGAGTACCACGATTAGGTTTCATACGAAGGGCACCAGCAGCAGCAGCAGCAGCAGCTGCCTTACGACGTGAGATAACACGGGGGTCCCTTAAAACGTGCCGTAAGAGCGATGTACGACTCGAATGTTCTCCCGTCTCCCTGTATGCGTGCGGGAGCGCAACGTACATGTGTACGTGCGTTTAAAGAAAGACTGGAAGGAGGGGAGACGTCAAGGAGAAACAGGAGAGGGGTTCTAACCATGTGTATGTGCGTGTGTTTGAAGAGAAACATATTTCTTTATTATTACTCCCACCGAGCTTATTTTTCTTACCCGCCGACTTGCATTCCAGGTGGGTGGGTTTGCTCCTTCTCCCCATGTCTGTCTTCTCGTTTGCTCTTTCTGCCTCCTTTCCTCTTCTCGGACCAACGGGAAAGATTCAACCCCGAACGCAAGTTGTTCCCTTTTTACGCGCACATCGCCACGAGAAATTGCGTGGCGCGCCCAACAGCGCGCAAGAACCGAGGAAACGGAGCGCATCTATTAAATACTTTCCTTCTCTTTCTCCTTCGCGCGTCTCTCTTTTTCTTTCTATGATAGAGCAGCGATTGCTGCTCCAGCACTAACGTAACCGTGCGTTGCACAATGATAATAACCGGCGAGATTAAGGCAATAAAAATTACGCGGGTGGAAAGAGACCGCGAGCAAATCCGTGGCGACATTGGCCTCGCGCATCCTCTGATCCTTTAACCGTTTTTATCTTGAAACGCTTTCTTTGTACAGAATACTTAAGGAAGCAGGATACTTGGATACGTATCACATTTCAAGAGCATAAAAAAATTAGAAAAGTTTAGATAACTAAGATAAGGAAGTTATAAAAAAAGATATCATTTTTTCTTATTTTAATAGAATCGTCTCTTCGTATTAGCATTTATATTATTTGCAACTTGTATATAACGTAGTTTTGTTTTATTTAATTATTTCGCAGTGCTCAATAGGATATAGCAGCGCGAAATAAACGAAGATTCTTTATGTTTACGAGTTTTTTATGTTAACGTATTTATTGCACCAAGTTTTACCTTAACGAACCAATAAAGTGTGCTATATTATTCACTTACGACATTTCTTTATCTCGCACGACGGTTCGCAGCGTCGCAAGATCTTAAGATAAATAATTCAGGCGATATAAAAATATATATAAGAAGTGCCGAGGTGCGACTTTATCGCAACAAAACACGCGTGAAATTCTTCCACTCGTACCTGCAAGCCAAATAAATTGTAAATCAAGTTTACACATGTAAATATTCACCGTGGCACCGAGCGGCTTGTCGTTGAACAAGACAAATATTATATTTCGAGCTCAACTCGAGTGGCGATTCAATGCCGTTTCGCGTCAATCGTTTTATCACCTATTGCTTATATAATTAAAATGGGAGAAAAACAACATTACGCAAGAAAACCAAACTCTGAGGTCATCCATTCACGGGGATGGACTTTGCTACGGGATTATTTGCTTAAGAATATTTATTTTGCGAAATTTCTCTTTCGTGATTGTCTAGTAGAGTCGCATTAACATTTCTTGTGTAACATTCTGGTATGGGCCCCTCCCACGATCGGCATTACTGTCTCGTTTAATAATACCGATGACGAACATTGACGCTGTTTTTTTGCTTTTATAATAATTATAGTTAATAGTATACGTGTAACGCACAAACTAAACGTTGTACGCTCACGATGCAGGCGCGCTTCAAGATTCACGTTCCTCTTCATCTACTTAGTGGCCGCGTTTAAGCTCTAAATAGCGGCTGTCCGCTGCTCAATCGTTTGACACGAGAATCGCGGTTCAGCATGAGTTGGGAAATAGACAGTCGCGTTTGGTGCTAAATGCACGCCGAGAATACGGAGCGCAGTCTCGAGGAGCCGCGCGATGCGAGCATGCGATTCTAATGGCGCGGCATCCCGGGGAAAGGAGACGGCGGGGAGGTAAGGAAAACGCGTGCACCGCGGCCTAACGATCACGTGCACGAAGCTGCTCTCTGGCGCGGTTCACGTTTCCAACGAGGACGGCGGATGGTCATCACGGTCGTGCGCGAATGGAGTCATCGTTCCCGCAGCGTTCGACCTCGAGATTCGTCGTTTTCTTTCTTCTCTCTCTCTTTCTTTCTCGGCTCTTTTCATTTTCCTCCGTCGTGTTTTCTCTTTCACTCGAGCTCTCTTTCTCGTCACTCCTTCCTCCCGTCATTATTCGACTCAATGGATCCGACTGGATTCAACTTGGAATGGTTTTTCTTTTTCTTTTTTTCTTTTTAACTCGTCCTCTCAACTGTAAACATTACTTTTTTTATAGTATCGCACTTATCGCATCAGATATCGTTCCTCTTTGCAACTTTCATTATCTTTTTATTAAGAAGAGCCCGATTATTATTTTGTGACACATATATTGCCTCATTTTTCGTATCTACAGTAAATATGTAAGGGGAACAGGCCTAAAGATAATGTAAGAATAATATTTGCTATTACGCACATATATTAGTTTATTTTAAGAACTGCTCTTTCTTGATATCGTCATTCTATTCTGATTATTATTCTGTCGAAATTTTGTTCTTGGTACCGCGAGACGGGCGATAAACTTTTAGAATCCTATAATAAAACTGCTCTTCTTTCCCGTCCTCAGAATCATTTACTGCATGTAAATTATCGATGTCGCGGAGAAATGAAGAAAAAAGTCCGAGCCCGCGTCTGCAAACATAATTGCGTCGGCGGCAGCGCAAATATTTGTAATGCTCGTAAGAGCGGCGTCGGAACAGAGAAAGAGAGTGTAAGAAAGAGAAAAAGAGGGCGGGTGCGATAAACTCGCGAGGAAGACGACTATTTCGGAGGCTTCTCCGGGAGCCCCTCTCTCTCTCGTAGTCGAAAACCAGAAAAGCGGCGGCGAGAACTTTCCATACCGACTGTACTGGCGTCAGCCTGCCGCTACGGCTGTTATTATTTGTATATTATAATTTAGATACAATTATATCGTTCTCCTCGTCGCACGCGTCGCGCCGTCGATAACGCCGTCTCTCCACCACCGCCGCTCTCTCTTTCCCTCCCTGCGTTCCCTGTTACTCTCAGTCTCCCGACCGCGCTCTATCTCGCGTTCTTCTCCTCTCTCCTCCCCGACCTCTTCTTTCTTCCTCGCACTCGGCATCGTCGTCGAAATGCCGCCGGTGCGAGGCAACGCGAGCGAAAGAGAAAACGAGGAGGCAGCTCGAACCCGACTGAGAAAGGGAGGGAGTGAGAACGAGACAGAGACAGAAACGTATAATAAAGTCTCCAGGAGGGTGAGGAGAGTGGAATTGTGTTGCGTTGTGTAGTGGAGAGTTTCGAGCGAGGTGTTCGTGGGCACGGTGCGCAGCGGGGTGGATGAAAGGGTGCAGGAGAAAGAAGGAACGTCGGCGGGGAGGAGGGAGGGAGAGGGAGAACGCAGGTGAAGAAGAAGGAGGAAAGGCATTGCAGCGACGGCGGCGACGGCGACGGCGACGACGAGGAGCGGGACCGAGATAGCAATAAAATATATTACCGGAGAAAAATGATGGCACCGCAAGACAAAGAGAGGCCGATGTGGCATTAGTGGCAGCCTCGAGGAATTCCACCGCGCGTTATTTCGTTATGTTCGCGGCAACCTGAGTTACCTGCCGCCGCGGCCTCGTTCGCCTGGAAACGCTCGCTTCATTCACCTGCGTCGTTTAGAACGGAAAGAAAAAGAGGGAGGAACGGTAGACGACTTCTTTCGTTTCCTTCCCTAATGCGTTTTGAATCCGTCTGGCCGAGGCCGCTTCCGGTCGCGAGGCACGCTCGTTTTCGGCCGATCTTCAAGCGCGATATCATTTTCGACGATGTACGTTCATCACACACGTCGCACATTACGTGTAACAGCTTCCATTAAGAGAGTGTGAAACTAGAAATCTTCATAATTTTCCTTTATCGCGGCAATTACCATGCCTTTAATGTCCTGGAAAAAAATACAACGAGGAGCTTATCGGACGTAGGTGTGGCTCCGTTACGTCAATAATATTGCGTGTCTTGATTAACCGACTACGGCTGGTTGCCGCTTCCTCGATTTAAAATTCAGTGAACTATAATACGCAATAACAGCACGGAACTAACGAACGTAGTTTTAATAGAGGTGTCGGGGAATCACAAGATTATAGACTACATTCTTATTACAATAACTCATTATTAGTCCTTACGGACTATATCGTCTGTAAAAATCAAACGAGATTTCCCCCGATTCTTGGTAATCGCATGAATCTGCCCGTTGCCGCGACGCCGCGCCGTTCATCGTCCCGCGATCGCATCTCGATCTTGCTCGCGAGCTTTGAACCGCCTGGGTATGTATATGTATATATAATGCACCGGCTGTAAAAACGAAACGTCGTTTCCCGGAAAAAGAAACGCGTGCGGCCGTGGGCCGACATGGGAGGTTGGGTGTGTGGGGCCGTTGGCGGAGGGCGAGAAGAGGGACCGGCGGGGGAGAGGGGCAGGGAGGGGAGAGCGAGGGCGTTTTGTAATTTCTATAATTTAAACTCCGCGGCAGCTGGCGCGACTCGTAATTACTCTAACCCGCGTGGAGGAACGCGTGAGCCTCTGCGTGTTTACTTTTAATTCCTTCTGCCGCCGGCCTCGCGCAGCGCAGCAGCACAGCCACTCCTCGATTCAACACAATATCAAACGAAACCCGGGCACCCCCGTGCCACCCTCCGTTTCTCACTCCCTTTGCGGTAGCGGGGGATAGGTTAACAACGAGCGCGGGCTCAGAAAGAAAAAAAGAGGAGTCTCGCAAACTTTTCAACTCTCCCCTCCGTCCCTCCTATTTTTTTCTCCTCTCCTACAACGCGCCGTCGGTCTCTTCCGTCTCTCTCCGCCCCATATTTTTTCTCTCCCTCTCCTTTCCCCCGCAGCCGCTTTCAACCACAACTGTGTGCTCTATGCGGCTCCACACGGATAGAAATTCCGAGAAATTAATCTTTTTACACCGTTCCCCTGCTCGCCTCCCTCTCGCCCTCACCCGCGGATTTGTATCTATCGCGGATGCGTACAGCGTTGCACAGCTACGGGAAAGAAGGAAGAGAGTGCTCGTCGGAGCGCTCTGGGACAGCAGGTCCCTCAAGAGTTCCGAGTGAACGTGCACAAAGCACGAATGAGCAACAATAAAGGCGGATGGGTATGTTAAATGGCGCAGCGAACTGTGTAAAAAGAGATATACATCTACATGCATCAGGGTGTGTCGGAAGTCGCGCTTAGGTGGCAGACGATACGACCAGTTTGCATTTTTCCTTATGTAACACGCTGAGCGTCCGACTCCTTCGAGATATCTGAAAATGAAAAATCCGCGTGTGGTTTACGCGAAACGAACCTTCGATTTTTGTTTCTCTGCAAATACGCGTGATAAGATATTATATATATATTTTTTTAATGTTAATTTTTTTTGTATATCGAAACGAACTGAATGTGACAAAATCATCCGAATTAGAGAACAAGTCTGCTGAAACACGCTGACCTCGTTTGAGCATTAACGGGTTAATAAACTGCAACTCCGTGAGCTTAGATAGCGCGCTTCTAAGTCCGTTGTTATTATATCTCCTTATCTCTTGTAACTTGATGTTCAAGTAATTGTATAGAACGCTTTTGTTCTTGATATTCCTAGAGCACGACGAATTATTGTTCTCTCTCTTTCTCTTTCTCTCTCTCTCTCTCTCTCTACCATCATAAACGACACCTACTACCGCTTAGAACAAAACTGAACACTGTATCTTGGAACCTCGCTCCCTTCTCTTTTTCCCCGTGCTCCTCCCTCCCCCTCCCTTCTCTTTCTCTATTCCCCCTTCCTTCCCCTTACGCCTCCGCTCTTCTCTTCACCGCGGTGCTTCCACTCGTTTCTGCGACTCGTTGAAAAATCGTCCGTCGTAAACGGGAACAGCGGTTTTATTGTTCCACAGCAGACAATGCCCGGGAATATTATAAAAACTTTCCGACGGAATATATTAACGTTAACTCATCGCTTTACCGTTAGGCAAACTTTTCGGTCGAGCACGCCGCCGCTTCGTCTTCGTCCCCGTCTCTCTGTCACGGCTCGTCTCCCCGCTCTGCCCCTCTCATGACTTTTTATGTTCCCTCCTCCTCTTTCCGTGACCCCTCTTCGCCCTCCTCTGCCCGTTCCACGGACGAGAATCGGCGATACAACCCGCACGATAAATACCAACCGCCGCTGGATGTAATCTAGATCGTCGCTATGTGGAGCGTAGTGGAAGAGAACGCCATTTATGGATATCGTAATGGATAGCGTGTAACTGACGTGGCCTAACGACCACGACGAAAATTTGTATAGCGTGTGCCAAAAGTGAGAATTGACTTCTAGGAAACGGACTAGCGCAAAGAGAACAGATATTAATCGGGAATAATATAATGATGTGTTTGTACGAATTAAATTTTTTTTAACGAAATAATTATTTTTCGTACGTACTTTTCTATGAAAGCGATACATAGCGATAATTCGAAGCGAAAGCGATAATTCTTTTGACTGCGGGCGAGCAGTATATTTTTATCTTATTCATTGAATTCTCTTATCTAGATCGTAGGTCATGGTCTAATGATAGGTCCATAGTCCAATAACAGAAATTTTAAAATTAAAATAAGGCTATACGAAGCACCTTTTTCTGACATCTTTAGGCCGTAAAATGCCAGCTATAATTCATTTTGTACTTCAGTAAGAATATTTCACCGTTATTCCATTTCCCTCATTTGCAATCGGGAAGCTGCGCGTTAAGTCGACCTAAATCCTTCTTTCGCATCGGTTAGATATTTTACATATCCGCGTAATATTTTATTTTATTGAGCCTTGGGTCATTTAAATGAATAACGCGATATTTATGCGTATTGCATCGCGAAGAACTTTGAATGGAAATATCCCTGAATCGTTTTCGCGGACGAATCGTTAGCTCGATCTTCTCTTCGAGTCGGATCTGCAGATCTCGTACTCGCACGAGAATGCAAATTGAAAATTGTGTTCAGATTGAATATCAAACCAGACCGGGGACCAATCTTTGCGATTGCTGCACTTGTAATAATTAGAGTCCAGTTCGCTTTAAAATAAATTGTTATATAATATAACGGCAAGCGCGCGAAACGCGAATGCGATACATTCTTCGGCGATTTTGTCATCCGGGTATGCGTTTCATAGAGCGTATCGATTACCATAACTACGCGGTTTACGCATTACGCCTTGATATATTATGCGTGTGCTCATCTCGCGGTTTCAAAGACTAATTTATTATAATTCGGAAACGCGGCCGTGTTGTAAGCGCATTCATATTTTAAGCAATTCTACACCCTAAAAGAGAAATGCTCGTTTAGGTAGAATTGTCTATAATGAATAATATGAAAAGTAACATATCCAAATAATGATTTTAAAATGTAAATATTTCCAACTCCGAACTTTCGACTCTTGAGAGGCAACGGTAATTTATTAACCGGAATTCTTAACCCTTAAACGTATTCAACTTTGTGTTCGACTTAATAGCAAACAAATTAATTTTACGAGACGGTTGCACACTGCCATAACGAAAAGTAATGTGCTATCAAACCGTACGTAAAATTCCGTGTCGCATCACAGAAGATATTATAAATTACAATTTGTCTGGTTAGCCTGAGTAAATATATCCAGACTAAATATTACGAAAAAATATTACAACATTATGAGAATACTTTTACGTTTCACTCGCAACGCTAAAACGTAAGATTCTTTAAAATGTGTTGTTGTCAATGTCTGCTTCGGCGAATAAAAAATCAAAATAAGGCAATAAAAATAACTATTTAAAGTAACATAGTTTCTAAATATTTAAATGTCACAATAAAAATCCGTTCTCAAGCTAAGAAAGTAGAATCTTAGCATCTTCGTTTTTCTGAATAAGTGCTAAAAATAGAACGTGGTAAAATCCCAGATTTCGTGTACGGTATCTCGGAGCTCATAATTTTCCAAGTTCGATTTCTCGCGATAGGAGTCGTCCTCTCCTGCGTTCGTTTCTCGACAAAGCGCCACGTCACGCTGACTCGTAATTATTCCACCGAAACGGAACCGCCCGAATGATCTACCGACTTGTATCCAGGCTGCGTTTAGGCAGCCCCGCGTCTGCCCGAGCAGAGCGGAAACTACGTCGGTGGCCGGGAGAGCGACGATAAACTTTAATGTATTCCGAATTATTAAAATATATTCTCCGGTACGTGCGCGCGGCATACCTTAGAGCGAGACTCTGTCCCAGCGTCAACCCTACAAATTACATTTATAATAACTTATTTGAATTTATATGCGCGTAATAGCGCGGCGACCGGTCCGGCCGGCCGGCCGGCCGGCGTGTATTTATGCGCGCGCGGAAACGAATGCGAACGCGACTTATTACGAAGCTGGTGTTATATACACACTCATCCGAATTTATGGGCGTCGCTGTATCGTTTGTCTCGTACCTGTACGTGTTACGCCTGCACGAAGGAGCGTTTAACAGGTTCTCTCTCTTTCTCTCTTTCGAATCGAGATAAGACGCTCGACGTGCGGAACGCTTGCAGGTAGGGGGCGATGATGGATGTGCTGTGTTTCGAGAAAAACCATGCAAATTCGTGCGTGATATAATTGTGCAATTGTTTCGCAATTCAGACGGGGTGAACGGATGATGGGACGTTTCCTCGATGCAAATGGTAGATGGGACGGAACAGAATTTAGCGGCACGCGGTAAATATTGAAAATTTTCCAACGGCGAAATCGTAGAGCGGAAAAATTTCTGAAAATATTCTCTTAATGTATTCCCCGATAAGATTTTTAGTCGGTTAGTCTTTCTTTCCTCTCGAACGTCAATTAAATGTCCACTAATTAAAATTAATCTTTTAACGTGGGGGGAGGGGAGATTAATTGTATTTAGCAAAGTAATAATATTAAATAATAACTAAAAAAAATCTGGAGTAAAAATTCGTTTGTTCAAAAATCGATCGTGCTCTTGTGAAAAATTAAGTCAATGACTATTTCTTCAATTTAGTCAATAACTATTTCTTTTAGTCTGGCTTCCGGTGATTAAGGAACGTTCGCTTCCTCGAGAAAGGCACTTCCAAGACACTCTGTATGTTTTCGCGTGCAGAAAAAAAGTCACGCTACTTAATTTCGATAAAATTTAAAAAAAGAGAATTGTCGTGAAAAAAAAATAATAATCTATCTTTACTACATTTTACGGTTGTTAATTTTGCGTGCGTTGTACTCTTTTGTATCGGACGAGCCGACGCAATTGCTGTGTGCGAGTCATGGATGTTATCAGCGAATGCGTACGCGCGCGATTACGGGTATCTTACAATTCCCCAGCTGCTTAGTCGAATAATTATACAGATAATCACATCGTCGCAAAGTGGCGTGCTAATAGTATAGTCGGCGATACCCGAGAGTCCATTGAGTATTCGTTCACTCGGTGTATCTGTAACGTGACTCAATGCGTCTTTCAGATAACACTCGGTTGTCGCGCTTGACACTTTAACCGAAAGAATTTTAACTCGCGAGCGCCGGTAAGACTAAACAGCGTCCTGTTATCAAGAACCTTTCGATTTAATGATAAGCCGATAAAATGTACCGCACGATGTACGAAATTAAGCAGGTCAGGTTCTGACTGCGAGAATGATTTATCATCTTTTGCCTTATACTCAGCAGTAATTACGGTACGAATTAACAATCAAGAAAAATAGGAGTTTTTGAATCTTTTTATTATATTTCATTCACAATTCTGTGATGTGCAAACATTGTTTACATCTTCACAATTTATGACTTCCTTTATAACGTAATTTCAAATTCGCCATTTTAATTTTAGATCAGATTAATTATACGGGGATTAATTGTAATAATCGCAATATACAAATAACACGAAAAAAAAAGAAATAAAGAATTTTTAGGTTCCTCCTCCTGGCGATACTGCTATAATTAACGAACACGACCGTGAACTCTCACGACGCTGCCTAACCCGTTCGAATTAGATATTTTAATTACGCGACGGTGGTCGTTAATCAGTGGGACGGTCGTTTAAAAAAATTACCGGAATATTAAAAATTTATGTAGGCGGTCACGGCCGGTCGCATAAAAAGCATGCGTCGTACGTTAAAACGAACGCGATTATCACGAATACTTTCGCGCTCGCGCTTATAGATATCTCGCAATTGACCGATGATTTAGGTAGGTAATTATATTCGGTGCCGCGAAGTGGGATTGCTCGCGCGGCAAACAATTAATTGCGAACGAATATCGGTAGGGGTTGGCAGGAGAAGAAGGAGGGGAAGGATGCAGGGTATACAGGAGGGCCCGCGGAATATTACCGCTTATTTTTCATCCTGGTTCTCGCGCGCGCCGTTTCGCGCCTGTTTTTAATATTACACCGCGGTCGCGAATGTTTTACTCTCCGCTCCCTCCCCCGACCATCACGTCGCCCTCCCCCTTGTTCTACCCCGTTTTGCACCCCCCTCTCCCCCTACACTCGGGGCTCTTCGTACGAAAGCCCGCGGTATCGCGCCTCGTAACGAATTTACGATATTAATTTGGCGTGCCGCCTTGGCGATTTATTATCTACACGGTGTCGGAGAAAAAAAACAGGGATGAGGCGTTGGCGGCGGTGGAAGGAGGACAAACGACAGCGGGAGGTTGTGGAAATTGGAGGAGGGGGTGAGGACCGGGCAGCCCTCGAGGGAGGCGCGACAATTCGCGAGGGTCGAAAATATATCGTATCTATATGCGAGCACCGCGATAAAACAATAATTCTATAATTTATTCGCGCGCGCGAGTGCTCGCGCGGGTGTGTGATGAGGAAGGAAGGAGAGGGGGGAGGTCATGGTAGCACACGCCGCGTGATACATGCGTGCTCGCTCGCGTGCGTGAGTGCGTGCGTGCGTGCGTACAGCGAGCGCGCAACCGCTCGTATTATATCGAGCGCGCGCGCAGTTGGCGTTAATATATCATCGGACGCATCTGCCCCCAACGACGCGTTTCAATATGTTCTACGGCTGTATAACCGTCCTATAGAAACACGCGTGCGAGTGTCCGGACGAGCGCGCGTATTCTGCATCAAGTCCTTATACGCCTGTTGGGCTCAAAAACACGAACGATATCATACGGAGAGACGTGATAACTTATCGCAACAAGTATACATAATGCAACAAGCCGGGCGGGATGCTATGGAAAATTTTTTACGGGATGAAGACGAGGCTTCTTTATTCACTACATTTATTTATTCCAAGAGTGTTGTTCTACAAAGGAAAGGTGAGAAAACATGAGTTGATGAGGTAACTGTACATACGCGGATGATTAATTGGTCGCAGACACAATAAAAAGATACGCTAGGATTTTCAAAAGGATCATAGATATTTTTAAATCCTTTTATCTTTATCTTTTTTGTTAGTAATAATCTGTATTTCTTCGATGTTTCGTCGATCTCCGTCTAAAGGTTTCACGTGCGACATTTTCTCGTGGATCAAGCAGTACTTCGATCGATTCGATGACGTGAATGCTTTCTAAATAATATGTACGGTGTTCTACTTCAATACATGACGGTTGATAGTTTGATTGGAGGGAAGTTACATCTGTGTGCGATGTTACCGCAACTTCGAGAGAGGTTTAGCAACTTTCGTTATTAAAGATACAAGCGATTGTAGCGATTACCCTATCTATGTATTCCCGCGACAAATTTTATATGACTACCTTAATACAGGCGGGACGATTAGAGTGTATTATCTGCACACGATATCTATAAGTACATTACTCGGCGACACTTAACAAATATCATCGCCGTAAATATCCTTGATAACTCATCTCTTAATGACGCCTCAAGTGTTTTGACAATAACAAGAAAGACGTTTATCTTTTTACCATGGAATATTCATTACTCTTGCAGTATCTTCGCGTATCGCAAGTATTTATTTTTACATTATAGTGTGTGTTTACACATGTTTCTACTAATTGAGAAATTTTGAATAACATTAAAGAAATAATACGCAGAAATCTCGTTAACTTGATGACTTTTGTTTTGCCTTAATTATCAAAAGATAAGAAAGATAAAAAAAGAAATAAAAATAAAGAGAGAGAGACAGAAAGAACTTATTATTTAATGCGGGATAGTAGAGTCGAATGGGCTTTCTGCTTGTCGGTTTCGGCTGATCGCGAAATTTGATTACCGTTGATGATCGAGGTGTCGTCATGATCGGTGGGCGAAAGAAAATGTTCGCCCGCCACAGAATCGGCCCTTTTCCTGCCCTTTTTCTGCGCCCGCAATTTTGTATCGGCCATTAGCGCCGCGGACGGGGCGCGGCTTGATGGAAATTTATGACAGCCACTTGATTGGGTTCAACGTTCCCCGTATTTCATCCTCGCGGAACGCTTCCTCCGACTTCTTTCGCACCGTTGTGCTCCTTTAGGGCCTTAACGACCTCGGCGATTAAAACGTACGCTCGCGGTGTTCGCGAGCGATGGCTCCGATCTCGATGAGGCCGACGTGTCTCGTATGGGCGTTATCACGAAGCCCTTTCTCCATCTCGCGCGTTGAAGCTCGAATCAGTTTTAAAGGCGCATGAAAAATCAGGGAAATGTCCGCCTCGTCACTGGATTTATTACGCTTGAAAGAAGAAATGGGAGCACAAAGTTTAATATTCTTCGAATAGATATTTATATAGCACGGTATTAATAAGCACCAGATATTATAATTAAGTGTTGGACTCACTAAATAATAAATATGTTAATCACTAAAAGTTAATCACTAAATAATAAATAATAGATATGTATACTTGTTATGAATATTACATTTTATCTTCGTGGATGCACCGGTAAGATTATAAATAGTATCCTTAATAAACAAGTCGCTTAGCATTGTGTGCTGATTTGTAGAATATCAAATTAGTCTTCCATAAATACTTAAACGCTCTAAAGATGACAGTCACTTTAAAAGGAAACATAAAATCCATTATCTTATAATATTCACTTTATCTGAGAAGAATGTAATATGTAACGAATATCTTAATATATACATTTAAATATTATACATTTAATGTGTGTTTTTATTTAAAATGAACCGGATAAACGCTTCGCGCGAAATGACAGTCGTCTTTCCAATAACGGAGTACGTTTCGCTCGATCCGATCGTCTTAACGCTCTGGAACATTAAATGCTTCTTTTCTTCCTCTTTCTCCCCTGGATAATTTACGGTGCGTTCGCTGACGAGCAGCCGTGCATCTTTCACATGCAGCGAAACGAGAGCGGGATAAAGAGCGCGAGAAAAAAGAAAAAAAAACAGGATCGCAAAAGAACCCGACAGATTCAAGAGCCTCCACTAGGAACAAAGTGGTAATGCAAACCCCGAGTAATAGTCGTTGAAGTAAGTCCTGTGATCCTTATAATCTCTGTATATTTTCGGTCAAATAAGGGCATCAAAATTAGTTTCAACAGCTTGAACTTTCATTAACCTTAATGAGGAGTCATAACTTATTAACATATTGTATTATATTTTGAAATCTCGAGCATTAGATTTTTGTAAAATCAATGTTCACTTGGACGTTGGTTTAACGGAGAGATTGAGATTTACTTCTCTGTTTTTGTAAAAATTTTATTTTGCCAAATTTTTTTCGATATATCACTCACAGAAGAATTGTCGGTACTTTGAGAGATTATTGTTACTTTTCTCGGTTTGACTTTATTAATACATACGATATCCGGTATAATTGCCACAGGAGCGATATTTTGCATAAACACATAAATTCCCCGATTGCCTCCGGGACACGGTTACTATTTTCGAACCCGTGTGTTCGAGATCACTTTGGCCAATCGAGAAACGTGTACGCGCAGCAGCGAGCATCGCGCACGGAAACGGCAGTTTTTATAGTTATTATTTTTTCGTGTTTATTTCTCGCGCGTATTTCGAATCGTAAATCCGCGCCCTCGTCGGCTGTTAAAACTCTCATTCGCTCACTCTCTCTCTTTCTTTCTCTTTCCTCCCCGTTTCTCTCCGCCGCTGTACATTGCAGTTGCGCGATTCTGGCATGCACACGTGGCCCGGTAAGGCCATAATCTATAAATACCCCAACGTAATTTTCCACCTCCGATCGGTTTCCCTCATTACGCGCGCGCGCGATCGTTACCCACGGCCTTGTCGACAAATGGAAAACTGATGTTAACTTTTGCTTCCGTACCGTTGAAATGAAGCATTTTTTTTTTAGTGTGCGTTTAGCTTTAAATGCCATTTAATTTGCCTGTCAGCGTTTACCCGTTGATATGTCGACGAGACCTTTGTCTAAGTCGACTCGTGATTACTCGGTCACCTTCGAATCAGGATTCAATCGAGATTCTCTGAATTTTGAAAGCAATGCATAACGTTCGGAAGTGAGTGACCTTACCAAATCTCATGTTCATAGAATTGTGATTATTTGGTGAAAAATGTAAAAAAAGATTGAAAACGATCATCCTATTTATAATTATTTTAAACATTGTTCTAAGCTTTTTTGAAAACAATACAGAACGTTCGAAAATAAATGACCTTATCAAATCTCATGTTCATAGAATTGTGACTAAGTATTTGGGAACATAAAAAGTTGAAAATGATCATCCTGTTTATAATTATTTTAAACATTGTTTCTAAACTTTTGGACGAACGAATAAATTTTAAAACAATTAACGAGAATTAAATCTCTTTCTCTTTCTGTTTCTCTTTCTGGCTCGACGGTTTAGCTTTCCCTGCAATCTCCCAAAATAGAGATGTCCGACTCCTTTTCCATTTCAAAAAGATCTCAATTAAAGTTCTTTGACGTTTTCATCGACTGACTCCGAAATGGAGAGGGGACAGGAATTTTCGATAGCCGATGCGACGTGATTTGCTACTGCGAGGCGAACACGGGAGACGCGCGGAGAGAGTGCTCCGGAATCGAAATGAAAACGCGGCTCCGGTACAAGCATCCATAAAAACCTTTTCGCCCCCGGCAATTAGCAATAAAGTTTTCATCGTTTAATAAAGGTCGGTACAAATAAATGGCACGATAAAAAATCGACGAACAATACAGGCGCCTACGCGCGCTCGCGTGCAACGTGCAATTCCCGGTCGTGTGCGTGCCGCTATATCCGACAAGCGCGCGCACCGCCGTCAGATTTTCCGTGTCCGTTTTATCGCGGCTGCTCGGCTTTACGAGATCAGTGTGTATTATTTTGTTTATCGTATGTATAAAAAGAAAGGAGAACTCGTGTACACGCGTTTTCCTGTTTCTGGCGGCCGTACGCGTGGAAAATCGTGTCGACGATGATGACCTTACGTCTGTGTTACACACGGACACTTTTCGCAGGAAGTTCATATTGGCCTTCAGCCACATCCGTTATTGTTTGCGCAAATTGAAAGTATGCTTATCGCTATGCATGTAATCAGAATATGTAATGGAAACATGTAATTTACTTAATGGAGAATCATTTTTCGATTAATTAAGAAATCACTATTTGCGATTTGTTTAGACAAATAGTCTTCGGATAGTTACTCAGACATGGCGTTTTTTTGTCAAATTTTTTAGGATGAAGCGTGTTTATTTTGAGCACGCGTCACTTTATTTGCTCCCGATTTAACACTTAGGCGCTATTGACGTCTCGACATTCTTTTAATGAGATAAAATTTAATCGTTGCGTTGGAAAAAAATGTGATAATTTTGACGTCTTGTCGAGATGTCTTCGGACGTGACTTTGCGAAAGGTGTGGAATTGTCGCGGATATCTCGTCGTCGTTTTACATGCCGTTGCATGAATGAGTTAGAACTGGACATCGTATCCCGTTCACCTTTTTTTTACGCCTCCATTTTATCTCAAGAATACACGTCTGGACCGTTCCTCTTGAGTTCCTTCTCGCGAGTCGTATCGCAAATTACATTCAAGAGTTCGCATTATGACGTGAAAAGTTTTAATAGCTCGGCGTATCAATTCTCAATCGGCTCGCATGAGATCTTACCGATAGCAAAATAAGGGACATATCACGTCGATTGCGATGGATAATAATTTTCGATTTCAATAAAGATTCTATAAAAATTATATTATTTATATGACGTCCAATCAAAAGTGCATCTCTTAGGTTCGAGTCTATAATTGTTCACGTCAATTATTAATAAAGAGAAACATTTTTAATGAATATCAATTAGATATAAAAAATTGATTTTATACTCAGTATCTCTGTAGGTCTGTAATTAATTTTCGTCTTGATCTATTGGCCTTATCATATATCATTATATCACACTTAACGTCCGAAATGAAATATTGAATCGCACGTTATTCCGCAACAATCGCGAGGATGTTTACGCGTTTTATATATAAGTCACTGTCAAGGAAAGAGTTAAGCAGGAGAGATGTGCGAGGAATAACGCGTGACATGCAGAAAGAAAACGCGCAAGACTTGCGGACACAGTGAAAGGAGCTGCTTAGGATGCACTCGAGGCGGCGGCGTGTATGCGCGTGTGTTCCAGACGACAGGGGAGGAACGAGGGAAAGGTGAGAGGGAAGGTGTGAATGGCAGAGCCGCGGGGCACCCCGGGAGTAAAATCCGGAAAAATATGTCATCGTTTCATCGACAGTCATCACAAAGAACCAAACGAACGAACGCAGGAACGAGCGACTGAATGTGGCGCGTGTTGGCGTACGTGCTTTTCCGTCTCCCTCCCCCTCCTGCTTGTACCACCCTTTTCTCTCTCTCGAACGGATACCAGTCTCCCCTTCCACTTCTTCCCCTCCTGTATCCTGGCTCTCTTTTTTTTCCCTTCTTCGTGCAATACCTCCACCTCCGCATCTCCGCCGCCGATGTAGTCATTGTGCGCTGCTCATCCCGGTGTATTGTCGTCCGAAACAATGATTTCATAAAAATACACACGAGAGGACGCCGATGACACGGGTGCTGGAGCCACGTGAGGGAGAAGTGGGAGGGGGTGAGCGGATTGGAAAGCCAGGGGGATGCAGCGGGCGGCCGATTTTACGAGAGAGGTTTTTCGTCCGGTGGTTTTTTCCTTCTTTTTTTTCGGAGGACGAAAGAGAATCGAGTTGCCGTGCCGTTTCGATGCAAGCAGATTTTGTCACACACGTGTTACCTTCGGTGACGTAAACTTCTCGCCAGACTCTTTTTCATTTCGCTATACGTACTAATCGAATCGCAAGGCTTGCTCGCGCGCACACGAAAATTCAGTTATTTTAAATTTCATTACGCGTAACTCGGAGATAAGCTGGAAATTGAATAGCGGATCGGCAGCGGGTTAAAAGTTTAACCCGTTTATTCGGGTGGTATTTAGAAGCGAGAGAGAGGGAGGGGGAGAGAGAAAGAAAGTGAAAGAGAACGGTAGCCACCGAGAAATTCCATCGCATTTCTCATTCGAGAACTTCGTGACGCGCGGCTCGAGACCCCGAAGTCTCGAGACGATTCGATGGCAAATGACAGGTTATCGAGTGTCTGCCGCCATGGAATTCCTTGCTCGACACGGTGGCGAGAAGTTCGGCGTCGAGTTCAGCGGTGAGCGGCTGTAGGGGCGGAAAGGGCGGAGGATTATGAGGAGGTGGGGTAAAAGGGACGAGAGAGGCTAGAGGCGTTTTTCGGGCTTCCTGCCGCGGCGTGCAACAGGTTATAGTTTTTGGCATACACCTCCACGCTTCGTCCGTTCCCTCTCTCTCTCTTTCTCTATCGCCCCTCTCTCTTCTCTCTTTTCATTCACTCTCTCCCGTTCGTCCACCCCGTCGCACTCTACGTTATTCTATCCACGGTATTTCTCTCTACAGGCCACCGCGCTTGCTACCCGCCGGCTAGCTTTATCCGATTGCGATTTCTCGCGAAAATTCGAGCCAAAGGGGTAAGCCGAGGTATTCTGACCGTCGCCGACCTATCTCAATAAAATCGTGCCGGCACTATCCACCGCTACGTGGTTCGCCTCGGTCTCTATGAATCTCTCGTCGAACGAAATTGCCAGTGAACTTTCTGGCGAATGATCGACTTGTTACACGCGCAAGTTTTCCATCGCTTTTTATTCTCTCTACATGCTTTCAAAATAATTTTTAAGATGTGAAAGAAATGACAAGAAGATGATATCGATTGTGATTTAAACCAAATATCCCGATACGGAGAATATGATTTCGAAAATTACGCTTAAAAGTTAAACTACTGTGATTGTATTGGTAAAAATAATGTTATCAGACAGTTTTAAAAAGATATTATTGAGATAAAAGGTCGTATATGTATCGATTGCGTTGGTAAAATAAAGTTATCAGAAAGTTTTAAAAAAGATGTTATTGAGATAAAAGGTCGTATGTATTATGTATATTATGTATGCATATATTATAAGATTTATTTCAATATGATGAAGAATTATTTTATCCGTGAGAATTGCGAGAATAAAACTCGACACAGTGTGTGACTCGTGTAACACAGATACGAAGGAAAATTTTAGGCAAATGAAAAATTTCAACGGAGAAGAGATGGTCGGAAGTTACGAAGTAGTTTCATCTCTATTCATAGCTTACATCTCGGAGGCGCTTCGTCACTTTCTAATCTTCCACGAGAGGTTTTACGGTACACCGAATTTTCTGTGGTTACTCAACGAAGCGCTACCATAGCTCTTTCCAGTTTTAGCACCTATAATTAACTCAGCGGTCATATTGTCATAGAAAGTCACATTAATATATGTAATATTCTCGCATATCTTTTATGATTTCTATTAAAATTAAAAGGTTTGCATAATTTGAGAAAATCGATCCTTTCAACGGCGATTAAGAAAAGAGAAACGTTTCATTACTGTATTACATACGTTTTCTAAGTATAACTTTTCCATTTTCCGCTAATTTCACTAATTCTGATTTTGATAATCAGATAACTCTGCTTTTAGATTTGGGATCAAACTGTTCAAACATGGATTTTGTAAGCAAGTTTGATTACAGTTGGTGATTAAAGAACATGCGACGAATGCTCGACTAGAAAATTGATGTACTTGCTCAAAACTCTTGGCACGGCAATTGCGCTATCGTGCCAAGAATGCACGACCTTTGAGCCTCCCCTAGTGACCCTATCTCGGCTGCGATTAACTTTCGAATTTTTCAAAATGTTTTAATTTTATATAATTATAATATTTTTTTTTTAAGATTCGCAATTTATGTTTTTACCTTCTACTAATTCCTCGTTATATAAACTGAATCTCAACAATAAACTTACAGTCCGAGTAAAAAAATGTACAAAATTAATAAATATATAGTTTTTTCTCTACATTATTTTGATGAAACAAATCATATCAAATTTAATATAATTTACTTAATTTTTACTTTATAAGTTTTATATTATCTTTCATTACTTTCTTTTATATTACAAGATTAATTATTAGATTTTCGATTTCATAATATTTTACAAGTTGACTAAATATTAAACTGATACAAAATGTTTTGAGACGATATGACACTTTTATCAAATTTTAGTGTTTGTTTGAAATTGTTACATGTCTACCAAAATTTATGTACGCCACTTGACAGTATAATAAATCAAAAACATTTTACATTTGACGCGAAATATGATAGCCTCTAATTCACCCAATCTCCATCAGTCATCCTCTCTCTTCCGCTTAATAATATTAGTCACATTCGAGAGGAGATTGCAAATAGAATTTGACCTACGGCACAAACGACAGGATCGATTCTATCCACGATAACATCGAGAAGCACGAGTTTATTTTTAAACGAGGGTCTCGCTAATGTGCAGAAGTGCGCTATCCAACATCTGGCGGAACAGAAAAATATTATCCTTGCTGGGGGTAAGACGAGGAAAGACGAGAGAAAGAGCACGTTGAAGTTATTCCGCGAAGTTTGAAATTGAAGCATGTAAAAATGAGATAGAATTCATTAGTTGTTACAATTAATCTAATCCGACTTCATGTTGACTTTCGGCGCGAATATGTAGAACGTGTGGAAGAGCCAGTAATAAAAATAAAACAAAAATGTCCTGTCCTAAAGACCATTCGTGACGAAAGAGTATCCGAAAGGGCTACGTAATCGCGTGAAGTACGAGGTTTGCGCACCGCTGCACCGGAGGAATCACCGTAGTCACTACGAAGCGTGCTCAATTTCCTGTTGACCTATTTATAACACGCCTATCCACGCCGGAGAAGCCGCGGCATACTTCTCAAGGTCCCGGATTGCTCGACTGACTTGTAGTGTAGGTAGAGATAGGTATAGGTAAGGCAGTCCAGTGCAGCCATCACCTCGGTACATCTGCCACAATCGCGGGCCGGCAAATGTTCAAAATTGCAGACTGTACGGAATGAATACTGCAGAACTGGGACAACTTTCCGGTTACTTTTACCACTTGCACGTGGTGAAGTTAGATCGATAAAGAGAAGGAGAAAGAGAAAAAAAGAATGCATAAATGTCTTCGCGAGACACAGAATACAGCATCGCACGCTTGATAGCGAATTTCGATCGATTTCCACAAAATTGCTACACGACAAAATTGCTATCTGGAATCAACATGTCCATCTCGTCGATTCATCGATAATAGGACGAAGCGATATAATTTATTTATTATACATTCATGCTTTCGTGTTTACGAGATTTCCGCTTACTAATTGCTACTCTCTAGTTGCACATCTGTTTCTTTTACATTTACATCGCACACTTTGCTCCTTTCAAGAATTATTTCCAGAATGTAATTAATTTTTTCATGTAACTTTCATAACTTTCATTTAAGAATGCACTATGTTAATTTCTCCAATATACATTTCTTATTCTTATATAACACTCTAAATATTTGAGTATGTAATTGAGAAATCTATTTATTAAGTAACTTTTAGAGTCCCGTTATCAGTCGAGAAAAATGAAGTCAAGGATGAGACCCTACGATAATTACATACCCCCGCTCGTTGCGAATAAACACAATGATTTACGTAAGCTACCGTGACACTATTCTTAAGTTGCAATGTTGCTTCCGTATTCGTAAATGTCACGTACGTTGTGCAATAAAACTTTATAGAAAAATACGTTGTAGCAAGTGGCTACACATCGTCCAAATAGTCCGGTCCGCTCAAAATATTTTCAGTTGTCAAGAGATCTCGTCGGTTTAACTTGGAATGTAGAACCGCTGCTTTGCCAATGAAAAATTCCACTCAAGTGGTTTTCTACTTTTTGAGATAGCAATTGGTGTAGAATTACGTGACGTGAAGACAGATAAAAAGACTGTTGATGGTTTTTCTATTTATTCAAGATTTTGTGTAAAATATTTGCTAACGTTTCATTTTCTCTTTTCGCCATTTATGAGGTAAACGTTAATCTTTATCGTGTTATCTTCGTGGAGTTGTAACTCCATAATCGTTCACATAACTCAGAATCACTGAATTGCGAGTGGAAAATACCCTCCTTCGCAATTTTCTCTGTCTTGCGAGTAATCGATAGAATTTAATGGCTTAAGAAACCAAGGAAAAGGCGGATCTCTCTTGACAAGTTATACAGAAAGCAGGAGTTTAATGCGCCAAGCGTCCCAGAAAATCGCGCCGGGACAAAAAACCGTCTTCTGATCGTTCGTTATCGATGAGTAACCGCGTGATTACGAGGTGGAATTAATTTCACGAGGCTGCGCGTTCGTGCCGGCGTGCAGGCGTATCTAATCTCTATCGAGATATTAATCTACAAAGATAACACATTCCATATGGCGAGATACGGCGAGCGTCTGTTTCGAATTCGCGATTGTTGTTTATGAACAATGGCGAGAATTAAGAAGTACATTGCTACACGGGAGAAAAACTTTCTAACGAGTCTCCTTTAACACGATCAAATATGTATCTCGAAATTCGAGATTAACATCCTCGACAAGTAAACGTATTAATCCAGATTTTCTGCCGTTCAACGTACGAAGTAAACATTACTTATGTTAATTATCTAATTTCAAACCTACAACTCTAAAGACATCTAAAATTTATATAAACCTTAAACATAGTAAATTTTACCCATGCATTTTTATTTGCTCATAATTCCCGGAAAAAAATGATTGAAGTTCAAAATTTAAAAAAAATCGGTGTAGAAAACATCGAGGAAAATCAATCTGTTAATATTTTCGCGATTAAATAAAGTTGAAAAAATTTATAATAAAAAAACGAAACACATGTTTCTTTAAAATTCATTTTTCTTCAAGTTGATCTGGATAAATTTTATTCGTGTTCTCTAAGGTTCTAGGGTTAAACAACGTTGTTATTTGAGATATATGAATAATACTTTATACATATCTCATTAGGAAGGAACATTTGGAATCGCAGAAACATTTCATCAAATACAGCGTATCCAAATTGCCCTTAATTTTTTTTACAAATCGATTCCTAACTTCTCCATCTTTCGGAATATCTTATCATAATTGTTTCGATCAAGTATCATCTTACCTTATAAACCTCCGAGAAGAAACCCGCGCCGATCTTTTCCATGTAGAAATCGTCCAAGCGGTTCAACGAGGCAACGGCATGCCTGAGCGCCTGACAGGACGCCCCGGTGCGCCTCTTCGAACTCGAGTCCTGAAACGTCTCACCCGAGCACACCGTCAATCCGTGCACCGCACTTTCCGCCATCTCCGTAGGCCGCCAGAGAGAATCACGACACTTCTCCTTGTAACTCCTCGGCGAGGTGGATAACTGCAGTTCCGTAGGAAGATTCTGCGGCAGGCAGGACACACAACTTTGTAGCGCGTCGCTGACCCTCCTTGCCGTCCAATTTCTGGATGGCGTCGAAGTGATGAAGTCACTGTCGCAGTTATCATCTTCACAGGACGCGATGGTGGTCGCGGAATCGCCGGCGCCGTCTTTAACGTCGCTCGTCTTCGGAACCGCCGGCTTTTGATGCGCGTGCAACTGCTCACTCACGGTCGGCACATTAGATGCACCATTCGACATTGTAAAATAATTTGCGCAAGTGTCCGTCAAGAGGTCCTCGTTACTGGACCTTTTCCCGCCCGGCAGCGACGTGTGGTGAATCATTTCGGAAGATCTCGCGGAAGATAATTTGGCAGCGACTGTACCCGAGGGAGTATAACCCTGTAAGCACTTGGACTGTTGCTCGTTACACATCTGATGGTCTTTGCCGCTCGGAGGCTCTCGATTAACGGCAACAATTTTTTTTACGGTTTTCGTATAGTCTCTTGTACACGACTCGATGTTAAGATTTCTCGCAGTCGAGGCAGACTGCGGTCGTCGCGACCTACCGACGCCGGTCTTCGAATAATTCGAGCAGTTTTGACCGGAGGAACACTTCTGCAATACATTGGCGTTTCTACCAACTTGTGATGACCCTTCTTTAGGTAAATGCTTAGCTGGAGTCTTGGTACAAGCGGACACGCAGGTCGTCGTTGTTTCGTCTGTCCTGCAGGGTCTAGGCAGCTCCACCGCGACGGAGTTGGTGTCCATCAAACTGACGGGCGGTTGCAGGGAGTTGCTGGGAGCCTCGGAGACCACGGTGAGCGAATCGTTAGTGTTGTCCTTCGTTGGTCGCCAAGGTCTCAGCTTGTCGTCGGCGCTCACTGTCGGCGTCTCCTCCACCGAGAAGCACGGCAGACAAGCCGTACCCGTTGTCGACAGCCTGGTGCACGATTTGGCTGATGCTTGGTCGCCGTTATTATTAGGCGGACCCGGCGTATTCGACGGCGGCACTTTCCCGAACATCTTCGTTATTGCGACGAGGCAGTCGTGCAAACTGACGCAAGACAACGACAGCAGCAGCAGCTCTGCGTGCGCCGCATTACAAGCGGCCGGCTCAATGATGCACCTCCCGACAGTCGTCACGGCGTCGTTCTGCCGTGTCCTTCGATAAGTGAAAAATGATTCTTTGTAAGATGGCTGCTAGAACTGTGAATATACGCGGCGATCCCACGATGTTTCGAATATGTTCAGGTGATGACAGCGATGGCAAAGCACCTCCGTTTTGCAATGTTTGCTTGCCTTCGAATGCGATTCAAGTTAACGTGATCAACGCGTTCGCAATTTGGTCAAGGAACATTCTCAAAGCACTCGATATCGTAGTGTCTCGATTGGCAGAGGAAATCGATCCTTCTTCTTTTCTTCGAGCGCGCTTCAAAAGAAATTCAAGGAAGTCGAGGATTCTTTTGCTTCGCCGATCAAAGGCATTGGAACTCGTAGGAAGACATAGGTAGTAAGACAACGGCAAAAATCGTGCGTTTCTAGTACAACATGGAAGATATCCGTTTTCGACGAACAAATGGGAAGGCAAAGGAAGTGGAGACGAAGTTCACGATCGACGCTTGTTTCCTTTTTGGCAGTGGCGTCACGTGTCGAAATCACAGTCGGTGGGTCATAAACGGATGTTATCTTCATAGGACGGTCCAGGATAACGTCACAGATTCAAAACAAAACGTAGGAAGAGCGTGGTACCGGAACTTGGCACAGTTCTCCCCTCGTCGCCAACGGACGATTCCTCGTGGACTGACTCAGATTTTCCTGAAATAAAGTTGTGCACCCGACAGGTAATTGATGAGTGTTGAAAATTTCGGCGAACGTTAACGTAAAAAGATGCGTACATATGCAGCATTTAGATATACGCATTTCTGAATGCCTAGAAGAGAATGTTCTTTGCGTGTGCGCGAGGGTATCATATGGATATCGTCTTCAACTTTTAAGATGTAAATATCTTAAACATGTTTTAGAAACTACCGGTATCCTTAAGATAAAATAGCTTTAAAATGTTTTTAAGATCTTCTTTAAACATTTAAAAGATCATTCTTTAGACATTTTTTAGATACTTAATATAAATTTTTTTTTCTGAGTTGTCAAAAAGTCGTAAACAGAACAAAATCTTCGAATCCTTCTAAACTACAGGAAAGTTAACTTAATTTAAATAATGGTTTCATGGTTATACATGATCATTCACCTTATGTAATAATAATCTGTAAATTTTTTGTATTTTACAATTTAATTTCGACATCAGAATAAAATAGTAAAATTTTTTTACATAAATAGTTCACCATTTTTTGTGTAAAAATTACTTCAAATTTTAGAACGCAATAATGACTTTAATATATGTAATAAAATAAGGCCAAGTATTGCAGATTAGATATGTAAAAAATGTAAAATGTTTTAAATTTCATCATTAATAACCTTTGAGAAATCATATAAAGAGAGAATTTCTAATAGCGCGTAATAACCTTTTGAAACTTGTGTGATACATCCAGAATAGTTCATTTAATCACACAATTTTATTTAATGACAAAACGATGACTGACACTGAGGCAAGATGTACAATGTCTAATTTCCGTGGTGGTAACGGGCTTCCGCAATTTGGAAGCATCATGACGCAGCACGCGTTTCTCTAAAATCATAAATCACGAATAACTAAAATCGATTTTCCCCTTGTCTGGCAAATAATCACATTTTCACACGTAACGAACATCGTGTAGATTGCTATCGTAAATTGACATATGAGGATATTTTCTCCGTATTTTCGCAATATATCTCAGACCTGTCGGAGAAATCGCGAATAACGGGAGAAGCAGACTATAAACTGGTTATAATGAACTGTTTTTCATTTATTATTAAGCAAGTTGTAGCGCATTTTACAGCGATAACGAGCAGAATACATATGTCAATTTCTCGAACGTCAGGAGAAATAAATGTTTTTGCGCATAAAGACGTTTTCAAAAAAATATTAGAGCTATAAATTTAAGTATTAAATCGCGCGCAAGAGGTGTTAGGATATTTCTAATATTGGAAATCTTGAGATTGTAAACGTATAAAAAAATAATAATAATAACGTGAACAAAATTTCGAAATATATCTGCTGAAATATTCTTGTGTAAAATCTGCAAGCGATCATAAAAACGTTTAGATACGTGTCTCTTAAATTGCAGTGGTAGAGATCGTTTTCTTTTTGCGCCTATATCAATGACGCTGCAATTGGTTTTTGTACATTCGCCTCAGTGACACTCAAGAGCAATTCTCCGTACTGGATTGACTTTAAAAAGTCATTGTCCAAAATTAGTTTTCTAATGAGATAATTTAAAAAATCAATTTTAAAAGCATAATTAAACTTTTAAAAGAACAATAATTTGGTAAATAAGTTGGAATATTTTTCTCGAAAACTGAAACAGTTTCTCTTTTAAATGTTACATTTCCTGCATGGTTAGAACTTACAATTAGCAACGGTGAACCATTACTTTGGTAATCATAAAATATATTACGTTGGGATTCGAGATTTATCCATTATTTGGAGAATAAATTTTCTATTTCTAGAACACAATTTGTCGCGAGTATCCCGCGCGTTATGTGATGTGTTTATTCTTCGTGGAAAAACTGTAACAAATCAGGAAATTTTCTTTTTACTCAATGACCGAAGGCAATTTTCGCACAATACGTTAGCCTGATAGTCAAGTGTTCGATAAGACCGAATGCGCCACGTGACGTTTTACCGCATTGTCACATTGCGACACAGTCACGGTATATATATATACACGGAGTATCGCATCCACGTGATGCGTATCGACTCGGCTAATACTCGGCTGAACAAATATACAGGTTTTAGGACGCGACAAAGGTGGAGCAAATGATGTCGCTGTAAAAACAGTTGTCGCGATTCGCAAACAGTACGATAAGAAACGAAAATAGCGGTTTCGCAGAATATTAGTGCCGGTTTTAATTAAATCATGACGAGCTCTCGTACGCTCGTAGACGCAAATTGTTAATTATTATTGAAAATTACTGTTGATCATCCTCGTGCTCTTTCATCATTACTTCGTATACCGTTGTTATTACGTAGCTTGTCGCGTGACATTGTGCGATGTAAATAATCGTGCGACACCGATATTATTTTTGTATTCTCGTACTGTATAAATTTCGTAACGATTCGCGCAATTATTAATTCAGAATATTATATTGGCAAAATCTTCGTGGCCAGTTTACGCCACACAATTTTCTGTATTAATCTAAAAATTATTCGTGAAATCCATGGAAATAAATGCGATTAACCTATGATATATTTATAATGACTATATCATAACGGTAAATAGAATGTTACGTCGCTATTGCAGCCACTGTATATGAAAAATTAATTTATAATTAATAAATTGTCATTACATGGAAGGAGAATGTTAATCTTTTCTCGAAACCATCCAGTCATTCCTGTACAATTAACAGCGGGAAACAATCATCGCTTATCGCGAGGTGAGCTTAAGCTTCGGGAATGCTATAAACGATAGCAAAATCATATTCTCCAATTAACTTAAAATGGACTCTAAAATATCATTTTAACCCGAGGCCTAGTTAGAGGAAGATGCACGCTAACGAGTGATGTAGAAAGTTGGAAAGTTTCGACGGATAAAGAAATCAGCGGAAACGTCCAGAGATACGTCAATAATGTTTCACGAAAAGATTAAACGAGGGATAACGTTCCGTTTTCAACGTCAAAACACGCCTAGGGGGAAAATGGATTCGATTTTTCATTCCGTGACTAATCAGAGTTTAATCGACTCCCTATCTTTTTCCGTATTATTACCTAAGAAGAGAGTCCATTAAGCTTTGGTTAGCAGTTAACCACAGAATGAAATAATACGGCACTACCATTTCTGCCATGCAAATTAACTTTACTCGTGATTAACTTACTATTTATTTTTCTTCCAATTCTAAGAATTTTTAAAAACGATAAAAAGTTAAACCGAAATTAAAGTTACCTGTATTGGTAGAAATGACGAATAAGTTCCTTGTAACTAGATTTCTTTGCTTTTGAAAGAAATTAATTTACACAATCGTTAAATGGGACAAACATTGGTAAAAAATCGTTGAAAAACCGTGAGAAAAAAATTGTTGATACGATTAAATACGTTTAGTTGTATCTTTTTAGTCTATTATAACATTCTTGATTATTGTAAGGGGTCTACTAATCATTTTCCTTTACTTTGCAAGATTAATTTCAAATGAACAAAATAAAATTTATTGATACCCTTTAATCTTAATTAATATGTTACTAAATTTTATTATTTCAACTCTATTTTTTTTTAATTACAAATTTTCTCTAACTTTTTCTTACCCACCATACTTATCTTTAAAAACTTCCCCCCTAACTAACCTAAATATTAATATCTCCAAATACGTGTTTTTTTTTCTTTGAGTTAACAAATATTTTTGTGAATCAACAAGCATTTGCTTTTTTCCCAGTGTAAAAAATGTGTCGCATTCCAAGTAATTCGACGTTAGAGTTGAAGGGACCGACGGATACTTACAGTGCATCGGGATTTGGTGGATGTCGCTCGAGGAGAGACTGCCCGACGGTGTTTCGCTTCGATATTCCGGGATGGAAAGGCCGAGGAAAAGTATCGGCGACGCTGACAGCTCTCTTGCGCGGCGTCGCGTCGCGTCGCACGCACGCACGCAGTCGCGACGCTTTTAGACGGCCTTGAACCACGCGAGGAAGAATTCGGGGCCTGCTCTGGCCGCGGCCCTATCGGACGCTCCTTCCCTCGACGGCTCGATTCTCGTCTTCGGTCGGACGAGTCGAAACGTTTCCTCTCACTCGCGCGCGCTGTCACTCGACGTGTTTACCATTTCTCGGCGGCGAGAGGTGAGCGAGTGAGCGAGAGAGAGAGAGAGAGAGCCCGCCCGACGCGTGCATCGGCGCGTCTCGCGAACGGACGACCAGGTAGACAGGACCGGAAGCGCGCCGTCGCAGATTTTCGGACGGGTCGCTGACACCCGACACAGGTCGCGCGCCCCGGGTAAACAGACGGAGGGAGAGACGTAGCGGGGAAAGGGTGGAGGGGTAAGCACAACACACCGTGTACGAAGTATGCAGTCGCTCGTTTTTAAATCGCCGCCGGTGTGGGGAGGGGGAAAAAACCGCGACACGAATCGCGTCGAAACGTACTGTTCGCGTCTCACTGTCGCGATCCGCAACGCAAGATTCTTCCAGTCGCGACCCACCGACGACGCAGCTTCCCGACGCAACACAGCTACTCGCGACGGGTACCCGCACACTCACTGACAACGCCAGACGGCAGCCATTACGGGAATGAGTCGTCGCGGCGGATGCGCAAACGCCACCGCTCGGCGAGAGCCCGAGTCGAAGCCGTTCCCCTTCCCTCTGCCCGCCTGTCGACCCCCACCACTCGGAGTCCGCGAGATCGATCTGTCGATCGACTGCTGTGCGGGCGCGCCGTTTTCAAATCTCGAATACTTAAGTCCGCATTGAGATGGAATTAAAATTTGATTGGAATAAAAAGAACTAATTTCAAATTTAGTAACCTTTGTTCTGATTGGTCGAATTTCAATCCAATCTTAATTGATTCTTAATCCAATTAATTCTTGATTTCTAGTCTGAAGGAGTTGTGATAGGATTAAGTGTTTTACACACACACGCACACGAAATTGTTTCGCACAATAAATTTCTAGTAAATAACTCGTAAAAGTTCGAACATATGATCCAGGTTCGAGTATACTTAAAGTATTGCTTTTATTTTTCAAAATAATTAAGAAGTTTGAAACTAAAATAGATTCAAGTGTATTTGTAAGACACTTAATCCTTAATCTACAACTCCTTCAACTCATATTAAACTAGACTGGATTTGACTCGGATTTTTATAAATATACATATTGAACCCATTCCTACTTAGGTAGGACGCGTGAAAAGTAACATCTCATTTGCTGTATAACAAATTTTTTAAACATATTGATTGATTGACAAAACAGAACACTTCTAGAGACTTGAGACCTTTTTTATTCTACAACCAATATGCTGGGAAAATTTATCGTACAACAAATAAACTATTATTTATAGCCTGTTCTTATTTCAAAACCATCTTAAATAGTGTTTTGAGATTCTAATGAAATTCTGTGTGTGTGATTGGTATAATATCTTAAGATTGTATTTAAGACAACCTTAAGCGCAGACCGATGAACTTCACGGAACGACACACGGCGTGGGAATTAGGATAGAAGAAATTGTATCACTCTCTCACAATCTCGAGGGATGTATCGCGGGAAATTAATTTATATGGGAATTTCTATTCCGCCCTGCGTGGCAGCTGCCAGAAACGGCCTTGTCTCTACCACATCGAACTTATAAAACAAGATGAAAGTGTGAGAATGCGCATCCTCGTATGCGTATGCTTTCACCGTCTGTTTTCCGACCAAACTGCGATTTACTCTTATCAAATAACACACATTTATTTACTTTAATGATACATAGCGTTTTATGTATAGATAGAATCGTTATATTGTATAGATTTTAAAATAGATATTAAAGATGCATGGAAACAATAGATAAGAAAGAATTACACAGCTGGAAAAATTTTGTGAGAGAATATTGAAAATTAAATCATTGCATTAATATTGATAATAATTATTAATGGATATTAATTTAATTAATTGATAAAAATTAATATAATGAATTAATATAAATATTAATTAATGTAAATTAATTTTTACAGTTTAAATTATTAAAAAGATTGGATTGAAAAAATAGATTACATGAATTGAACATCAACATGGTTTAGATTAAGTTTCGATTATGTGATTATAATCAATCAGAATTATAATTGGAATTAATCAAGGAACGTTTACAATATTTTGACATAATTAAAGTTAACACAGTTTTTAATGTTTGATGTAGAAAGAAAGATTTAATTAGAAAATAAAAACTTTGGGAGCAATTCTGCTAATTGAATTAATTGATGATTAAATTAGTCAAAGTTTAAACGAAATCGTCACGATAAGATCGCTTAATGGGTATTTTTTTTTTAAATTAATTTTTTTCTTGAAGAAAATAAATTACAAAGATCGAAAAGCCTGGAAATCTTATAAACTTCTGACAGGTATTAAGAATTTTATATTTTGTTTCATATTGCTTGAATGTAAAAGATTTAGTAGTTTATTCTAGTAATTTATCGTGGTGAAATACGATTGAAGCACCCTTGTTAGCGCTGACTTCAGTGCGCATATTCCGAAATCTTTCAGCGTTCACTTCACTCACTGGTGGATTCACGTGGTCGTTTTGGACGTGTGCTATCTCGAAAATATCACGATTGTTTTACTGATTTATTTATATTATCAGCAAGCATGAAGCATTCCAGTAAGTGTATTAAATGTATTATTGAAAATTCGAAGTCTTACGTACTTTATGGAAGACTAAGACAAGTTATAGGTTATGTATAACAAAATTGATCATTCAATCAATACTGTCCATCTTTTTATAATGGCAATTGATAAAATATTATAATATGTCATATTATTTGTCATGGTATTTGTCCTTATTTTCCTTTATTTGTTAATATAGTTCATCTAAAAATGATTTTCTTATTTTAATTTTCTTATATCTTATCATTGCCAATAGAAAAGCAAAGCAAGCGCATACCAGCGCGGAAGAGATACAAGATTGAGAAAAAGGTTCGTGAACACAATCGAAAAATGAGGAAGGAGGCTAAGAAACATTCTAAAAGTTAGTAATCTATTTATATATCAAATATATATATAGATATATAGATTTATATTTATAACATTAATACAACATAATTTTATTTTTATTCAGAAAAATCCAAGATAATAGAAATACCAAATCAGTGTCCATTCAAAGAGGATATATTAAAAGAAGTAGAGGCAATGAGGAAGCAACATGAGGAAGAAAAACAGAAGAGGAAGGAAGCGGCGCGTGAGAAAAAACGCGAGCAACTCGCTAAGGATGGTCTCCAAGGATTAGTTGATAAGGCTGAGAATCATCTATTAAATTATAAACCCATGGAAGTAGATTCTGATCAGATAAAGAATTCTGTTGCTAAGGAAGAAAATTCGCTTAAAGCTTATTACAAAGAATTCAAAAAGGTTCTAGATGCAGCCGATGTCATTCTTGAGGTCGTGGATGCTCGAGACCCACTGGGAACACGATGCAAAGAGGTAAGTTTCACAAAATTTTGATATCAAATATAAATATACTAAATGTATTAATTTACTAATATCTGGGTAGGTAGAAGAAGCAGTCCGATCTGCAAAGGGAAATAAGAGACTAGTGTTAGTTTTGAATAAGGCTGATTTGATTCCTAGAGACAACTTAGATCAATGGCTAAAATATTTGAGAGCCAGTTTGCCGGCTGTGGCATTTAAGGCGTCTACACAAAACCAAGCAAATCGATTAGGTAGAAAAAAGTTAGGAAAGAAAACGGAATCCATGATACAGGGCAACACCTGCTTTGGAGCAGAATTGCTTCTGTCATTACTTGGAAATTATTGCAGAAATAGTAACAATGTGAAAACAAGTATCAGAGTGGGTGTTGTTGGTTTGCCAAATGTAGGCAAATCTAGCGTTATTAATTCTTTGAAACGCAATAAAGCGTGTAACGTGGGAAAACTACCAGGTATTTATTTATTTGTTATTAGCTCTTATACCAGCCTATATTTTTAAGCCATGTTTTTTATTTTAGTGATTACATTTTCGAATTTGTAATCTTTTTCCCTAGTTTTTAATAATAATTTGCAATTAATGAAATAAAACATTTGTATTGTAGTAAAATCCTAGTATTAATTTATATAACGTGTGTATGTGTGTATGTGTGTGTGTGTGTGTGTGTGTGTGTGTGTGTGTGTGTGTGTGTGTATCATATATACATGCATATGTACACTTAATTTAATTTATAATTTCTTTCTTAATTTCAGGAATAACAAAAACGATGCAAATTGTTCAATTAGATTCTAAAATAAAATTATTAGATTCTCCTGGTATAGTATTCGCTAATTCGGATGCAAATTCCGATGACACTGTAGCTCTTAAAAATGCAGTAAGAATTCAAGCGTTGAAAGACCCTTTTATGCCAGCGAGTGCAATTTTAAAAAGAGTTTCGCGACAACAGATAATGGAATTGTACAATATACAAGATTTTTCTACTCCGGATGAATTTTTTGCAATGAAAGCAGCACGAATGGGAAAATATAAGAAAGGTGGAGTGCCTGATGCGGCTACTGCTGCACGTGGCATTATTGAGGATTGGAATTCTGGAAAAATTAGGTTGTCACACTATTCTTTTGATTTTTGCACAATGATAAATTCTACTAAAAATATATATAATATATTTTAAATATTTGTCTTAGATATTATACAGTACCGCCTGAACAATCGGTATGTCACATATCCGCCGAGATAGTCAGTCAAATGGCTAAGGAATTTGACATCGAAAGTTTTGCTGCGGAAGAAAGAATGATGCTCGATAATTTCGCGATGAATGCTGCGAATAATTCGACCACAGATCCTGTGCTGATCAATAGTACAGGGCCTGTCACGATGGCAATGGAAATCGAAATGCAAAAGGAAACGGTAAGTGCAGAATACGTTGAAAAATTTATCGGAAACTGCAAGCACGCAATGGATATTATTTCGTACAATATTTCTTATTACAGGAATATAAAGTGCAAAAGAAATTAAAAAAGAAATTGCAAGATACAAAGAAGGATGTGCTTGCTGAGAGAAAAAAGAAACCAGATCCACTTTTTGAGATCGAAGGCAATCAAAAATTGAACAAGCTTAAGAAACTCCAATTCAAAAAGGAAAAGAAAGAACGAGCGAAAAGAGGTATGATAAAAAATGAGAAAGAAGATAAAATGTTTATAATATAATATTAAATTGTTTTAAAATGTTATTTTTAATTTCCAGAAAAAGTCGCTATGAAGCTGGCGGGACAGCTTGAAGAATTTAAATTGACTTCCGATGATTATGATTTTAATACAGATTTTACAAACGCGTAGATTATTCTTAATGCTTTTCTTGTACATCATGAACATATACGTGTGTGTATACATGTATACGATGTGTTTATATTATATATATATTTGCGAGGAATTCTGTAACTTAACATTTATAAATATATAAATGATTTTATTAATAAAATAAATTGGACATGAATAAATTTTCCTATCATGATTCTAATATCGTAGTAAAATAGTTTCTTTATTCATTAAATTGTCTTAAGGCCAAGTATGCTTTTCATAAAGTATATCTTTTCATGAAAGATTACCTATAGAATATTATGACATCTAAAAGATATCTAATAATTCGATTTATGAGACATTTTATAGACGTCTTTTAATTAATTTAAACGATCACTTTTAGACATAAAACAAAAATTAATAATACAGAAAAAATACAAAAGAACTAGTTGTTTGATACATAAATAATCTAATATTTATAACAACAATTTTGATAATTTGCGTATTACAACAGATATTGATTTTGTTGTTAACAAAATTATGTAAATATTAAGTCATTGATATGCCGATATATTAGATAATTTTAGCTTCTGTTTCGTATTCTTCCTCTTGTTTCGAACAGCTTCGTCTTACTTGTGTTGTGAATTAAATAATAATCTGAGTAAAATATCTGAGTGTCAAATTAGCTGGCAATAAATGTATATAGTATATATATTTAAAAAAAAATTAAATTCTTTTTATCGAAATAAAATTGTTTGCTAGACTATATTGTCATTTTCATAAATAATGTTGTTTTTAATGTAATTTCTGTCAATAATTATTAATATTTATAACACTAATTAAAGTTATTGAAACAAGTTTAATGATTATTTTAATTGTACTCTTAAAATCCACTGAGACAAAGTCATTTAAAACTTGTAAAAGAGCATTATTTGTATATTATTTCCATATCTTTATAAGTTGATTTAAATCAATAAGAATCAGTTAAAAATATGCAAAAATCTAATTGTGAGAAAGATCAAATCGTTTTCTATACAAAGAAAGCCCTATAATGTCTAACTTACACGGTCAAAAAATATTTTTACTCTTTTATTCACAAGCAATGTCATTTGTTATTATTATTAGTAAACTCTGACATTATGCTTGCTCAGCAATGAGATAGTAAAATGAGAAAAAAATTCTTTTTTTTTTAAATTTCTTTCATTATTAATCATTGTGTTCAAAGCAAAGAACCAAGCAATAGCTGTATAAAAAGAAATAAAAAAGTAACTGTAAGAAAGAAACTCATTGATTCGGATTCGGTTTTGAAAAATTTATAATATTATGGATTACATTATGGATTACATAAAATAACATTCGGATTCAAGTGAGTTTTCTCGATTAATATGTAGATATAAAAATAAAAAATTTTTTTATACGTAAGTAATATATCTCTGTATGTACGCGTGACAGTATAACTTTGTCATTTTCGCCATACATTAGTTATATAAATTTTTGCATGTTTCCTTGCGACTCATGTTATTTTTATATAATTATATACTTATATATTACATAATATACTAATTATACATATAGAGACATACCAAAAGTTGTAACATACATTTGGATATTGCGAAATGCGAAATATGTTCGAATATCTGACAAGTTCGAATAATTATACTACAATCATTGTAGTATAATTATTATAGACGTACTAAACGTGCTATTGTGGCACGTTATTGAATATTGTTACATAATTACTATTGATAGTGACTAACATAATTACGATAGCGGTTAAAATTATTGAAACAAATTACAAAATGGTTATTTAGTTGTGCCCTTAGAACCTGCTGAAACGATTAAACAAAAATTTTGATACAAAGTTATTTAAAATTTAAAAGCAAACATTTGCGTATTATTTTTATGGATTATTGGCTGACATATACGTGATGTCATCATGAATTGCAAAAATTTACATAACTACAGTTATGTAAATTGTCGTGAGAGAATGACACAATTAAATTATCTTATCTACATACAGGAAGTTACATTGTCTAATTCATAATTGATTTAAATTTATGTATTGAAAACATTTATATTTACTCTCCTATTTACAAAACTAATTAATATTCAATTTGTTTGATTATTAATAATTTTGCTTACTTATTAAAAAGATAATAAAATAAGAACAAAGTTCTATTAAACTTCTATTATATAATTATTAACGTATCATCGTAGTAAAAAAAAGACTGTAGAAATAATTGTAAAGAAAAGAAATAACTGTAAAAAAGGAATACAAAAAAAACTCATTGATTTTCAAGAGCCTACTACATAAAAAAATAGTCGCAAAAGTGTTACAGTTTGAATGATTTCTCGATTAGTAAATTTAAGAATAAGAAATTTTTTTGATGCAATTATGTATATTTTGTATGTACACAAGATGATATAATTTTTTTATTTTTCCCATTTGTTAATTATGTATATTTTGTATAATTTTTTCTTAGTTATATTAGTTTTATATGACATATGATATATGAATTAATTGGACACAGTTCTGTAACGTGGAACCAATTTCGAAACCATACTTTATCGCTAGTAAGTACGTATATTAGTAGTACTTTTTCGCTTTCAAATTTTACATTAGAAGTATAATTCCACGCTAACGTTATTTCAAATGACCAAACTATAATTTATTCAAATACAATTCGTGTAATACGTGTACGTAATACTTTCTAGCTTTTTAGTTAATACTGCACGATTGTATTATACTGTTTGTACACTTTAACATTATTTTCCAAAAGTTCCAATGTACTATTGTAAAGTCCGATGAGTCATTGAATTTATTTTCAATTTTGTGTTCTAAAATAAGATTTTCATAAAATTGCTTAGCATCACCAGGAATATGCATTGTTGACTTTATGTCCTGTATTTTTGGCTCTGATGTTGGTACCTCTCTTCAGCTCGTTAAGATTGTGTACAACGAATCTATAAGTTTTGCTCTTGATTGATAATATTACTGCGAAATATATATTTAACAAACATGAGCGATATTGTAACATATGTAACGCAAGATAAAATTATACTTTAAAGTCAGCACTATTTATAACAAATCACTTAAGAATGCCCATTTGACTCCAAATTGCAAAACACTGATAAGGAAGTGTCGCAACTGATAGTTGGTTCTTGTGTTTTCAAGGATACATACATCATAAATTAGAGATTATTAGATTATTTTTGTATAATAAATTTTCATGATTACTTTATAATAAAAAATAAATCACAAAAATAGCACTTTGTTGTACAATTGTTCAGTTATGCGATGACAAATAATAATGCTTATCATCAATTTTTCACTTCATCATCATTCGAATATTATGGAATGTTAACATAAACGGACACCAATATAACTAACGTAATTATCATACGAGTTTGAATATTAAGGAAAAATAAAAGCTGTGTATATTACTAGATGTGCATATTAGAGAGGAACAACTAGACACTGATGTCTGGAAGTCTAGTATTCTTGTACACCGAAAGCTTCTAACGTCATGTGTACATTTTTTAAGAATATATAATTTTCGACGTGCTTATTAAATATTGGAAAATAACTGGAAGAACTCGATATAATAAATTATTTGAATATTTATTACGAACAAAAATATTATCGATATATCAATGTAATATTACAAAATATTATCGATATACTTGTCGAAACAATTTTATTTGTTGAAAGATAGAACTCATTAAAAATTTACTTCATTTTTCTACCTTAGAAATTTTTAAAATAGGTTACTCTAATTATCGTATATGGTTTAATAGCGTTATATACTAACAAGGAAAGGGTCAGAAATGTCCCTCTCCGATTCTAATATGTTATTCTCCAGATCAAAATAGGAAGACATTTTTTTTATAGGTGCCCATCGTCTTATAGACCTTAAAATTGTTTTAAATTTTATATAAGTGCTCAAGCTGTATGTGATGAAAACTTCCATGATATGAATATATATTAATATGTTCTCCAAGTGTATTCGTTATCTTTTGATTACAGGAAAATGCGTTGCGCAAAAAATCGAGCGGGGCACAAATAGCGTATGTCCGGAGGCGTTTATAATTAATTCGAAAACGATATTACCCAACATATCTTTAATATACATGGATGAATTCGTAAAAAAATAACCTTTAATTTAGTGAAAACAGACATTCAAAATTTTGAAGAAAAAGTTGAAAGAATGGGGTTTTTTGAAAAAAAAAAAAAAAAAATTTTGCATTATTTTATAGTTATCTTTTATACTTATCAAACCATTTAATACCCCGTTTGAATTTTTTTTCTATTTTTCTTAGTTTCGGAGATATTCGCTCCAAAAGAGAAAAACCGATTTTTTTTCAAAGAGGTGTTTCACCCTTTAAAAGACGTATGGACCCGTATAGAAAAAAAACATCTCCCTATTTTGCTCTGGAGAATAACATATTAGAAATTCATCAAATTCGAAGGAGGACACTTTTGATCTTTTCCTTGTAAGCATTAAACTTATAATTTTACTACACAATTTTAACAGCAATTTACGTACATATACCAAACATGTTACATTAAATATTTAATAATCTTAATCTGCAAAAGAGGAAAATATCGTACTCTGTGATAACGAGTAGATAAGTGTTCAAACACCATTAAGTATTTGCCATGCGATTAATACGAGTTCTATTCGAATAACTATTCTACAAGAAGCATAGACGTAAATTAATACTAATATTTATTATGCTACAACTATATATAATTAGGAAAGCAAACTTTGTATATTTTTAAATATACTACAATTTTGTATATCTTTATCATTTAACTATTCATCTATTAATCACAGATCTTATTATTGTACTCTCAAGATTATTATGTATTTAAAAGCTTATTAAATTTGTTAAATAAACATACAGCATGTGTTTAAGCAATATTTGAATAGTAGATTTTGTTAAGAAACAAGTAAAATTACGTTTTTATTTCCACTATCACGATAGAGAGAGAGAGAGAGAGAGAGTTTGTACTATTATTTATTCACATTTAAATTATTGTGGGAAAAGTTTTTTTTACTCGAAAAAAAGAGGGATATGAAAGCGTGAATAATATAATTATAGAAAATTTACACAAGTTTAATACGAGTTATACCAAGTCGGAAAGGTCAAACGTATTTTGTCGGTTTAGCGTTATTCTCGATCTTTCGAGAAAGGTTACTTTTTTGCTAATAACGTCACACGCTTCCTTCGTGATGACTTATGTTGTCATCAGTTGATTAAACCACGTTTTTTGTGCGCGATAGATATTCGAGAAAGGGAAATCAACTTAAGAACCGGCAAAAGGTGAAAGAGTTTCGAGAACCGCAAAGAGAACAAAACGCGTAGCTAGCTAGATATCGGATCCACGGCAGCATTCGCGAACTCGCACAATTATTACTGTAAACAGGGTCTAAAATAACAAAGGTAAAAATATTTATCGTATATTTATACGTATTAACGAGTTAGGCCACTGTAGCGCACAAAAATAACAGCCTAATTTTGACAAAGATAAGTAATGCAAGAAAGAAAATTCAAGTTAAGCATTTTATTGTTCATCTTTTTAAGTATACAAAATGATTTTTTTAAACTGAAAATGTCGATGATAGGCGTCCAGTAGCACAGTCATTGCTTTTTGGAAGCATCCCACGGGCGAAAGGATTTCTCCCTTAATTTTTGATCTTGAACAAAAAACCAAAAATTTTTAAGATCTAAACATGATTTTCCACAGAAGTACGTACGAATTTTTAATTTCTTTGTAAACTTTTTTTGTTATAAACAATTTTCACGTACTTTTTTTCTTAAAAATGAAACTTTTTGTTTCATATGTACGCTACTCTCACAAAAAACGGAAAAGAAAAATTTCCGTACGTACTTCTATGGAAAATCATGTCTAGATCTTAAAAATTTTTAGTTTTTTGTTCTAGGTCAAAAATTAATTAATAAAAATTAAATTTTGTATACTTAATAAAATGCTTAACTTAAATTTTCGTTCTTGCATTACTTATAATATCTTCGTAAATAATTGTCAAAATTAGGCTGTTTTTTTCGCGCGCTACAGTGGCCTAACCCCTGAAACCTGTGTAAATTTCCTATAACTATATTATTCACATCATATCCCACTTTCTTTCGAGCAATAAAAATTTTATAAAATTGCAGAGCTTTCGCATGTGAACTATCTGCTAAGATAGTATACCTACACAATTTTACATAAATACATTAAAAAACGCATGAAAAAACGAGATAGACAGAAAAGACTTAATATATTTTCATTGCAACAGTACTACACGTCCATTATTCAGAGCATTGTCAGCATAATATTATAGTTGAATTAGACTATTCAATCAACGGTGGTTAAAAATGAGTGCATTACAGATGTTGAAGATTCTATGTTTCCGGAACACTTGGACAAAGTGTCACTTGATCACGCGATCATTTACACAGAAAGTAAACATCGGAATCATCGGACCAGATTTGCAGAAGAAGATAGATAAAATGTCGCGCATTAGACCGTCGGACCAGCCACCCAAAGTTTGGAAACAGATCGAAAAGATAAGTAAGAACGGAAAATCGATGAAATTTACGATTCAAGAAATTCCTGAGGACCGATATGAGGATGCGGTACAACATATGTGCACGTATTTCTTAGCCGACGAACTAATCTGCCACTATTTGAGTAAGTGTCACCAGCTGTTCGATAATGAAACATTCTTTTAATGACGATCGCGGATTTATGACAAAAAAGCTGCAATTAAGAAAAATAAAATCTTATTCTTTTTATAATAATTTCCAACGCAATCGAAGAGAAATGAGTATCTTTTATAATCATGTACTGCAACTGTTACTTTGTTACTTTTTGGTCTATCTCATTTGCAGATGCAAAAAATGATCCTATAATTGTAGAAGATATGAGCACAATATGGCGTTTATTACTCGCAGAAGGCATATCCATAGCTGCATTCATTGACATTCCCAACGGTGGAAAACCTATAATTGCTGCTGTGAACCCTGTGGGCGTTGTTTTTAAAAATCAGAAAGATAGCATTTCCGATTACCAGGTTAGTTCCAAGTTTCGTTAAATTTGATTGCTGTGTCATTGCTGTGTTCAAATTTTTAATCGTGCGAGCTTGATAATATAATATATTCTTCTTCTTCTGCATATGCTTTATCCACTAATGGATGTTTGCGATCATTGATGACGCATCCATGTTATTTGAATGATTCTCTTGGCGGTTTAAGCTACTTCTGGCGGTTAAGATACTTCTCGGTGGTTTATTGTTGCCTTCCGAGAGGTGACAATCGATTAAAAATCGACGATGTTTGGTCAGATTTGAAGTCTTTAATCGTTAATTATTTACTATAAGGGAGGCAGCTCGATGGGCTTGACTTAGACATATGTTGTCAAGAACATGATCCTGAGTAACTTTTCCTTATAACTTAATCGGCGCTGATTAAAAAGTTATAAACAAAAAAATTTGTACAATTATAAACCTCGTTTTTGACCAAAACAAGGGGTGGAGTGAGGTGGATGTCGGTTCGAAAAAAAAGTCGCAAAACATGTGGAACAGAACATTATAGATCTTGTTTTAATCAGAGCAGGGGGTTTGAGTGGGGTAGATTTCGTCCTTGCCGGATATGTATAATTACTGATCAAGTCAGGATTTTAATTCGGAACGTCTTTTTACATTATAACGACTGAAGTGTATTAATGTGATAATAATAATCAATAGATCATAACGCCAACAAACCCTCTAGATTTATTCGATTGAGTTGATATGTAGTACAGATGAGCGCGCGAATTTCGGACAATTTAATTGTTGCATTCAACTTTGAATACTTTTTATTTAAAAATTATTATAACTTTCACTTTTGATGTTAGAATTTTTGTTAAAAAAAAAAAAGATTTTAGAAATCTGTTATTAATGGGTGGCACGGCAGATTTGAAACGAGAAGAATTTTTTAACTGATAAGAAAAATGCAAGGTAAAATAAAAGAAATAACAGATTATTTATTATTTTTTTCGTTATATTTTATATAATGCGCGCATCTGATCATTATCGAGCTAGTGGTAAATTAAACCGATAATTTAAGCTGCCACTATGAATTAATGCCAACGAATTAATGCACTCCACTGTTGTTGCACTACTGTTGCAAAGATTTATGTAACTAAATTTGAATTGATAATCGTTACAGTTTAAGTCAGAGAAAACCAAAAATACATTCGAAATCATAGCTAGTGCAACGAAGGTGGTGTACGAACGTTATGGAGTTGATAAATATCTGTATGCTATTGGACTTAGCGTAGACCCTGAATATCGAGGATATGTAGCACAGTTGAGCGCAAGGATATTCTAAAAATCAATTGTTAAAAAAAAATTTCGACTTATGTAAGATTAGTTCGCACTTAAAAAATTCTGTAAGTTGTCAATTCTTTGCAATAATACTCCACAATTCGAAATTCTTAAAGAAAACTTTTTCATGAACTTTTTCAATGCTTTTTTATATTTTTTTAAAAAGTCTTATGTCTAAATGATGCAGATTAGCATAGATTTTATTAGATTTTATTCTTTCTTAACTTCCTTAATGTTATAATGTTATAATTACATATTTAATATTGATAAAATGTTAAAAATTACTATTAATATTTTTAAGAATTTAACAAATTCCATATAGATCAAATTTGTAATTATTATTTGATATTTATCATATTAACCAGTTTTACTTATCAACATCTCACGTAATTTAAATCTCGATCTAGAGATCTTATCGGGCCTATGTACGGACTGCCAGCGACATCCACTGCGTTCACATCGATAATTTCGCAGAAGTCAGCGGCAGGTGCAGGATTCGAAGAATTTTCAACGACAAACTTCGCTGATTTGGTGGATAAAAATGGAAAGGAGTATTTTCCCGGTATTAATTCTAAGGCGTTTAAAATCATGGGTAAACGATTGCCTTAATACAGTCCAATGCGGGACGATAAACCAAAAATTATAAGATTTACTAATTTCGTAATCTGGAGTAAGTTTTCTATTACGTAATAATTTCTATTGCAAGTTCAATATTTTTCAACATTACATAGACACAATTGAAACGAATAACAATAGACAACATCTTTTTTGAACTTACAATATTTTATCTCAATTCAAATACGAAAATCACACATCAACCTCCATTTTTCGTCCAAATTTTCTGAAAATTCCAAAACATTAATTTTATGGAATTTGAAAAAAGACTTGCAAAAAAGTTTTATTCAACAGTTTTCTTAACCCCCCGGTCATCACTTCACGGATATTTCCCCCCCCGTAGGGGGGAAAAAACCTTTTAAAACATCGATTTCCCAAAAATCTGTACATTGAAGAGAAAAATGTTTGAAACAAAAGATGAGCTGGTACGATTTTGAACAAAAAAGTTATTTACCACTTTTTTGTAAAATGAACCGGTCTCTCAGAAAAAACGCTTGAAGTAGTCGGTTAATTTTGAATGTTAATTTTTGCGCGCCAAATGACATATTTAAAAAAATTTATCATGTCAAGTCGACGGTAGAAATTCGATAACTTTATTTCAGAGTGTCCTATGGGGGAAAAAAAATTGCGTGTTAAAGGGGAAGGTGTCAGCTTTCATATACAATTATTACATTTTACCGCAGATGAAGTCTTATTCTACAAATAAATTAATGGGTAAATTGAACCTTTAGGTTATAAGCTGTTTTTTACTATGACCCACATATTAATGCACTCCACTGTTGTTGCACATCCATTGCAAAGTATTTATGTAACTAAATTTGAATTGATAATCGTATAAAGTTTAATTCAAAGACCATTAAAAATATATTCGAAATCATGGATGAAAAAAGGTGGTGTACGAACGTTATGGAGTTGATAAGTAATTTGAACTATGCTGTTGGACTTAGCGTAGATCCTGAATGCTTCGAGGATACAAAATTAGGCAAGGATATGATGAAAATCAGGTACGACGTATGTAAAATTAATTCGCACTTAAAAAATTCCGTAAGTTGTCAATTTTTTGAGAAAATACTCCACAATTCAAAATTCTTAAAGAAAACTTTTTTATGAACTTTTTCAAACATGCCATATTTTTTCCCAAAACTCTTATGACTCTAAATGGTATAGATTTGAATTTATACTATCAAAATTAATATTCCTTTCTTACTTTTCCTGGATGTCCTAATTTTATTATTATATTTAAAATTGATAAAATGTTAAAAGCATTGATTTAATTAATTTTTTTAAGAATTTAACAAATTCCATATAGATCAAATTTGTAATTATTGTATTTGATATTTATCATATTAACTAGTTTTACTTATATACTATTTTTTTCTCACGTAATTTAAATCTTGATCTAGAAATCTTATGGGGCCTATGTACGAAGTGCCAGCGACATCCAATCCGTTCACATCGACAGTTTTGCAGAAGTCAGCGGCAAGTGAAGGATTCGAAGAATTTTTGACGACAAACTTCGTTGATTTGGTGGATAAAAATGGAAAGGAGTATTTTCCCGGTATTAATTCTAAGGTGTTTAAAATCATGGGTAAAAGGTTGCCTTAATATAATCCAACATGCGGGACGATAAACCAAAAATTATAAGATTTACTAATTTTGTAATCGGGGAGTAAGTTTTCTATTATGTAATAATTTCTATTGCGAATTCAATATTTTTCAACATTACTGTGACACATTAAAACGAATAACAATAGACAACATCTTTTTTGGCTTAATATTATCGGGTTCTTCGAAATGTAGACAGACATAATTTCCGTTCTGGTGAACAAGCATTCGCAGCATATACAGATGTACTCTCAGAATAGAATTACATTGCAAAATTTTAATAACATACTTTGTGCATACGCGGCGAAATGCAGATTGCATGTACCACAAAAAAATTATTTCTACTATGTAAGACTGAGCGTACTGCTCAAATTCATCATACGCTATTTGGAACGATTGACGCATTGAACGAATGACAATGACAAAGGGTGTCTTTTCGCCGCGTCAAAAATATTATTATCTTCTTCTTGTTGAAAATACAGACAGGTATAACTTCCGTTCCAATAAACATGCATTCGGATGCACTTGGAGTATATAGGTTACAAAATTTTAATAACATACCTTCCGTGGTTACGCAGTGAAATGCAGGCTGCACATTATGCGTCAGAACATGCACCATGTATATCGTGTTAGTTTATCGGTTAGAATTTAAGATTGTTGTCTTACCATAAAGAGAAATCTAGATTAAAAACTCTACGGAATAATGTATATCATCCCCTTTGAAATTATGAATGTTAGATTATTAATCTTCCAAAGTTTGATGCGAAGAGCATTGGGAGAAAATGGTTATATCTTATCTGAAAAATAAAGCTGCTGTAACTTTATTTTATGAAACATAAATTTAACAATCCAGCATCTACTTTTTTTATATTATATATATTTTTATAAATTATCATGTAAGATAAATGTATACGTGTAGTAATATAATAAATAACTTTGTATCGTGTAAAGATGGTAAATCATACATATCATTATCGCATCCAACAAACTATCGTCGATCACTACAGAGTTATACAGAATCGAAACAAATGCTATTTACTTCATCAAAAAATGGAATGATTGTAAAATAGAATACTTATGGAATGGAATTAATGTTCACTCGAGATGTTAATGAGAATTTTGTGAAAAATTTAGTAATGAGAATTTGATGACAAAGCAAATTAAACTTAAAGCAAACTAGTTTGTTACACACTTTTGATATGATATTAAAACGAAGAGACTCGATCCCATTAGTTTTTTAATTGTTAGTAATTGCAATTGTTAAATGAGTGCAATGATATTAAAAATCTTGTTTCGAATCTTTTATACTATATATATATATATTTATCCTATACATTTTCATAATCTCTCCTTGATCGATTTCGACATTTAACTCCGTAACCTTATTCACTTTCAACATTTCTTCTTACAACAATATTCATTTTCTTAAATCATATAATAATAATAATAATAATTCTTTATTCCGCCTTTGCAGAGTAGACTCCCGCTCCTTTTACAACAAATCACTCTCCTTTCTGCCGCTCGCTTTCCTAATTTCTATCCTCTCTCCCCTCTCGTCTCCTACAACCTATGCCGCACGCACTTATATCCGCCACCACAGTCTCCTTCGCTCTTCGCCTTATCGCAAACACTCACTCCTTCCACGCGATTCTTTTATTTTCTTATTTTTATCATTATTTTCTTAAATCATATATATTTCATGCTCAATTTCATGTATGCTTTTTATTACTTTATTAATTTTATAAGTACAATTAAAAAACTCTGTAACATATACAATTAATGAAATTACATGTGTTACAGTATATATAATTGTATAACAATATAATATTACAATAAAATTAATAATAATATAAATATTTAATATAAGTATTTAATATTTATATTATTAAGAATCAAATTTATAACACATATAAAAGTTATGAAAGAAATGTTGTGTACAAAGAGACTTTTTACACCATACGCAAGTAATGCCACCGCAAACATCACATGTTGGTTTAACATTGTTCTTAAAACAAAAATCAACTGACTTTCAAATTGTGCTAATCTCTCTTCTATATAACCGCTTTTATGTTATGCATATTTAAATAAACCTTTAAATCTCGGTGATAAAAATTGGAAATGTGTTAATGATTGTAATTTTAAAATAGCATCTTATGAAGTTTAACTTCTAAATCTAGAAGCATGACAATGTTTGAAAAATATTTTATAAAATTTTTCCATAAACGAAAACTGTATACATCTAATGATTGTCTTTGACCCGTTGTCCCTGCTGGTGTAGTTAGAAAAACAGAATCTTCTGCAGATCTTTCTTGCAATTACGCCTGAGCAATGTCCAGTCCAAGAATCTAATAATAAAGTTGATTTAGAACCAAGGTTTGAAAAATAAATTTCTTTTAACTAAATCTCAAAATGATGTGAATTTTCCAGATTTTGAGGCCATAGCAAAAATATTCTTCTCTCTAAACATTATTTCTTGTCCAAATAATCCAGTAGATTCTTTTAAAACAATGAAAGAGGTGATAATAATCTACCATCAGCTGAAATTGTTGGTTGTACATATAGTGTAGCTATGTGTAGTTGCCGATATTGATTGCGCCGTGTACTCTACCTTTTTTGTACCTTTAATTGCTAAAGAACGACCACTATGTAATTCTAATTGAAAACCGCTTTGGTCTGAATTATAAATATTTTCAGTTCCATAACGTATAATATGATATTTAACATTTTTGATGAACCTATTGCCTTCTGCTTCCAGATAATCTTTTGTATAGTTTTTTTAATAATAAATTGTATAATTTTTCGGGAAAAACAATATTATGTGCCATTTTAAATCATTTTATCCATGACTTTGACGCTGTAAATCCTGGTACATTAATTTCCTGCTGCGCTTTGAGGGCCCATCGAGCAATATCGTGAATTATTATTGCTTCTTCAAGAGCTTCTTTGAATTTATTTAATGTGTATGATGAAATTTCTTTCAGCTTCTGCAACGTAGATGTCCACCTTTGTTCACTTGTTCTCCCTATCTTCGTAATTGGCGTAGCGATTTAACTTTCCGAAATCGATTTCACAGTCCTAAGCGATTTTGACCTATTTGAATCAAGGTCCAAAATTCAACAGCACTTTTTTATGTTCAATTAAAATATTATCATTTATACATATCATTTCCTTCACATAACGTTGTTTCTTCATTTCGTTCTTCGTCTGTTATTGCTTGTGTTTCTGATATATCAAAGAAATTTTCAAAATCAAGAGAATCTTCTTCTTCAATCTCAAATTTTTTTTTCGTACATTTGTTGCAACATATTTTATATTTTTTGTGCTTCTTTTTTTCCATTAGTAAAATGAGTTTGTAGCATATTAAAAGAAGTGGTAGTAAACAGCAATATTATTACGTTCCTTGGATTGAATCGCATTTTGCCTTAAAAATTTGAATAATAAATATATAGATATACACATGTATGTTTAAAGTATAGTTAGTAATTATGTATATTAAAAAATAGTAATTTCTTATTATACTTGTTATATTTGCATTATATTACTTATGTATTTAAATAAATATACTATTTTATTTTTTAAGTAATAAAATTGTTAGCATTAAGCATACCTTTTTTTAACTATAAATACGTTCTTTGTTAAAACTTTGTTTGGATAAAGAAGAAATTTTATATTATATTGTATAAATATATACATGCAATACGTTTGTATTTTAGGATTTTTAAACAAAAGTTATATGAATTTTCCAAAAAACGTTTCTTCGTAATGCTGCAAAAAAGAATACAATAAATAAAAATTTATGTGCTAATTGATTATAAAAACTATAAAAGAAGAATTGTATGAAAATTATATAAACATTAATAGATATGTATTAACAGAAAATAATTTCAAAATATTAATATATACCTATAAAACTGCAATGATTAATAGTCACACAATTTAATTAAGGATACACGATAAAATGTACGATGTTACGTATTAAACTGATGCTCGCAAAGTGTTATACTTCCTCCAACAGTAAAATTATTCGTCTTATAGATCTTGATGCTATTTTCGCCTATAGACCGAGATTCAATTTTAAACTTATTTAAACGTTGTAACTGTTTTAAATTTTATTTTATGTAAATTTTATTAAGTGTTCAAGCTGTATGTGATGAAAACTTCCGTCATTATATATGAATATGTAATGTATTCCAAGTGTATTCGTTATCTTTTGATTACAGGAAAATGTGTTTCGCGAGGAATCGAGCGCATGGACGGACACAAATAGCGTATTTCCGGAAGCGTTTATAATTCTCGAAAATTATATTACGCAACATAACTTTAATATACAAGGATGAATTCGTAAAAAAATAATCTTTAATTTGGTAAAAACAGAAATTCAAACTTTTAAGGAAAAAATTGGAAAAACGGGGTTTTTTGAAAAATAAAAAAAGAAAAAAACTTTTTTGCATTATTTTATAGTGCTCATCAAGCCATTTAATACCCCATTTGAATTTTTTCCTTATCTTTCTTAATATCTGAGATATTCGCTCCGAAAGAGAAAAACCGATTTTTTTCAAAGGGGTGTTTTACTCCCTAAAAAAACGTACTGGCATGTATTAAAAAAAACGTCTCCCTATTTTGATCTGGAGAATAACATATTAGAAGCTCATCAAAATCGGAGGAGAACTTTTGATATTTTCGTTGTAAGCATTAAATTTAAAATTTTATTACACAATTTTAACAGCAATTAACGTACATATGTACCAAACATGTTACATAAATACTTAATAATCTTAATCAGCAAAAGGAGAAAATCGTCTTATGATAACAAGTAGATAAGTGTTGAAAGTGTTATTAAGTATTTGCCATGCAATTAATGCGAGTTCTGTTCGAGTAATTATTCTACAAAAAACATAGACGTAAATTAACACTAATATTTATTGTGCTATAACTACATATAATTAGGAAAGCAAACTTTGTACATTTTTAAATATACTGCAATTTCATATATCTTTATTTCATGTCATTTAACTATTCATCTATTAATCACAGATCTTATTATTGTACTCTTAAGATTATTATGCATTTGAAAACTTATTAAATTTGTTAAATAAACACACAGCATGTGTTTAAGTAGTATTTGAATAGTAAGTTTTGTTAAGAAACGAGTAAAATTACGTTTGTTTTTATTCCCACTATCACGATAGCTTTTAGAGAAGAGAGAGAGAGAGAGAGTTTGTACTATTATTTAATCATATTTAAATTATTGTGGGAAAAGCTTTTTTTGCTCGGAAGAAAGCGGGATATGATGTGAATAATATAGTTATAAAAAATTTACACAGGTTTAATACGAGTTATACCAAGTCGGAAAGGCCGAACGTATTTACATATTGTTTCGGTTTAACGGTATTCTTGGTCTTTTGAGAAGGGTTACTTTTGTTTTCGTTAGGGACAAGGGAATCACGTACTTCTTTCGTGATAACTTATGTGTCTTATCAGCTAATTAAACCACGTTTCTGTGCGCGATAGATATTCGAGAAAGGAAAATCAGTTTAAGAACTAAAAGTGAGCGTGAAAAAGTCTTGAGAATCGCAAAGAGAACAAAACGCGTAGCTAGCTATATATCAGATCCACGGTAGCATTCCGCGCACTCGCACAATTATTATTGTAAAACCGGTCTAAAATAATAAAGGTAAAAATATTTATCTCATATTAAACCTGTGTAAATTTTTTATACTATATTATTCACATCCCCTTTCTTTCGAGCAATAAAATTGCAGAGCTTTCGCATGTGAACTATCTGCTAAGAATATATCTGCACAATTTTACAGATAAGAATACTTAAAAAAACGCATGTACAAATGAGATAGAAAACGATAACATATTTTTATTGCAATAGTACTACACGTCCGTTATTCATAGCACAGTCAGCATAATGTTATAGTTGATAACTAGACCATTCGAACGACGGCGTCCGTCTGGTTAACAACGAGTACATTACAAATATTGAAGATTCTACGTTTCTGTGACGCTTGGACAAAGTGTCACTTGATTACGCGATCATATACACAGAAAGTAAACATCGGAATCATCGGACCAGATTTGCAGAAGAAGATAGATAAAATGTCGCGCATTAGACCGTCGGACCAGCCACCCAAAGTTTGGAAACTGATCGAAAAGATAGATAAGAACGGAAAACCGATGAAATTTACGATTCAAGAAATTCCTGAGGACCGATACGAGGATGCGGTACAACATATGTGCACGTATTTCTTAGCCGACGAACCGACCTGCAACTGTTTGAGTAAGTGTCACCAGCTGTTCGATAATAAAACAGTCTTTTAATGACAACCTCATTCGCGTATTTATGACAAAAAAAGCTGCGATTAAGAAAAATAAAATCTTATTCTTTTTATGATAATTTTCAACGCAATCGAAGAAAAATGAGATCTTTTATAATCATGTGTTGCAATTGTTACTTTGTCACTTTTTGGTCTATTTCATTTGCAGAAAATGATCCTTTATTTGTAGAAGATATAAGCACAATATGGCGTTTATTACTCGCAGAAGGCATATCCATAGCTGCATTCACTGACAATCCCAACGGTGGAAAACCCGTAATTGCTGGTATGAACGCTCTGGGTGTTGATTCTAAAAATCAGAAAGATAACATTTCCAATTACCAGGTTAGTTCCAAGTTTTGTTAAAATTGATTGCTGTGTCGTTGCTGTGTTCGAATTTTTTTATCGTGCCAGCTTCATAATATGATATATCTTCTTCTTCTGCATATGCTTTATCCATTAATGGATGTTTGCGATCATTGGAGACGCATCCATGTTATCTGGATTCTCTTGATAAGATACTTCTCGGTGGTTTATTGTTGCCTTTCGAGAGGTGGCGATCGAATAAAAACCGACGATGTTTGGTCGGATTTGAAGTCGGATCTATGGCTCGTTAAGACAGTGTACATTTCTCTGACCCACGATCGCCGAATATATACATATACGAATATATAATATATAATATATAATATATAATATACAATAGATAATATACAGAGTGGGGCATCGAAAAGGAAACAAACTGAATAACTTTTACAAAAATTATTTTTCGAAAAAATGCAAAAACATGTAAATTATTATTGGAAGGGGGACATCTATTGACGTAAAACTTTTACCCTCAACTTCCATCCCCTAGGCGGGGGTGGCAACCCTTAAAAATTTTAAACGGGAAAGGGGGTCGAGTAATATATTATTGGAAAGGTCTCTCAATTCTCTATAATTCTACGTTTGATTTTTTAAATTTGATCGATTTGTTTAGAAGATACAGAGTGTTTTATCTAAAACAAATAAATGAATATTCATAAATGAATATTAATAAATGTGTTTTATCTAAAACAAATAAATGAATATTAATAAATGAATATTCATTTATTTATTTTAGATAAAACACTCTGTATCTTCTAAACAAATCGATCAAATTTAAAAAATCAAACGTAGAATTATAGAGAATTGAGAGACCTTTCCAATGATATATTACTCGACCCCCCTTCCCGTTTAAAATTTTTAAGGGTTGCCACCCCCCGCCTAGAGGGTGGAAGTTGAGGGTAAGAGTTTTATGTCAATAGATGTCCCCCTTCCAATAATAATTGACATGTTTTTGCATTTTTTCGAAAAATCATTTTTGTAAGAGTTATTCAGTTTGTTTCCTTTTCGATGGCCCACCCTGTATATATATATATATATATAATATATATATTATATATGTATAATATAATTATATAATACATTATAATAATAAATATAATTAATATAATTATTATAGAATATTATATTATGATTGTAAGCTTTGTCATTACAATGCTGTCTTAAAAACAGACTACAAAACATCAGTATAAACATTATATAAACATTTTAATGATTGTCAAGTGTTTTGATGATCTTATTGGCGTCCTTCGCCTTTTATGCAATTGTGTCAAGAAGCCTTTTTGTTTTCTCTTTTTACATTATCAAGTAGAGTGAAGTGTATTAATTTGTTGGGTCATAATAATCAACGCATCATAACGCCAACAAACAGTCTGATTTATTCGTTGAGTTGATATGTAGTACAGCTGGGCACGCGAATTTCGGACAATTTAATTGTTGCATTCAACTTTGAGTACTTCTTATTTAAAAATTATTATAACTTTGACATTTTTGATGTTAGTTATTATAACTTTGACATTTTTGATGTTAGAATTTTTGTTTAAAAAAAAAAAAAGATTTTAGAAATCTGTTATTAACGGGTGGCACGGCAGGTCTGGGACGAGAAGAATTTTTTAACTGATAAGAAAAATGCAAGGTGAAATAAAAGAAATAACAGATTACTCATTATTCTTTTCGTTATATTTTATATAATGCGCGCATGCTAATCATTATCGAGCTAGTGGTAAATTAAACCGATAATTTAGCTGCTACTATGAATTAATGCCAACGAATTAATGGACTCCACTGTTGTTGCACTACTGTTGCAAAGATTTATGAAACTAAATTTGAATTGATAATCGTTACAGTTTAAGTCAGAGAAAGCCAAAAATACATCCGAAATCATGTCTAGTGCAACAAAGGTGGTGTACGAACGTTATGGAGTTGATAAATATCTGTATGCTATTGGACTTAGCGTAGACCCTGAATATCGAGGATACGGATTAGGCAAGGATATTCTAAAAATCAGGTACGACTTATGTAAGATTAGTTCGCACTTAAAAAATTCTGTAAGTTGTCAATTCTTTGCAAAAATACTCCACAATTCGAAATTCTTAAAGAAAACTTTTTCATGAACTTTTTCAATGCTTTTTTATATTTTTTTAAAAAGTCTTATGTCTAAATGATGCAGATTAGCATAGATTTTATTAGATTTTATTCTTTCTTAATTTCCTTAATGTTATAATGTTATAATTACGTATTTAATATTGATAAAATGTTAAAAGTTACTATTAATATTTTTAAGATTTTAACAAATTCCATATAGATCAAATTTGTAATTATTATTTGATATTTATCATATTAACCAGTTTTACTTATCAACATCTCACGTAATTTAAATCTTGATCTAGAGATCTTATCGGGCCTATGTACGGACTGCCAGCGACATCCACTGCGTTCACATCGATAATTTCGCAGAAGTCAGCGGCAGGTGCAGGATTCGAAGAATTTTCGACGACAAACTTCGCTGATTTGGTGGATAAAAATGGAAAGGAGTATTTTCCCGGTATTAATTCTAAGGCGTTTAAAATCATGGGTAAAAGATTGCCTTAATATAGTCCAACATGCGGGACAATAAACCAAAAATTATAAGATTTACTAATTTCGTAATCTGGAGTAAGTTTTCTATTACGTAATAATTTCTATTGCAAGTTCAATATTTTTCAACATTACTGTGACACATTGAAACGAATAACAATAGACGACATCTTTTTTGGCTTAATATTATCGAGTTCTTCGAAATGTAGACAGACATAATTTCCGTTCTGGTGAACAAGCATTCGCAGCATATATAGATGTACTCTCAGAATAGAATTACATTATAAAATTTTAATAACATACCTTGTGCATACGCGGCAAAATGCAGATTGCACGTAACACATCAAAAAAATTATTCTACGGAATAATGTATCATCCTTTACGGGGAATGAATGGTTAATTAAGATTGTTAATTTTCTTTCTTTGATATTAAGAGCAAAGAGAGTAAGTAATTGCACTTCATTCAAAATTTCTACGCTATAAAAGTGTGATGTAATGTTTTACGTTTTAAAACGTAGAATCATCTATTCACTACTCATTGTCCATTTTTAAAAATATAGTTAGGTTACATATCAGTTTTTTATGGACACGCAAAATATAAAACATGCAATAATATATAAATTTATATCGTAAACAAACTTAAGTTTAGTTAAAATAAGAATTTTTAGTAAATGTATAAACAATGTTTTTAAATTTCTCAAAATTAAAAAATGATTAATTTTATAATAAAGCATTTTTGTGTTTATACAATAATATAATAAGATATTTGTATAATAAATGTAACAAATAAAAGTTATTGTACTGAAATAATTTTTTACTTCTTCTGTTCTAACAAGGGAAGTGTCACGACTGTCCGGAACCGATTTGATTCTCCTTTAAATATGTTGTTATATATACAAATCTAAGAGACACGTATTTTTTTATATGGGCCACTTTTGACTTTTAAGGGGTAAAACACCCCTTTGAAAAAAAACGGTTTTTATCTTTCAAGGCGAATATCTTTGAAACTATTAGAGATAGAAAAAAAATTCAAACGGGGTATTAAATGGCTTGATGAGTACTACAAAATACTGTAAAAAAATTTTTTTTCTTTTTTTTTTTTTTCAAAAAATCTTACCCCTTTAACTGTTTTTTCAAAATTTTTAATTTTTGTTTTCATCAAATTAAAGGTTATTTTTTAACGAATTCATCCATGTATATTAAAGTTATGTTGCGTAATATCATTTTTGAGAAATCATTACAAACCCCTCCGTATATACGTTATTCGTGCTCGTATCGTATCTACTATGTGCGTAAGTGTAATAATTATCGTCGAAATACAATATTTAAAAAAATGTTAAATTTGTACAAAAATAAGCTTTTATTTGTGGCGATAAAAAAAATTTGAAATTTTGAAAAAAGAGGAATGGAAATTTTGGATTGGAATATTTTAAAAATTAAAAAAATTTTTTTTGCACTGTCTTATAAAGTACTCCTAAAATCATTCAACTTTTATTACATGATATTTTTCTAACAATACAGATTATAAAAAATATTAAGAATTAGGGTAGAGTTTTTATTGTACCTTCTTAAAATTATTAAATTGTATTTATCTCTGTACCTTTTTTTTTTTTTTTTTTTTAACGTAGGGAAATCCTCATGGATACCCGTTCCCCGGGGGAGGAAACGGGTTATGCCGGACTCTTACCGGCTAAAACCCTACGGTGGCCCTCCTCGTGCGCGTTGCACGATATTACAACTTATTTAAATATTCGTGGTTTAAAAGTGGATATACGAACGAAAGACCAGAAGAATTTGAAAATCCAGTAGAATTCAGTTTTGACGAAACTTCAACAATATGTGATATCGAAGGTTGCAATAATTTAGCTGTAGTAAGATGTTCTTGGTGCAAACAGTCATTATGTTTAAAACATTTTTTCGTCGATTATCATTATTGTAATGTATATAATGAGTAAATAATAAAAAAAATAATATAAATTTATTATCTAGTAAAAAATATAAATGTATTATAATATATGTAAACATTTATTAATTATTTTATTATTAATTACGTGTAGATATTATTGCGCAAAATTAATGTATAAACTAATAAATAAACAAGATGTTAGAGCATTGGAATAAAAATAATAAAATAATAAGTTGTAAGAGAAAATAATCTTAAGATATTATAAGGAAATAATGTAGGTACAGAGATGAATGTTGCGTTCCCGTGGTCTCCCAAACGCGCACGAGGAGGGCCACCGTAGGGTTTTAGCCGGTAAGAGTCCGGCATAACCCGTTTCCTCCCCCGGGGAACGGGTATCCATGAGGATTTCCCTACGTAAAAAAAAAAAAAAAAAAAAAGGTACAGAGATAAATACAATTTAATAATTTTAAGAAGGTACAATAAAAACTCTACCCTAATTCTTAATATTTTTTATAATCTGTATTGTTAGAAAAATATCATGTAATAAAAGTTGAATGATTTTAGGAGTACTTTATAAGACAGTGCAAAAAAAATTTTTTTAATTTTTAAAATATTCCAATCCAAAATTTCCATTCCTCTTTTTTCAAAATTTCAAATTTTTTTTATCGCCACAAATAAAAGCTTATTTTTGTACAAATTTAACATTTTTTTAAATATTGTATTTCGACGATAATTATTACACTTACGCACATAGTAGATACGATACGAGCACGAATAACGTATATACGGAGGGGTTTGTAATGATTTCTCAAAAATGATATTACGCAACATAACTTTAATATACATGGATGAATTCGTTAAAAAATAACCTTTAATTTGATGAAAACAAAAATTAAAAATTTTGAAAAAACAGTTAAAGGGGTAAGATTTTTTGAAAAAAAAAAAAAGAAAAAAAATTTTTTTACAGTATTTTGTAGTACTCATCAAGCCATTTAATACCCCGTTTGAATTTTTTTTCTATCTCTAATAGTTTCAAAGATATTCGCCTTGAAAGATAAAAACCGTTTTTTTTCAAAGGGGTGTTTTACCCCTTAAAAGTCAAAAGTGGCCCATATAAAAAAATACGTGTCTCTTAGATTTGTATATATAACAACATATTTAAAGGAGAATCAAATCGGTTCCGGACAGTCGTGACACTTCCCTTGTAAGTAGAATTTATGCATACACTCATTATTTGCACCTTTACAGTGTTGTCCCTCTTGGAAGCTAATATTTGTGTTTTTTTTTGCACTCTTTAATAGAATTGCATGATATCACTTGTCTGATAACACAAGATTTAATTTTATCTGATAACTGTCTGACGATAGTTGTTAGAAAATTATTTAAACAATCTTATCTCTTATCTATTATAAGATTGCTTTATTTATATCATTACGAACACATCCTTAAATTAGACTTTACATTTTTCTGGGTATAAATAAAATAATCCGCTCGTGATGTCAGTCAATACTTCGGCGTGCAATCGGCCAGAAGGATGAGATATACTCGGCTACATGTCATACCCGGTTACATGTCAATTATTATCGTGGTCGACGACCAAATCACGAAATATCTCTAATACATTCCTTGCGGAGAATATACGTTTCTAGATCACTTTACATGATAATTAAAGAACATGCGTATGTTTTGATAGATCTGTTGCAAATACATTCTCCAGAAAAAGTGTATCCTCTCTGTTTTGTCACGCGTTTGATTCGTGGAATCTTCAATTGATTTTTACTGCGCTTTCCACATGTTTTTGGAAATTTAAATGCATGCAATTCGAGCGAACAGTCAAACCAAAGCGGTTACACGGAAAAAAATTTGTTGTAACAACTAGAAACATCTTTTGTTAATAACATATAAAATTTTTTTTATTTTCTGGAAAAGCAAACATAATATCATATATATATATATATATATATATATATATATATATATATAAGTGTCACTATATAAATTATTTTACAATTTAACTTTGTTTTAAATTGTCATGAAATAGATATTATACATAATACATTTCCGTTTTTTTCTTATTATTTTTAAAATATACAAACCAATCCACGATACAAAATCCGCAATACAAAAGCGTTTTACTAATTGATATCTTTATTTTCTAACTAGTAGAAGTACTAGTTATAATAAGTCTTAATGTGCTTTTTTTTGTTTTTAATAAATATTTTTTTATTTCTATTTATATTTATATTTCTATTTATATTTCTATTTATATTTATATATTTCAGTTTTCTTTAGTTTTTTCAGAAAATTGAGTAAATTTATATACATAGTCACTTTAAATACTTATAAATTATAGAATAATCAAATATGCAATAAGTAATTAATAAAAAATGACTTTTAATTGGGGTGTAAAAATCCCAGAACTAATGGAAAAAATGTAGGTACCCGTTCCCAGGTTAAGAGTCGCGTCTCAGATTTTTATAAAATATATTTTTGATATATTATTATATACATATTCTCATTTAGCATTCGTATTTAATAAAATAAAGTTGAGTAAAAAGTTGCTTCACTAAGTAGTTATTATCGTGGTTATCATCGAAAAAGTTATCACCTGAAATATCTATGGCTACGTAGTTAAAAGTGCACATTTTGTACACATCGAGGCGCCAGTGGATGGGTTCCAGTTAAAATGAGATTTATGTCATTTAAAACTTAGAATAAGTATTATCTGCACATTATTTTTATGCTTTTTTATCAGTTGACCCAAAATGTCAATATAAATTGGCAAAAAACATTTACATAAAACAAAAAAATTTATATAAAATATATTTATATAAAATATAGGAAAATGCTAAATCGTTTTATCTACAAATAAAAGATGCTCTACATTGTCTAATTTACTTGCCAAAAAGATATATATATATATATATATATATATATTTACTTATTTATTTATTGTATATATATGTTACCCTTGTATCTACAATAATATTCAATATGCAGTTTATCAATAAACTCTGACATTTTGCTTACTGATCACTGAGATAATAAAATGAGAAAAAAGTTCTTTTAAATTTCTTTGTTAATCATTTTTCTTTATTAATCATGTTTAGAGTAAAGAATAAAATAATAAATAGAAAAAGAAATAAAGAAAAAAGAAATCTTTATTGAAGATTTTGAAAAATTTATTAGATTATATAAAAAAATATTCGCCAAAGTACTGTAATTTGAGCGACTTCTCGATATTAATGTAAAAAAAATAAAAAAATATAGTTAAATTAAGGCAATACAGTTCTCTCTGTATATGAGACAGTATGATTTTCTTATTTTTCCATTTATTATATAAATTTTTATGTGTTTTTTCGATTAATGTTAATTGTATGATATATTAATTATACATACAATAACATGTAACAATAATAATTAATAATAATGGACAATTATAATAACAATTGTTTGCGTGTTTTCACAGTTTTGTTCATTGAATGTAATACATTCGAATATTATGGAATGCGTGAATGTACAACACTCGACAAATGAGATATAGTATAATTATCATATCAATATGAATTTAAACGCCTCTCAATCAGTTTTGTTAATCAACTTTACATTTATTTATCAATGTGTCGTATAACTTAAATCTCATGTAACTTAAATCTCATCTTAGAAACCTTATCTCGGATTTTTGTAATCCCGGTGTTCACATCAATGATTTCATAACAATTAATAGTAGATTCAAGAGTTTTCGACGAAAAAACCCTGACTTATTAAACATAGATGATAAAGAGTATTTTTTTGGTTAATTAATACCATATTTAAATAGGTAAAAGATTGCTTTATATAATCCAATGGGTGAGGCGACGAATGCAAGAATTATACAGTTACGAGAATTACGTGAATTTACTTAATTTGCATCATGGATTGAGTCTTAAATTTCTACTGCGTACTGCTCAATATTCATCATACGCTATTTGGAACGATTGACGCATTGAACGAATGACAATGACAAAGGGTGTCTTTTCGCCACGTCAAACATATTATTATCTTCTTCTTGTTGAAAATACAGACAGGTATAACTTCCGTTCCAATAAACATGCATTCGGATGCACTTGGAGTATATAGGTGTTACAAAATTTTAATGACATACCTTCCATGCATACGCGGCGAAATGCGGGCTGCACATTATGCGTCAGAACATGCACCATGTCGATCGCGTGGTTAGAATTTAAGATTGCAGTCTTACATACCAAAAAGAGAAATCTAGATTAAAAACTCTACGGAATAATGTATATCATCCCCTAAGAAATTGTGAATGTTAGATTATTAATCTTCCAAAGTTTGATGCGAAGAGCATTGGGAGAAAATGGTTATATCTTATCTGAAAAATAAAGCTGCTATAACTGTATTTTGAAACATAAGTCAAACGTAAAGTCAACGATCCAGCATCTTATTATCTATTTTTTATATATTATATATTTTTTTATTAATTGTCATCCAAGATAAAATGTATACGGAAATATGTATAATAAATAACTTTGTATCGTAAACGATGGCAAATCATATATATCATTTTATTGCAGCCAACAAACTGTCGTCGATCACTACAGAGTTATACAGAATCGAAACAAATGCTATTTACTTCATCAAAGGATGGAATGAATGTAAAATAGAATACTAATGGAATGGAATTAATGTACTTGAGATGTTTCGAGAATTTTGTGAAAAATTTAGTAATGAGAATTTCATGACAAAGCAAATTAAATTTAAATAACAAACTAGTTTGTTACACACCTTTGATATGATATTAAAACAAAGAGACTCAATCCCTTTAACATTTCAAATTGTTAAATAAGTGCAATGATATTAAAAATCTTAATTATTAATTTTATTATCTTGCGTTAATTAAAATCCCATAAAGGTCAAGTAAATATTATTTTATTTCCTATTTGCTAAGCAATAATCGATGCAAGAAATCGAGAAGTAATACAAAATATATGAAATCTGTATTGTATTTAAATTATAAAAATAATATTTTATACATATTTGTTAATAATAGAATAATAAAAAATATAACACAAATATATAATATGTTAAATCAAATGGGTGAAAGCGAAGGGAATTGAGAAGAAATTTCAAGTACCAGAAATTCTGTGTATATATATATATATATATATAATATTAAGCTTCCTACAATTTCTACCTAGTATGCACTTTTTTTAGTAACTAAAATATATATTTATTGTAGTTGTTCAATGGAAGTATTTAGCTTACAAATACGTGTGTAATTGTATCGGCATATTTGCCACTTTTTAATAAATATACTTGTTGCACCAACAAGTGGTCGGATTTTATTGAGCTTATCGTTATCTCTCTCAATTCCGATTGATTTGCTTTAATTGCAGTCAATTTCGATCAGTTGCAATCAATTTCAAAGATTTTAATTCCACCCGATATCGCGAAATCTCGTTCAGCGTTAATTAACTTCACGGATTATCGAGAATTATTCTTGTAACCTATTCAAACCTAGTGTCCCAGAAACAAGTTCTGTTCATACGCATAAATAGATATGCACAAAATGTCATTGTTACAATTAGAGTAAGTACAATGCAAATGTAATACATTTTTGATTATTTCAATTATTATCCAAAGTAATAAATATATGTATTTCAATTCCTTTTTTAAATAAATAGCTGTTAAATTAAAATGTTATTTTTTTATTGGACAATAATATATATATATAATATATATATATATATATATATATATATATATATATATACCTATACATACTTGTCTTATAAATTTCTTCTTACTATCAATGGCTAAAGCGGTTCAGAATGTTAAAAAAAATATACATAATCTCTGAAAAATATAATCTAAGATAATATTAGCCAATGTTAAATTCATTAGACAGAATTCATTATAAAATACTTGGCCATATAAACGATTTTATACAATATTTTCGTATTTTTTAAATCAGAGATTAAATATCTCATTCTCTTTTATATTCTTCATTTTATGTAAAATTAAAATAATCTTTTACCATAATGGCTTTCCATGTATCATTGTATGTGTGCATGTTTTTTAAAATATTTAAATTTACTTGAATGTAAAAATGACTTAATTATAAAATTTATTGTTTTTAGATGAATTTGTCTCCTCATCTTTCTCTCTCTCTCTCTCTCTCTCTCTCTCTCTCTCTCTCTCTCTCTCTCTCTCTTTCATGCTCCCTTTCTCTTGATCAACAAATCTCGTAATGCTAAAAATGTCATGTGGTATTATTAATACATTACGGAGGTGTATAAAGTTTTATTGTTCGAGGGTAAATTTGTGAGTCTTCGACACGTGCACGAGCGTGGGCGTGTGCGAATGCGACGCCGCATAGGACCGGTGATTCCTTCTCTCGGACTGGCGCTTGGAGTGCTTGGACGCGCCTTCAGTCGCGTTCCGCGCGTCGTACGAGCGAGTGCGTCTTTGCTCGCATTCTCCCCGTTGGATAATTTTTACCCTTCACCTATCCGTTTGTCCAAACGATACGTGACGAAGTACAAGTTTGAGATCAAAAAGACTAAAATAAACGTAAACTAAAATAACGTATGAAACGAGCTGCGTAATTATCGGCAAAATGTCCTTGGGAATAGTACTAGAAATTGATTTTCAGAAAAAAAAAACATCGATACTCGGATTTGTCGATCAATTGCTCGATTGCTCGAGAGAGCGATTTGATATCGCCGGTCGTTCATTTCGTGTATTTGTGCTGCGAAACAAATCGAGATCGACAGACAGTGTTTTTTATGTTTAGCAGAGAAACAAGTTTTTCCCAGGTATGATCCAAATTTCTCCCAAGGACGTAATCGCTCTCGATGGATTTTCCATGACTCCCACTGAAACGTATGTAATGTCTGTCGACTTTTCGTGGCCACTCGCTAAGATAAGTTTGGAGAAAACAATGTAACTTATGACAGAATATGATATCGAGATACTGTGATCAATACTCGTGATCATTTTTTATTAGTGTTTCACGTAAGAACTCGTTTTCTTCCTCAGGAGGCGAATACCTCGCTCTTCACTCGTAACATTATTTTCCGGGCAATTAGTGTAGTAATAGAAGTAAAGTTAATTTATTACGATAGGATGTATAAGACTAATACTATTGTCAAATTTTCTCATAAGTATATATAATGCCATATATATTTAATTATAAATGCATAAATCCCAAGGTCAAAACATAGTAATAAACATCAATTTCTTATATCAATTATGCCAGTTTGACATCACGTTTCACTACTCCTTTCTTGGTATAAATGCATATATTTAAAATGGATATACACAATTGATTAATTAAATGAAAAAAAAATATGTATACAATTTTTTTATACCAACTGGAATGCCAGATTTAAAGAATAAGTTTAGATATTATCATATCATATCAGATATTATCATATCATATACTTAAAGAATAAGTTTATTATCATATACTCCTATTAATTCAAATTAATAATTAATTAGTTAATCTATACTTCATTGATAATTGAAATCTGGAATCTTAATCATATTAATACAATATAATGAATTTAAAAAGCTAATTACATTAAACTCTTAATTTTTTATTTAATTATTCAATCTTATTTTTTTATAAAAAATTAAATTTTACAATAATTAGTTTTAATTTTCAATTCCTTTAAATTTACAAAATTGAATAAAAAAATTAATATCTTTTATATTATTTTTATATAACGAAATTTTTAAGACATTAGTTTTTTCATAGAATTTATTTTAGATACATAATCCAGTTATTTTGCGGAAGTTCAAAGACATGAAATTCATTCATCTTCTTTTTTTGTTCTCTTTTGTTTGCAGTCTAAATTTATCACTGGTTCCAAAGTGTTATTGATAGATTTCAGAGTATTTTGAAATTGGTCATAAATTTTCAATCTGGAGACAAAAGACAATAACAAATACGTAGAGAGCAACTAGATTTTAAAGCACAATGTCCAAGTTTCTTGTACAAGTTAATTTTTTTAGAACAAAAGAAGCGCACTCCTCTTTTGTCTTCATTTTTATCTCAATGTGATAAATCTACAATTCGAGATGATTGTAGAATAAAAAAACGTATGCATGTTTTTTTTTATTTTTATAACACGCGAGGAAAATATTTCTATTTCTCAAATGTGTACATACTATAGCTTCTTTCTCCTTAAAGATTTTATATTATACTAAAGACACATCGAGAATTGAGATGTAAAATTAAAAGAAAGAGAGGTGCAAAATTATACCCTGACATGCAACAGTTTCAAAGATCGCTTCTGCTTCGCGTCTCTGCTTCATTTTTCACATTTTTGTTTGTCTTTTCTGACACCTGTATCCCCCTCCACTTTCTACATATGTAATAATACTTTAAGTAATTTTCTTTTGTAAATAATTACAAGTCATGTTAATTAAAGGGACGAAATGTGGTTTAATTAGGATTAAAAAGAAAGAAGAGAGAAATTATAAAAAACATAGTCATCCTTTAATTTGAGCTTCTATTCAAATAATAATCTCTCCGTAAATCGCTTCGATTAACGATCGGTCTTTTGCCATCAATGTCGTGTGTTCCTTTAAACATATAGATCGAGTATATTGTGAGTTACTCGATTGCGTCGTTGCACGAGAGATCAAAGAGAAACCATCCATCGTCAATATTATCTTTTTAGAATCAACAGCTTGTGTAACACCTTGTAACACCTTTTATTTGTAGCAATTAAAAAAAGTCCAAGCGCTTTGAATTCACGCGGTGAGTTAGATCTTCGATAATCAAAAGAACTCCAGAAATCAAGTTTTAAATTACATCGATTTAAGACAACTAAAAGTGCAATACAATTAAGCTTATTTTCTGTTGCACCGCCCTAATAATAGAAAATCGAAAAAAACATTTCCCTATTCATATATAGGTAATAGAATATATACTTTCTCCTATTAAAGTTTAAAACTAATAAAAAAGAGAATATACACTTTCTATATGTCATCCAACATTTTCTATTTCTTGAAATTTCTTGACAGAAATAAAATTAGAGATTTTTGAATAATATTTTGAATAATATTTTTGAATCTTGTATGTAACGATTTTTTATCCTCCTCTTATCCTCCTTTTGTAGATGATTGAATTTGAAAAATGTGAAACTACAATAAGAAGAAATATGTTTGTGCAACATTCTCTTGAAAAATATTTTTTCTTTTTACAGAAGCATGTCTTTTTCTTTAGAAAGCATATTAAAATCGATGATACGAATTCATACTAAAAATAAAAGAGATCAGTTAATTGGATATTCTTCTGAATTTGACAAAACAAGATTTTATTGTAAAATAAACTCCAAAAGTTTAATAAAATAACTGAATATCTTAAGATTCCTTATAGGTAAAAACTTTCAATCTTGTAAGAAGTATTACAAGTATTAATTATTATATATATAAATTTAACTTTAGAAAAATAGTAAAATAGTAAAATAGTAAAATAGTAACTTTGCAGATAAAATAATAAATAATATGAAAAATAACACAATTATTATACTAAAATCATTTCAGAAATTATATGTATTATGTAATCGTATAGATATAGAATCGATATTCATAATTTAATCATTTTTAGTACCATTTTTATTCTGAAATAAATAAAAATTAATTGTAACTTTTTAAAAAAAATGTTCTATATTTTCGTAATTCAAAACTCTATTTTATTATTTTTAATAGTATTTTTAACGTAAAACACGTGACATGTAAAATATTTTTATAATACATTTGTAAAAAAGGAGATAAATCGCCAAGTAGACGCGTTGGTAAATTTAGCTGAAAGCGACTGTTTCAATGAACCTGCGAAAAATATTGCTAGGCTTTCAGGAGAGAGAAAGAAAGAGAGAAACACTACACCGCTCTTGAAATTCGCGTCAATGTCAGAGACATTCGTGCAACGAATTGTCCACACTTTTTCCAACAATAATGTCACGAGACACAATTTTGATGAAAAATAAGTCACTTTAAAAAATATTTAAGAAATATTTTCATTGTTTGCCTTTCTTTCTTTCAAAACAGAGGGTATTTGCGTGAATACCTGTGCGATAAAATATCAAGGAAGAAAACTTTCTCTGAAAAGATCTCCTAATCCTGCAATGTTGAATAAATAATAGTGTCATATGAACGTTGATCTGTGTAGCTACTTGTCAGAATATGCGAATATGTTTGAATATCAAGCTTTATTTGAGAGCTGGCCTATCTTGCTGGAATGTATCAATGAAATTCGTTATTTGCTACTATCAATTATGTCTTAAGATATTTTTTATGATATTGGGTTTAATATTATAGGATTTGATATTAAATGCAATTTTTCTTTCTAGAAAGCCTTACATATTTGGTTTACAAGAGATGAGATTTTGATATTAGATACAATGTAAGTGAAATTATGTTTGATAAAATGTTTGATCTAACGTGTGAAACAATTAAAACTAATTATTCGCTAAACACACCCTTATGCACATACAAAATAGAAATTGCAATTGGTATAATTTCTTAGGAGTTTAGATCACGACAAACATTTAAAATTGATCTCCATGTTTGTAACAAAGTAGTGTGTGATATATCTAAAATATAAATCGCACCAAGACTGTCCTTACACCAAGATCTTCCTACTATTTAGTTATAATTTAGGGAGATATTAATTGTAATATTGATAGAAATAGATTTTTATAATTTCACAAGTACATGTATTTTTTAATTCTATTGCTCTCTGTTCATTTCCACATTATATTTCATGACGCATGTGATAAGTTTCAAATACATCCACACTATATTTTTGTATTAATTACAAATAAATCGTAACAAACAATATATTCATTAGTTTTTAATTCTTATTTACTGCATGTATGACATTATTAAAAATAAATCATATGCATTTTTTATTTTATCATTTTTATAAATATAACATTATTAATATTGCACGAATATTAAAAATATAATAATGAATGAAATTTTTACCAAATAGAATAAAATATTACATTTCTTAGTTTCCGGTATTTATTTCGTTGGTCTATAAATTTTCCGGTACGATTTATAAGGACATCAACAAAAACTCGTACCGTTGCACATTTCCCAATTAATATTCTCTAATTAATAATAATCATTATACGTTTATTAGTAATAATTATTATACGTTATTTTCGATTAAACCGAATGTTCTTATAAATTAGTAACGTGCATAAAAGTCATTAACAAATGTCCACACATACTAACAAATAATAATAATAATAATTCTATTTTCGTGTGCAAATAATAGCGCGCAAAGTTTTACCCTAAGGGGAATACAAGGGGAAAGAGGAAGAACAATCTGATACAGACATTTAAGAAATTATTTTTGGTCCCGAGAGAGAGTAATCCTTTGCTCGTTACACGCTTCATTAACCGAGAGGATAGTAGCGCGTAACAGGCAAACTGTTTCACTCGTGTTGGAAAATGCGAACGGTTTTCGATTTACATCGAACTTCTCGAAAAGTTACTTCTGGCTTGATTGCTATTATATGTCAATGTGCTCGACAAAGGTATGACGAATATTTGCGGAGCACGTTCATATTGGAATTAATCGTCAACTTGGGAATAACAGTTTGTTTAACAACGCTTGATTGTTTACGCGAGACGTAATTGAGCGCCAAAACCAATCGACTCGTTTTGAGAGAAACATTGAGAAAGTGAAGAGATTCGATACAAAATAAAAAAATAGCTATATTAATGATTGAATCTTGCGATGCAATCTGCTGTTTGATAAAATTCTTTTGTCTTGTTACATATTTAAATGCTGGAATGGATTTTGTTTTGTATGTAAAAACGCTGACCTTTATAATTTTAATATTTTAATTAACAATGTTTGTTATCTATTTATATTTATCTATATTTATTAGAAAATATGAATTAGAATTTATTCATATTTTTTTCGAAATATTCATATAAGATAAAATAAAAGAATTTTAAAATGGTTCGAATTGTTTCGGAATTGAAATTCTAATTTTATTAATTTTATGAATATACATTTATATTTTAAAAAATTAAAAAATTTTAATATAATTCTGGGTTACAAAGTTCCAATTTAAAGATAAAAATTTCAATATATATAGTACATGTTATTAAGAAGGTTTGCTTAAGAGAAATTCCATTTTTTATTTCTTCCCGACCTAAAGTGCCGTGAAAATGTTAATTTCTTCTGTTTTCTTTACTTTTATTTTCTTTATTTTTTACAAACGCGTGTTAACGTCCCGGAAATGTATGAAATGTATCACATGGCGCGCCAAGATTTAGTACGAGCGGATAATCAAAGCAAACGGGCAGTTTGCCTAGAAACAAATGCTTTTTCGAGATTCGTTTCAAAAATATAAAATAGAAATATCGCAAGAAAGGTGCCCAATTAATTAATAGCCAACTGCATGCCCTCTCGTATTCGAAATTAGTGTCTCGTATTCGAAATGAAATAACACGTTTGACTGAATCACTAAATTAAAGCACCGCGGAGAGAATGTATTATTTACGTTCCTAGACTATAATACATTCTGTAGTTCCAGACTATAATACACTCAATTTTCAAACATCACTTAATTTAATCATATAATAACAGTTGTTTACATGCAAATTTATATGTAAATTAAATTTAGTATTAATTTATATGAAAATTTCAAGAAACTTTTTATAATACTTGTATTATATTAATATTGTATTAATATTATTAACAATAAATTTTATCAATAATGATACAATAATGATAAATTTTATATTGTGTTTTTTTTTTCAAAAATTTCTCGAATCTGTTTAAACAAAATGTTTAAAAATGTATTTGATATACAAAATTTGATATACAAAAACAGAAATAGTTATTCAACGCATATCTCTATTTAATAATTACTTACATATTTAACCCTATTCGGTCACACTTCAGTAAAATCGCGTAACGGTCACACTGGGTGAATTTCACCCAGCGTCGAAAAAGTAATATAATAAATAATACAATATAATATAATATAATATATAATATAATATAATATAATAAGTAATATAATATTTTCATAAAAAAAAGAATATAATATTGCTCGTCACAAAAAGTATATTTATTTTAATGTTTGAATGCGCGAAAAATGTCGAATTTTAAAGAGTGTTTATTTTACTTGAACAATGAAAATAAATAAGTAAAAATTATTATAACACAAAAATATTGTAAAAAAAAAAAAAAAAAATTTCTCTTGGGTGAATTTCACCCAGTGTGACCGAATAGGGTTAATAATTATTTCTATACCAGAGAAAAATTATATGTATGTATATGTATATCTTTTTAAAAGGCAATTTAATGCATATTATTATTAAGCTTATATGTTTCCCGCAAGATGGTTATAAAAGGTGGTTATAAAAGTGGTGGTAACATGGTTATAAAAGTCATTATTTATAGGATAAAGTTTATTCTAACATTTACAGAAACGACGAGAAGATTTGTTACGTCAAATAGCGCTCCAGAATTGCTCGTATTATTACACAAACGACCATCTTGCGGTCAGTTTTATCAGCTTGCTCGCGATAAAAGACAAAATTACTGGAATAAATTTATGTTCCGTCTGTCAAAACGATGCTTCGTGATACAGAAGACTCTGCTTAATATCCGTTAGCACAATGGCTGTTTGTTCACCTGTCAACTTGTGTTGCCACTAATATGCATACGATAATTCATTACGATGTCATAGGAGATGTATCATTCAGCGGGTTCACCAACATTTACAAGGCTAGATCAAAACAACCGCAACGTTTGTGAACAAGAAATTGACCATGGCATTTCTCGATAGTACAAATGAGCGACACTGGATCTTCAAATCATTGTCTTACGAGATGGAACGGAAAATAAAAATTGGAGTTGTATTTGTTCTGTGTGGGGGATTTCTTGAACAAAAAATATCGTAGCGCCAGCTCTTGGCGAACGAGGAGATTCGAGCGTAAATTTTCGCGATATCGAGACTTCCTTGTCTATTTTTCTTGGTCGTTACTTCCGCGATACAATCAACGCGATTAAGAATTGGTCTGATTGTTAAATATAGTTTTGTTTTTACTTAGAAGTTACATAGAGACAGAATGACTTCTAATGTCTAATAAACACAATAAGTACAATATTTTGAAATTGTCATAACTTTTATTCATTACATTATTATAAATTGTGCTACATATTTTTGAATTTCATGAATATTAATATAATATATTAAGTATTTATAAGTATTTATAGGTATTTTTATTTTTTATACAACGTTTTTAATTTGTACAGTGTTTTCAGAAACAAAATATAATAATATATTTTAGGTATATACAATATATTATTACTATAATATTTAGACTCTCTAATAATTAACTCACAAATTAGATATTTATAACAATTATTTAAATAACAGAAATCAATATTACCAATATTTAGTAAGTTAACTATAACATTATGACCATTTAACTGACCATTCTCGAAAACTCATCTATAGCCTGACCTGTAAGAAATATTTTATTACTATCTGAATGTATTTACAACACCACTGAAGATGGCTCAAATTTAAGTCTAAATGTTTGATTATTATGTATTCTTTAAATATTAATGAAATTCTTTATTTTGATACGCACGAAAATCTGCAATGCACTCTCAATGTCTCTTTTAACTATTACATTTTAGTTATTTTCATCATCTCGAGAATTTTTATTTATTAAAATTATCTCTTTACTTTTTTAAAATATTATTACAAATTTTATTATTGCAAATTTAATTATATTATTGCAAATTTTCAAAAAATAAATTATTCAATCTCCTTGAAAATTTTATGTATTATGTATTATACTTATATAATGTAATTTCTATAATTAATAATCTGCTTTCATTATTATTTTAAAAATAAGATTACGTAATCAGTGTTTGTGATTACGTAAACACTTATTTTTTAATAACCTTAACGCACTGTAAAAATTTAAAGAATTATACTATCTCTTAACCCTGACCTGACTTAACCCTACCATTAACGTCATTCATAATATATGAATGACACTCAATTTCATGTAAAACTTTCTAGATACCAAACGCGTTTCCTTCCACAATTTACTTATTTCTGTAACAAGATGTTATTGAATAACAAGTGTTGTTATGAAAATTGATGTTATTTATATATGAATAACGTATGATAATGTTAAAAATATTTAGTGTTAAAAATATGTTTGTTCTTAAAAAATAAAAGATAGTTAAACAAAAAAAAGTATAAGATAATTAAATAAAATGTAATTAATGTTTTATGTAAAATTAAAGTTAGATTACTATGATTAGAAACGATTTACAATATTATTCGGATACCTTTCTATCAAAATGAACTTTTTATTATTTAATGCATTTTCTTTTACTATATTAGGTAAATAAATTTGGATTCACTTGGCCAATGGATCCTCCATGCAGAAAAAAATGAACTGTTCTCTTTTAAAACTTAAGAATTCGATATCAGTGAACGCAATTGTAAATGAGTAAAATGTTAAATTTCGTGCAGCGATGATATCCGCGCGGGGACACATGCATCTTTCTTCCCGTTTCGAACATGCTCGGACTGATTGTGAATCTTTCAATTGTTCCTTCAAATATTCCTAGCGCATCGAGTTAGTCACGGAAGATCGAAAACGGAACGTCGCGGATCTCCCTGTACTCTCCTAAGTGCTTCGTCCCAAACTAACGGAATACAAATACAATTCGGATAACTAACGGAAGACAAATATCTATGCGAGAGTGTCTCCTCAAACACGGGGCCAGTCAACATTTATTCGACATGATTCTTTCACGGAAAAAACGCAGCGCGAAAACTTGAGCGACAGATCGTGTAGATATTGTCGATCGGAACGACCATGTCCGGGGACGTGAACCAAGCACGGACCGATGATTGGAATCTGACAGCCAGTTTCGGTCTGGAGCGGACCGGAGAATTGGGGAACCTCACCGACGAACTTTATCCTTTTCCGGATTATATCAACATCACATCGCTACCAGACATCAATACAACGGAGGAGATTGACTCGTTTTACTTCTACGAAGTGAGTAGAGTTTCAGCATTTACTTTTTTACGTTTTAATTTGCGGGAAATGGAGACACAGACAGATAGTGATGATTCCTGGTGCAGCTGTCATTTTAAAATCCGGGATTGTGTTATTAACTTTGTATTTAACTGTGATTTTAAACTATATGTATGTATATATATATATATATATATATATATATATATATATATGTTCATGTATATGTACATGTATATATGTATCTATTTATACATATTACATTTATGTGTACACATACGAAATGTTGGCATAAAATTTAAGTCTTAAATGATTTTTTATGGAATATTTAGTCTAGGTGTATGAATATCGTTTTTTTATTTCAGTAAAAAGAACTTTCTTTATGTGTATTATTATTTTTTTGTAATTTGTTTGATTGCAATGAACTTGCAGCACATTGTTTACTCACAATAAACAAACAAATTTTGCATTCGTTTTATAGTAAAATACTATCAAGCGGTTTGAATCACAAGGCAGACAGATTGTACAATAAAATACGGTTGCATATATTCGCAATCACATTTTTGCTTCTAGCAAAATCGTTCTTGACCATAGTCCAGACAACGTATATTATTTCGCACGAAAGCATCTCTTTTTCAAATCTGGAATGTGTAAACTCAAACGCAAATTGCGCTAAGACGTATTTTTGAAAAGTAACCGTAAAAAAATTGAATTTTGACTGTATACGTTCCATTACCGTATTCTATTCAGGATGTTTACGATTTTGCTCACTCACAAACATCGCATTCACGTAATGAATTCATACAGAATTTCGCTTTTACGTCGTTTCTTTTTCTTCACCCGCGTTAAAATTTACGCAGAGAAAGAACGCGCAACTTTAGTTATGGTACTTTTTAAGGAAGCGTAACAAAAAATCCCGATAAAGTTTAAAATTGCTTCTTATTTTTGCATCTTTCTTGTAGCGCACGATCGCACATGAGCGACGATTATTTCTTTTTTCTTTTTAGTTTTCGCCTTTAGAACTGCTAACACACGGTATTCTTCGTGCTTGTGGTAGATCGACAATGAATATTGGAGTATAGCGTTTTCAATTAGCGGACAAAGCGCTCGCGGAAAGCGCAGAACATTTCGCGATTCAATTCAAATTATTATTCAATTCGTCATCATTATGCAATGCACTCGTTTGCATTTGTCAGTTATTGCTGTGCGTAAAAAAAAAAAGAGAAAAAGAAGAGAAGAAACAACATAACAATGATCGTAAACACTGACAGTAATGAATATTTTAAAATCACTTATAAAATGAAGATTATGTGTTATGAGATTGTACGAGATGGATTTGTAATATGTAATTCCTTGTTTTACACAAAATGTATATTTAACGCAATTTGGAAGAAAGCTTTTTGGATTAAATTAAATTGCAGGTAATTATACACGCAATTTCCTTCTTGCTTGTTAATTTACAACGAGAGATTGCTGGGAGCGACACATTGTCGCTTTCAGGAAGGAGAGAGTTGCTGTACAAAACTCCGGTAATGAATCTCATTAGGAGCGATCGCCTTCCGTATTAACTCCGATGTACAACAACTTACTTTTTTTTTTTTTAAACAATCAAAAAATAAACGTTAGCTTTTATTTCTGTTCTGTTTATATCAAACGCGCGTGGCTGTTCTTATTTTTGATCTTCTCAAAGTTCTTAAATTACATTGTTGTACTTTATTTCCACTTTTCTGCAAATGTTTGTATTATAATGAAAATATGTGTGTATACATACATATATGTAAAAGTGTACATGATGTGTAAATGTATATGAGCGTCTGCAATGTATTGAGATTTGCTAAGACTAAATGACTGTGCGAATCAGTCATCCCTGCGGAAAATAATTTCGCGATATCGTATTGATCACCATCTGATCATGTTCTTTATCATCGATGAGAAAAATTCGACACATAATCGGGAAAATATCATAAACTTGTGCTTTCAGAGCGCGACAACCCGTTGATATTGCTCGCTTTTCAGCCGTAATTCGAGAATTTAATCTACATTTGTGCTCCTGTCGTATGTACAAGGCATTATAAAGAGGAGGAGAAAGAGAAACACGTCCTTTAGGAGAACGTTCCGTCATTTGTATCTATTTTTTTGAGAGAGCGAGAGAGAGCTTCTATTCACAATTTATCTTCGAATCTATTTAGTCATCCATGAATCACAAATACAGAAGAGATAAGAGCAAATAATACTAATAAACGGAAACAGAGATTTCGATTAAAGTGGAAACAAATGGAAACAAAATTGCTGAAAGATCGGGAGCAAGCACGTAGTGTCATATTATTTCAAATATGTTTTTTAAATGTATCAAATATGTTTCTAAAATGTATGTTTCCGCTATTGTGTTTATCGCGTATCAGGAAAAGAGAAAGAAATATGAACATTTTCCATATATCACATAGTGGTCTATGGTAGTCTTTACATGTGAGATTTTTCTCGTATTGGTGTTCTCCGTTATTCGTTTCTCTTTCGCAGTCGCGTATATCGGACGAATCCTGAAGCTGCTATATTGCGCGCATGAAAGCACGACGACGATGACAACGACGACGACGGCGATGGCGACGACGGTGGCGGAGGTTCCCTTCTCTCGCGATTGCAGAAACCACGTCAGAGGAACTCGCTTATTTTTACTAGGAATGCGTCTCGAGCTAAAAGAAAAAGAGCTTGGCGGAAAGAAAAAGAAAGAGAGAGAGGAGGTCTCTGACACGATGTTGGAAACAGACGTCTGACAAAATTAAGCCGCTACAGAGCATCCGAGTAACAAATTTTTTTTCCCATCTTTTTCTTTTTCTTCTCGAAGAGTTGCCTATGACATTTTCCAAGCGGAATAATTGACGTAACGAGAACGACGATTGCATTTGCACGTTCATAAAAATATTAAATTTCCAATTGGAACTTTCCGCGCGCGCAATACTATAGAACTATATTTACACAGAAGCGTTCAACATCTCTAGCTCAATATATCTTACGTGCTTTTTCATCTTATCTCAGCTGGCATTTCTATTTCTGTTGTTAGTATTAGCCCGTTCTTATCTCTCTTTTCTCTGTATCTTTACTTTATATTTATTTATAGATTCATTAACAAGTTGAATTTCCGCGAATAAAAATGTTTATTTGACATATATATCAATAGTTCTTCGTGTATCAATAGTTCGTGTGTAAAGTAATAACTGTAAGTTGCCGAAACATAGTAAGTTACTATATACGAGATGAGTGCAAAAGCATCATTCTTTCTTTAATTTTATTTTAACATGAATCTGTTTCTTTATTTAAATTTTATTTTCATAGATGTTTTGTCGGTTATTTAATTTTATTTTCTTTAGAGTGGATTGCAATTGAGATTTACGATTAGTTAAATATTTAAGTGTGAAAAAAATAAAAATATTTTAATGCTACAAAGTTGATTAAAATTGATCAAAGAACTTATGGTTAACCGATAGAGAGAAATCCGTGTATTCTCGCAACGTTGTCTCGGTGGTCATCCAATTTACACCTATCTGGTTTCTCTCGCGAATGTGCACGAATTTAACTGCATTACTACCGGTATAAGCTGCATTGTATGCAGGCAGCTGCGTGTCAGTTAAGCGTATTTGAGCGCATCTGCACCACGTTACGGAATAATACCTGTTTCATTGAAACCGCACTTCATACATTCTTTAAAGACTTTACCAAACATTAGCTAACATTGCTTTCACTATCATTAACATCCTCTTATTAAAGTGTATGGCATATTATATCTACCGTTGATTACATCTTTTCTACAAATATAGAATTAACTTTAGAATTTACGTAAACTCTAAATATGAGTAAATGTTACCCAGCAGATTTTTTATTTGCTCGTAATTCCCCCAAAAATAAAAAATTTAATGCTTTTCTTTTAAATAGCTAATAGAAAATAGATATCGAAGAAGATAATTCTCTCTAATTAATATTTTTGCAATTAAATAAAGTTGAAAAAGCATTGTTAAAAAAACAAAACTTATATGTTTTTAAAAATTTACTTCATCTAAAGTTGATAAATTTTATTTATAGGGCCTTAAATTTAATGAATTCCAGTAAATTGATCTCCAAATTTGAAATAATCTCCTTTTCAAGTTAACGATAGCACAAAAAGTGATAACGGCAAATGGATATACAATGCGGAGGCAAAAGAGTTCTCGTGAAATGATTGATGTACTATATTGATGCTTTCATTGACGTGATAGAGAGTCAATCGAACGTGATATCGCGAAACATGCAGCGATTTTCCGCTCTCACAGTAATCGATGGTTACAACGCAAATGAAAGCTTCCTTATCGCCGTAACTCGTGTTGTTCATAAAAGCCAGCATCCTTTGCGAGTGTGTTACGGGCCTTCACGCATTTCACGATCGCGAACGGTCACGATACTAGTATGAAAATGCGAGGAGGCCGCACATCTCCGTAAAAAATGTATAATAACGCGGGATATGACTTAATCACAAATGCGCCGCTCTATTTCGCGGACGCAAGAGAAAGCGATGCGACGAGTTAGCCCTCGAAATTACTTCGCAGAAAAATACTCTCGCGCATCGTAATAACGACAAATGGATATATAATGCGAAGGCAAAAAAGTTCTCGCGAGAAAGTCCCATTCCGTCGATGTAACGACCACCCTCGTCGATATAAGAGATATCCTGACGGCAGTAGCGATTAATCGTCGCGACGTTTCAGTTTGTTTGTTTCTGCGACTCGTTGGATGTTAAATTGATTGAATTAATTTCCGCAAAAAATCAGTTAAGACAAAAAACTTGACGGCATGTGCGGTTCTCAGCCTGATCATTCGCAAATTTCGACGAATCCATCCGTAATTAAAAATGTCTGATGCAAGAAACAATTGAATATTTTTGACTTCTCATCTTGCATTTTTTTTAAATTTAACCCTTTCGCTGCGACGAAACTTTTCGCTGGCGTGCATTGTGTATTTTGTAAAAAGTATATAAAAGTAACATTGACTAATTGGAACCGTTTTATAAAGGTAAATTAATAATAGTAAGGTTCTTTCAAAACGCTTATAAACGCCAACAACATATTCTGAGCGAACTTTTAAAAACACCAACAGCAACAAAAGGATTAATGCAGAATGCTCATTCAAATATAATGCAATCGCACTAAAATGCTTTGCCTCGATCTTATATTCCGAACGTTAATATCTCGAATAATGATACATACATTTAAAAGACATTAAAGAAAATTATCGTTCTTTAGTGCGTGCCATACATGGCGCGTAACGAGTGAACTGGCAATTATTCGACGTTATCATTCCAAAGATAAAATCGAAGCCTCCTTTTCCGTAAACGTGTGGACATTTAAAAATTCAAGTTTCTCTTCCGGCGAGCGCCGCTTCTCGTTCAGGTCTTCCGAAAAAGAACGGTTGTCCGAAGACGCTCGTGTTTAACACAGGAACGCGTAAGTAAAATTTCTTCTTAAACGATGGGAGAAAAAGCTCTCGCGTGACATTCTGCGGTCGTGCTCGTCATAATTGCAGGCGGAACGGGCGTGTAACAAGTTGCGCGCGGGCCGCGCGCCATGAAAAAGAGCCTCGTAAAAATCATGTTCCCATTAGAGCGCACGGCTTGTTCTCTTGATAAATTTTACGGTAGACGTACGACTTGGCACGTACCTCTATCCTGCGAAGAAAGTTATTTCCACGATCGTATTTCACGGCGGGGTGAAGCAGCGTTCGTCCGCCGTGTAGATCGGCTACACACTCTGTCTCTCACAGCGAGTATTCCGATTTGATAAACCCGAGATGTCGATGTTGTGATTTAAGGATTTAAGCAATCCTTCGGGGGTTGATCGTTCGTTTTTTGGTAAAACGCTTAATATCCATATGATAAAATCCTTGCGAACACATCCAAAAAAGCAAATTAAATTCAACGAAACTGATTTTGGAGTAATTTTCTTTTTATTAACTAACAATGAGTTAAACTAATAATATTGTTGGTTCACTTATATTATTCTGACTGAAATAGAGCTTGTCTACAGCTAAACATGTGGTCGAACATTCAAAATTTGTATTTTGAATATTATTTGTAATATTTAAACGTTTAATGAGTAAAGAATTTTATACATTGCTTTTTAATATATTACCTGTTTAACGTAAATTTTATACATTAGCGTTTTAATTGTATAATGACAAAATTTATAGACAGAAATTTCCATTGTATCAACATAATAAGTATCATTCTTTTCATTCTCGTGGACAGGGATAATATTAACAAAGTCTTTGTGAAAATTAAACCAAAACAATGTCTGCTGTTTTATCTTGCAATTTACATGATTTAAACTGTGACTATACATAAGCAATTATTCTATTCGTTAGAATGCATCGTTAGATGTACTTATTGTTTTTCGTGTTCTTTATTCGACACCCACTTTGTTGAGCACACAGCGAAATTAATTAACAACCTAGATATTGTCTTTTAATTAAGTGTCACGAAGAGGTGCAAATCGTTACAATTAGATGTTCTGTCTATTTCTGCCATTTGCACACAATACATCGAATATAATCGAGTGAAAAGATGAATTAATGTGAAAAGATGAATTAAGAGATTTATATTTTTTTAATAATTTTATTTAAAATTAAATAGGAGATAATATTAATTTTTTTGATTTTTAAAATATACTTTATTTACATTTCATGATATTTTGACATTTTCGGCATGTAATCAATAAATGTCATAGATAAATCAACCTTGTATTTTTAAAATTAAAATTTATTAAATGAGACGGGAGATATTACTGTTTATATAATATAATGAAGCATGAAGCAAAAAGTGTAGATACTACATTTTTCCATACCTCATTAAAATAATAAAATGAAGATATTTTTTTATGTAACCGTCATGTAAATTCTCTATTAATAGATCTTTCTTTTGTTCATATATTTTTTACATAATTTATTATAATTTATTGTAATTAATTATTTGTATTAATTTCTATATAATATCGATATATCAGAAAAGATCAATTTTTACTTGGTTTGGAAATGAATATGGAATTCGAAACGAATATGGAATATGATATGTATTTTTAATATGTAATAATATATTGAAATACTATAATACTTTAATACTTATCTTTCAACATTTAATCTATATCTCTTCGCTAAATTTTTGTATTTTGTGATAAAATAATTTACCTATATTTTACGAAACATTTTGCAGTATTTTAAGATTTATCAATTTATTACATTACACAAATATTCTATTACAATAAACAAAAATATTACACATAACCGTTACTTAACCGTACAAAAGTTTTTTCTACATTTTAAATGTTGTTTTGAACGACAAAAAAGAAGAAGCACTTAAATCAAGTTGTAAGTGTTGTGATAATATAAGTAAAGTGCGATAATTTTCTTATCACCTACGTATATAAGTTTGTATTGTTCGTTAATAAACCGATATTGCCGCATTAATATTTCAAGGTTGAAGAAGAAAAGACGTACGGTAATACACGCTGCGTTTTGCGATTGTAATTCTGCGCTAAAGTTTAACTATTGAATAAAACATCAGCTGTAAAAAGTTGTAAAACAATAAGCTACCTTCATGGTCGTATAAATACGAAATATTGAAATGAAAAGATATATCACAAGGAAAAATCATATTTAAAGGATAATTATACACTGAGAAAAAAAGTGTTGAATAAAAAATATATTTTTTAATTCAAATATGTGTGACGGCCATGAGTTCTTAAACAAATATTTATTAAATCACAAAAGTATTTGTTAATTCACGAAAAATATGTGTTTCAATGATGTATAACTAATTAAAAAACATATGTTTGAACTAAAGAAATACTACTAACTAAACAGTCATATCAAGATTACTATGCGCAATTTTTATGTCACGTCTCGACCCTTCGCGATTGTATATTGATTTAGTGGATCATAAAGAACTTATTATTTCTAATATATTTTTTATCGAGATAATTATGTTATTTAAAAGTTAAAAATTATCGTTAATGATATAGTCGTTTCCTCATTTTCCGTTGTAACTTTTTCAACTAACCTCCTTCCTTTCTGCAGGCGCAAACTAGCCGAGATAATTATTGAGATAATCACTTGGAGATTAATTAGACATGCATTTGGATGATGACACTTACATTTCCCCGAACGAAAATGGTTACGCTTGCCGTGGTGAAGGCAACCGACCATTAATCTGTGTCAAAATTTTCGCAATAAATTACCATAACGAATTATATTCATCTCAGTTTACTTGATGCTTTAAATCATCAGATCTCAAGAACTTTTTCATTTAAATTTCATTGCGCCTCTCTCTCTATAAATATGCTGCTTCTCCGCCAGAATACTAGCAATATAAATAAATATTACTAATTTCATCTTTTATTTCACTTTATGTTCATCAAATATAATTAGAATCGTTCAAAAGATTAAGCTTGAACGTCATAGTATCATTTATATTAGTATATATAATTGAATCTTATTATCTATCTGTAGCTTCACACACATAATTCTTTAATGGAAGATCTGGTTTTGATGCGATTTCTTTTTTTAAATAAGATATTTTGTTAGAAAGATTTTTATGTACCATCACACTAGAATTACAATACAGAATTATCGCTGCGTAGTAACGTTTAAGGTGTAGTGGAGTAGTAGGCAATTTTTTGTCATTGTATAATTATTATCATTATACATATATCATATTATTTACGCATCGGAGATTTTTAAAATTTTTAATTTTATCTTGTATTATTCATATAAAGATTTATTCCGACTTGCTCTATGTCTAAGGAAAATTGAGATAAGTACTTTTGATTTAGAAATATAGAAGAATATCATACGAGAAAAATCCTGTTTTAAGAAAGAAAACAATAGAGTTATTTATTAGTGCAGCAAATAAAAGACAAACCAGTTAAGTTAATTTTATGATTGTCATATAAAATTTCTGTTTTTGAGAGAAAAAATATATAAATATTATATTTATATTTAACACGATGTACATTAACACGATCAATTTATTTAATTATTATGACTTGATGATAATGTCTTCATTATTGACTTCAAAGCAGCAATTATCATTTAATCTTAAAATTAAATTTTCGCAATAAATTTGACTTCTTGTTATATGTGTTATAATGTATGCAATATGTGTGATATTGATTGAAATGGATACAAAGAAAAGTATTTAATAGTAATTGACACATTATTAATTATACTGAAATTGATAAATGCTATTATTGCCTAATTGACATCGGACAAACGCAATAGTTAATTTATTTATCAACTTAATGACATATTTATGTAATAACTTTCTGCCCAATTAGAATCGCTTATAGCTACAAACGTGGCATAAACATCGATCGAAATAATCTAATTCTATTGCTTTGTCATAATTTATAGCTCTTTAGCTACTTAATCACCGATTACCGAAGCCAATACACGTTGTTACGCATCTAAATGGTAATTGGCCGATGATAATTTTCGCAAACTACGAGGCATCCCGCGTAAATCAACTGAACTGACTAATGAATCTCGATCTCTCACGAGCAAAAAAAACACCAAAGTTGCAATTGGAAACATTTGATGTAAATCGAGAATTTTTATATGTGAATTTTTTGTATGTGGTTCCTGTACACATAAATCTTTTGTAGATCTTCCCTTCCCTGACATTTTAATTTTTTCTCTCTCTCTTAATTTAAATTATTTACAAAATGATATTTTAATAAATAAAATCATTAAGTTACTCTGTTAAAGTCCATTTGAAACGATATAAAAATGTACAAGATTTTTTACTGTTTTTTCAGAAGTTTGATTCTTGGAAAGCCGTTTATTTTCATTCACTCGCATATAACTTAAAAACTATTGGTTCTCTAAAGAAAAGTTTTAATGCCCCATTCCTGCTATATTAAACTTTAACTCTACATTTTCCAACAAAGTGTTAAATAAGAGCTTTCCACAAGTTTTCAAATTTTTAAATCGCTGCTTCTACACACAAGCGACGATAACACTAAATCTTGATACTACAGAGAATTAGTGTTGAATAAAATTATAAGCAAATCTAGGGGTAGAAAGCTGTAAAAATTAATAATTTTAATAATATAAAATTTAATAGATTTGGACATCAAAAAGATATTTGGCGAAACATTAAAAAAAGTTGGGAGATTTTTAAGGATCATATTTTCTCTTCGAATGCACAATATCGTTAAATAAGATACGACGCTTCCGGGTTATTCTATCGAATAGCGGGTTATACGCACCATCGAACACATGATTTGATCATTACCGTGTTACCATGTGACAGAATCCGCTCCCATATCACATCTGCAATAACCATAACAGTTGATTCGATGGACGTACCATCGTTACGGTCAGTCGATTGCCCTTCTTTATGCATTTGTGCTGATAGGAGTTTTCCTAAATTTTTAGAAAATTATGGCTTGGATGATAGATAACTAAAAATATAATACCAGAAAGGCTAGATGACTTTCTACTTTTTTCCCAACTCTGTCCTTTGGAGAGAAGTGCTCGATGAACGTGAGCTCATTCGAACGAGTTCGAAGTACCTGATGGAAAAATATTCCCTATGGGAATCATGATCTTATAAGGGCACCAGAGCGACCCCGAGCTTAAATTGCAGCCATTATTTTTAAATTTTATCATATAATGTACACGGATCTTCCGTTGAGAAGATATGATTAAAAGATAAATAATTTTCAAATTATTACGGGCGTAAATTATAAATTCTAAAGAGTTAAATATTGAAAATTAATTTAACTTTGGACTCGCAATCTTATGCTATTCAGACACGAAAAGTATACGCAATTTTTTAAGTATGAAAGTTACAGCTGTCAAACAAATTGTTAGATTTAATTTTTACAGTGAGGCAAAATCTATTATCGACAATGTTCTTGAATTAATTGTAATTGACCTATATCTGACTGAATTATAAATGTTGTAGATTATATTTTTCATTTTCTGCTGTATAAAATTGTGAATTTGTATCTATTATGAGCATTTTTATAATATGAAATTTGGTGATCATCCGAGAAAGAATTTATGAAGTAAATCCGACATGTTACGATACTCTATGTATACATACATGTATAAAAAATAAACTGAAAATGAAACATAAAGTATGCATGTACATATACTTGATTTTTGCAACCAACTGTATTTTATCTCAAAAATTGTATACAAGAAACAAATTTTTATTTATCAAAAATAAAAGTTCCACATCGCTGTTCTCGTATGTGATGTATGTATTATATTTTATATTTTTGTCATATGACTTTGACTTCATATGCGTTTATTGTCGAATATACGCGCTCAAAAATTGTCACAAACGTGCTATGTATGTAATCAAAATGTCGAAGCTCGTGGCACGAGTCTCTCGTTAGGATGCAATCTCAATCGAAGTGTCGTGTATGACAGGCTCACGCGCCCTGAAAAGTATATCATCATGACTTGCGTTATTGTACCTAGTTGACGTGTTGCAACGACAACAAGTTGTTGACAACTGTGTCGCTTTACGTAGAATCGCAAAAAACAATCGGTTCTATTTCTTTTTATTATAGATTCTTTGATTCATCGATTACCTCTTCAACGAAAATATTTTACGAGACATTTGTCCCTTTTTCCCTTTCACGCAATTTACTGTTAAAAATAACTTAATCTTGACGTTAAAATTTCAAGTAAGATGTAAAGTCTTTTTATAATTTTTAAGACTCTTATATTTTTTTAAATTAATGTCAAATAAAATTTGTTGTTTAATAAAGTAAAAAGCTACGATGTGAAAATTGAAAAGATAAAGTCACCTTCAGTATTATTGCTAATGAAAACTCTTTAAATTGACGGAAGAGGGAAAACATTCGGTGGTTCTAGGTATCTCGCACGTAACTACGATTTCGCGGCTTGGCCGAATATGGCTCGATCATTATTTCATGTTATAGTTGTTCCGTCGTCAGTGGCGCGCCGGCTTCTCCATAAACGGCACGTCTATCGATCCCCAATATTCTATTTCACGAAATAGATTTATGACAGTGATTCCTCTTTAGGACTTTAAGAGTATTAAAGTGCGCGGCGACAGATCTCCAAATTCGATAAAAATGCCCGACGAACGGATCGTGTTATAATGAATCCGAGTTTAAGCATCGAAGGTACGAGGCAATGATAAACGCGATCGTATGACGCATTGTGCGTAATAATAATAAATTAGCAGCCGTCATCATTAACGCTACCGCGAACATTACATCTCCATTACTGCATTTTTTAAGACAATTAAACGTGAACAACTCGAAAAATGCACTTAAAACCGATGAAACTTCATATCTAGTTGTAAATTTAATTTAAATCATACCTGCTCAAATAAGCTTCAACAAAAAAAGTTTTCATCTATTCGCTTGTAATTGCTTATAAATATACCAATAAATTTTACCATACAAGAATTAGTTGTGACTCCTACTCATAATAATCATGATTATTTAACACTAATATTTTGTAATTATTGTAATTAGATTACGTCAGCAAGCATAAATTTGTAGTTGCATGCAAATAATTTCTGTATAAATCCGGAATATAATCCGCCTATTTCTCGTTGTGTGATTCAGCAGTCTCGTTAATTTTAACTGTGGGAATAAACCTTTTGTTTATACATGTATGTTGATATATGTATGTTATTGGTATAGGGAGAATTTAATATAGATATTAATAGTAAGTGTAGAATAATATAGCATATACAGAACAATTTCGATGTTTCATGTTAAAACTGGATTAAACAAACGGAGATACGTGAGAGTTTCCTCGATATTATTTGAATCGTCTAAAGAGATCAGTCGTTTGAGAAAGATCCCCTTTGTGAATAAGATTTGATGATTTCTTGCGTTAATCAAATTTCAGACCCTAACAAAAATGGAGCTGACATCTTTATTTCGAATAATTCTTCTTAATATCAAGTATTTTTTCAATTTTAAATAACTCTCTATTGATAAAAAGAGGGATCATCAAACACTATCTGTGTCCGTGACATTTTATTTTTTCATCATGACGAAAAAAATAATAACTCTCATAGTGAGATAAATATAATGAAGTCGTATTTTACAATTAAAAAAAAATTATAATCGCCATTTCTATGTGATATTATCTTGCAATAATTTTGAGAAACAATATCTTGAAAAAAAAATAATATTATTTTATAATTATTATTTGTTTTAAGAGTGACAATACGCTAACAAAGATTTACATTACATTATAGCATTAATTTCCCGTGTTATTTAGTTTGTTACGTACGCGAAAACAGTAGTAGCGCTGAAAATAGAATTCTCCTTTGGAGAATTACAGTCCAGAACAAATTTTAGACTGTATTATGTTCAAAAGGAAAGGAATATAAGCTCCAACTTTACGGTTTCAAATTCAAGGAAACCGTAACACAGAAAATTACAGAAGTTTTTAGTAAATAAATATAATATGAAATGTGCACTATTGTAACCGTGTTTATAAAATCAAGAAGGAAGAAAAGATTATCTAATGAGAATAACTTATTTGTATAACTTATTTATATATATGTATTATAATTTAACATTAATTTATATCTCTCATAAGGGAATAGTAGATTTTTCGTCTTAGAAGTTAGGATTAATGTTGTCGCATCTATTCATATCTGAAATTTAGTGCCAAAGTTTTGGTGAAACATATGAAATATGATAAATATGTGTCATGCGGTGAAAATCAGAATCTGAGTTATTGATCATTAGTGTGATAATTTTATAAATCAATAATCAAATTAATTACGAATCAATAATATGATCCGACGTCATTTGTTTGCATCGATGCAAACAAATGACATCGGAGAAATGAACGCTTGTTGTATGTAAGAATGGAAATGTATGTAACGTTTGTATAATGTTATATTTTCAATGTGTTTAAAATCTGCTCACAAATATTTACGATACGTGTTTTGCTACAATGGAGGAAATTGTAAGAATGGTTGGTGCTCGAAGGATCGAAAAATCCGCTTTCCCGAGCTTTTAACCGATACTTAAGTGCGCAGCGATTTTGTAATCTATGATGTATGATGCTTCCTACGGGCTTTAACCGAAAGCGCCATCATATTTTTCGTCGACATCGAGCGAAAATCCACTATAAATCCGCTGGCATGGGAAACGACGTGAAATAAAGATGCAGATAATCCAGAGAAACGAGGTAAGAATTATGCTTCGAGGAGTTATGTATGTCCAAACAAATGTCTCAAGCTTGTATTTATAGTCGTTACTTAAATGTTGTCTTGAAAGCGTATCAAGTGAAATACACGGTATAAAGTTACACATTTTAAAACGCGGATAATAGTTTTAATTAAGATCCAACATTTCAATTAAGATTGTACTTAGCCTTGAAAAGTGGAACGCTTATTCGTAAAAAACCAGGCAAATATACATGATTAATTGTTAATTATTAATTGAAGATGTTATAATACCATTAAGATTCTAAGAGAATTAAGTTGTTCTCTATTAATATTCTAGAGAACTCAGAGATTAAAGAACTCAGAAATGATATTTGATGAATATTTGATATTGTACGATATAATGAAATTAATAAAACCGAAATAATAATTATATAAAATTAAGACAGAAATATATAAAATTAAAATTTTATAATTGGTAATATATAATCTCAAAAAATATCTACATAATATTATAAATAAATAATTTTTCTTTAAAATAGGTGACTCTATTTTCATCAGATATTGTCAAAACACGAATATTAATATATGCACAAAAATAAAATTTAAAAAATACATACAGTAATGCAATTTTATGTATTTTGCAACAAGCTTGTTGCACAGTTGTCAAAAAGAAACATGAAAATATGTATATCCTCAAAAAAAAGAAGAAAGAAATCAAAAATCTTAAAACTTTCTTGAATGTCTTAAATGTACATTATTTTAATCAATGTAATTAATTTAATTAACACTTTCAATTTAATAAGAATTATTTTTAAATTTTATTTTTGTGCATATATTAATATTCGTGTTTTGACAATATCTGATGAAAATAGAGTCACCTATTTTAAAGAAAAATTATTTATTTATAATATTATGTAGATATTTTTTGAGATTATATAATGTTATATGTGTAATCAAAGTTAACAACTTGTTGTTTTCTCTAAGTCTATCTAACAATAAGAATATCTAATTGTAAGTCTATATATACATATTTCAAAGATCGATAAAACTGAGCGAATTAATTTATATTCCCGTAAACTATAATAATAATAAGATAAATTACAAAATATATAGGAAAATAGAAAAGTGAAGGATGCAATTCTATGTGAAGCAAAGAAAATCCAATCTTCCAAATCGATTTCACGCGTAGGATATGTTCGGCGGAGTGATATTTCCGGAAGAAGACGATTTTCGGTAACAATCCCGAGGGATCTATTCTACGAGAAGAGCCCTCCTCGTGCCGTACCATCGTGATATCGATTTAATAAAGCCTGCTTGAGATGGGCACATATTTATGTTAACAATCTGCGATACGAGCTTCTACTGCAGATCGAAAATCTTATGGCCGATCCTTCCGCATACACAGATGCAAGAGAACATCATTCTCGATGAGAAGCGACACATTTGCACAAACAGTGAGCAAATGATAGTCTTTGAACTATTTATGAACGGTTCGATGAAAACAGCGATAAAAACGTGATGATGTTTTTTCGTAGGAGATGTGATCAGTTCTTTTAAGTTATAATTCAAATTTTTATCTCAAATTTTTTTCTTTAGTTTACTGCATCAGTAAATGACTAGTTAAGAAATATTTTGTTCAAAAACTTTCTTTTTTTTTTAAATTAAACACAAGAGAAGAATAAAGCTTCGTATAAAAAAAAATTATTACGTTTAAACTCATATCTTTAATTCTCCCAGAGAGTCATCATCTAATAAAATTTTCTAAATTCTTTCTCGGAAAGCAGCGGTCAGTCCATATCTATCAGTATATCGACGACCGATAGACCATAAGGAATCCTGCCGCAATTTATCGCTCCCTGTGGAATCGTATCCGAGTATCGATTTACACCACGTCAGGCACTTTTTATGCCGAAGACCGGCCTGATTCCTCACGATGCTTGAACATTTATCCAATTACATTTCGATCGATGTTAACCAGATACGGTATTTCCTATATAAACTCAATAATTTTTAGAAAATCAATACTCTAATTGTTTGCTTGAATTATAAAATTATCAAACATCTTCTTTTTCATTTCTTTCTAAAATTTTTGGCAAATCGCTTGTGATGTATATAAAAAAATGTTTAATATATATTATATAAGTAAATTTTTATTTCTCGATCAATTTTAAAAAGCAGATCCTTGTTTTTAAAAAGTTGTCATTTTTAATAATATATGTAATATTTCTTCGAAATAATCTCCATCACTCGCAGCATAATATTCGATTCTTTTTTTCAAAATAAGTGGCCATCTAGCCTTCTTTCTAAATTTCTTTAATTCTAAACTTTAAAACAAGAGTTGTTTTTTAAAATTGATCGAAAAATAAAAAAGTTATTCAAAATTTACTTATGCAATTATTGAATAAGTATCGATGTATCATTCAAAGAATGAATTAACTAAGCTTGTAAAGTGAAAAGATCACTTTAAATAGGCAATTTTATCTAAAGCACATCTTACAAATAAGGGACCTACTTCAGTTTTGCTCCAAATTTATTATTTATCATTATATTAAGTGTACGATTTTTGGTAGTCCTTCTCTTTCTCTTTTACACATACAACTTTCCGGGTCTGGGAAGATTCTCTGCCCTTCTATCCTATCAGCTATCGATGATATGCTATTCAGGCATAATCTATGGTAAATAAAAAAGAACGTCCCGCAAAAGAGAGGGAGAACGACGAGTGGGGGAAAAATCATATTTCATGTGTTCACAATGAAACGTTTTTGCTGATAAAATTCCTCAGTTTTTCTCTATTACGTCAGGATCATTTCTTGTTTCCTTTCCTAGTTGCCCATTCCACCCGTTTGGGGTGGCCGAAATAGCAGCGGTTTAACGGAAGAAGAGATCAGAGGCCGATCGAAGAATTCTTCCCCTTGATATAATATCTTTTTTGTCGCAAAGGCAAAGCGTTTAACCAGGTGGCGTCATTTTAACAGGACATTTTATTTTAGACATGAGAGTAAGTCGTTTTTATACGACTATTTGTTGTCAGATAATACAGTAATACAAGGATAATACAGGGATATATGGGACTATATTATTCCTGAGATCAAACTGATATCAATTTCAAATTAATACGTCGGCAAATAAACGTATTTACATTTAATTAAATTTAGGTAATCTTTGTTTGTATAGCTGGAATTTCATCATGTAACTCTGTGTAAACTTTTAAAACGAGATTATATTTATGACTGATATTTACTGATTGATGTACCGGTAAATTTTATATTTATTAATATTACATCAGAATTTATATCATATTAAATTTTCGTATAGATTGTTTATGACAATAGTTTTATTATATTATATTTTATAGTTATATTTAAATTATCTTGGATAATAACTGAAAAACATAATAATTAAGTGTAAAAATGTATTGCATTTGCGCAAATATACACGTAATGAAATAGATATATCGTGATATGATACACGTTATTATACGTGATATGATACACAGGTTTTTTTCATTTATCTTCTTTTCAACTACTACTTAAATAATAACATTTTTGGATCAAATACCGTTTTGAAACATCTGCAGCACTTTTAATTGATGTATCGAATTTCATGTATATCCAGGATATGATACGCTGTAGTATTATTTCAAAGCTAATACGTCGCTTTTTAATTGGAATTTTATAATCTTATACGTGAGCGAAATTAGGTATGCAAAATAAATTGATTATCTCTCGGATAATGGAAATCACGGGTACATGTAAAATATCTTGTACAGGCCGTATCGAATGCTTTTATCGGTTTTTATCGGAAGAGGTTGCAGAAAACAGAATCATGCTTCTCCTCCAACACAATTTGTGTAAAAACATGCGATAGTGACGTGATTAAATTCATAACATTAAACATAATTAAATTTTCAACATTAACTAATAACTCCTCTCTACTGTAAAGGCCACGCTTCTTAAAAAATTTTGTCGGACAAGAATGGTAATCGAGTTGGTGTTCTACTTTCTCATCTTTAATAGAATAGATTTCAAAGTTGCACACATACCAAACCACTTTGCACATTTATAGGAAACATGCGAAATGAAGCCGCGAAACTTCTTTATAAGACAGAGAAATGTCCTCGTCGCGCAAGTGTTACATTGGTTGTAACTTCGAATTATTGTTTGTGCAGAAGTCATGATCTTTGTAAGGTTTTAATATGATTCCATTACGCGATAATATATTTCACGGAATGGAAAATGTTTGACTAACTTTTCGTTAGATATTCTCCTAGCAGTCTCTCTATTATCCTATTATCATGCGATACGTTTCAGATATTTTTCAAGCTAAGAATTCTACTCTGATATAAATTTTCTTACGTGCTTTTACATGCATATTTTTTTTTATTAAAGAATAACTTTAAAAGTTTATCTTTCCAGTTTACTTTAAGTTAATCTTTTTTAAATTTATGATACGCATCATATAATTAATGTATTTTACATATGCATATTATTATAAGATTCTACTCAAACAAATTTTTAGTGAAGTATTTTTTTGTAGGAAGCCAAGTTTATCGAAACACGAATCCTTATTTCTCGTTACGGTTAAAAGCATTTCTATCGTATGGTTCAGTAAGCTATTACGGTGTAACGGAATATCTGGATCTTTCCCGTTTTTCTCTGATCCCAGTTTGCCTCCGATCGCCATCGTCTCGGCTTTCACACCATTCTCGGAAGGGTATAATTTGGAAACGTGGAAAATCACTTTAGGATTTATCGGAGGCCATATGAGATCAGCGATAAAGCGCGATTTTCTATATTTTAGCAACGTCGGTAATAGATCCCGTCCTTAATTAGTGGCCATTGCACCAACTTTATTACCGGTCTTTAATAAACGTGTACGCTTTCCAAGTAGTTCGTGCGAACGACTTTGCCGTCGTCGTTGACGCGACGATAACGTAATTTACATGTTAACCCGCCCCTAAGCCATGATATTCCCTCCGAGAGCATCAGCATTTACTCTCGAGGACTGAAGGTTTTTCCCTTTTTCTTTCTCTTTGAAAGAGAAGAAAAGGGAGAGGGAGAGGAAAAGAAGAGAGAGAGACAGAGAGAGAGAGAGAGAGAGAGAGAGAGAAAAGTTTGAGAGACAAAAATATTGAAATATCGATATTTCATGGGATTAATTACATGTTTAAATTTTACGTGACTCTCGTAGAGATTCCAAAAGGTAACTAATTATAATAAAAAAGTAACTAATTATAAAAAATGTAGTTAATAAAATAATAAGGACTCTATAGAGATAATGATTAAATTAAATTGTCAAATGACAATAAGAGTCTGGCGCAGAAGTTTGGGCGCGTATATTATACAATAAATCCAATTATATAAAATAGCATTTCAGTCCCTTTCTTTGGGCCATTTTCAGCACAAATAATAAATTAGGATGAAATTAAACATCAATAAAGATCAATAATTAAATGATTAAAACTAATACATAATTAATATAATTCTACTCGTGAAAAAATATAATTACTATAATAATCACAAACTTTTATTTTATTTTTATTTTGACAAAAATGTCGAGATATCAACAAAATATTATCGATAAAATATTTGAATCAATTCCGAACTTGAATTTCGAAGCCTAGTTAGTTTCGTAAAATAATTATTTATAAATAATTATCTATATATGATTAAAAATTTAGTTATGTAAAAGTCAACACAAAGTATAACAAAGTTAAATTAGATTACAAATTACAAATTAATTAAAAAATCAAGATTTTCAATTTAAATAAGCATTATATAAACCATAATGCAAAATTGTTTAACTTGAAATTTATATATATATATGAGTTGAACACTTTAACAGGTTAATACATATTCAATACAAGTATCCGCAAAGGGTAAGTAGAGGGTTAAACTGATTAAAAAATCCTATACCGTTTTGTGATTATGATAATAAAGATATGATCACAAATATTAAAATTTTGATTAGTGGGTTTTAATTTAAATTTTGATAAGAAGAGATCGACTAAAGAGATTCCTTAAACAACCTGTATATCGTCAGGCGTCGACAAGACAAGATACTGTCTGTAGACTAATATCATACGCGATATCAACCCGTCGTGTTACGCAAATACAAAACTTAATATCATGGTACGCTAATATTGAGATCTTTGACATTGGTATAATACGAGATATTGATCTACGGATAAGCAAGTCCGTAAAACAGAAATAGAAAATTCTTGCGAGCTTTTACTCTGGACTGGTGAAACGTAAAATCTTATCCTTAATCCTAGAAATACTGAGAGCACTCTATAGCAAAAGTTCAATGGCGTAAGTCCAATAGAATGTAAAAATATTCTAAAGAAATCTTCTGGTGTTTTTTTGAAATAATTTAATTTTAAAAATGGCATACAATATGAAAAAATAGTTTTATTCGCAAATGCTATTTATTTAAACAATATTAGAGTTACAAAAAAAGATATGAAAAAATAATTTTTTGCTTTAGAAAAAAATTAATTTTTATTAAAGTAAAGTCATTAATATTTATTATACTCTGTTGTTAATATTTTTTATTATATATTATATATTTAGGTGATCTTTAATCGACTAATGTTATTCAATGGATATATATTTTGCAAACTATTCATAAAATCTAAAGATTTGTTAAAAAAGAAATTACAGTCTCGTTTAGCTCTATTTCTGACAAAGAAAATAAGAGAATTACAGTTAAAGATTACGCCACTGTTTTCAGTATCTACTCTATGTATATTAGGTTAAACCACCTTTAAAGCGAACATTTAATTTCACCCTGTCTTTATAGAGACAGTTCATTTTACTGCACCCTATTTTATTATCATGTAGTATTTTATCGTTTTCCCCCTGCTTACAATGCGAAAAGACTGCCAAGGATCAAACGCTTGCACTAGAGAGTAGCGTATCACTCTTCAGAAAAGAGCATCGCATTCTACTAATCTTGTGATTCGTTACAATCGAATCGCAAAAATTGGCACGACATTCGCAATTTTTCTACCCATACATTCTTTATCTCTGGGAATAAAGATAATTACAATATTAGAAAAATCTCGAATAATTTGGCAATTTTCTTCATATCTAATTTATTAATTTAATTAATTTTAATTATTTATTTTATAATTTTTGTATTTTTTCGTTGAATCAAATTTTAATTAACAATTGTTGATAAATTAATGATTTGATTACCTAACTAGATCAATCTTATTTACAATTACTGTTCATTTTAGTTCTTAAAAAATTTTAACAATCTATTAAAAGGTAGGCCTTTGAAAGCTTGTATTAATAGTTTTAATACAAGATATTGATTCTTTTCGCGGTTTTTTAACATTATATTTCGTGGTAATTCACATAAACTTTACAGTCCTATGTCAAATTTAAAATTAAAATTAAAATTAAAATTAAAAATGACTTAGAAAATTTAACATAATATCAAAAGTTGTGTATGTGTGTGTTTGAGATATTTTGTATATGTATATAAAAGTACCGCCCACTAAAGTGATGTTTTTCAAAAACAACATTTGAAACAAATTCTAGAATCATATTATCTAAAATATTCATTTTTATTTTCAATGAAATTATCCAATTGTATAGTAACATCATTAATAGCTTCGCCTATTTCCATGAATCATTAAAGCTATCGCATCAGCAAAACTAAGACAAATTGTGTTTGCCTTAAAGTCATCTAATAATCTAAGATTCCATACAAAAGAATTAGCGTTCCATTCTTCGTGACAACATATTAAGACGATAAATATGCGCGAAATTGTACAAAGCTGCGATTTTACTAACGATTCATGGCACGTTTCGGTTTTCGCAAGGCGCTGCCGCCGCCTTTCTCGACCCAACCCCGACTTTGCGCAACGCCACGATGCATAAAGTACCAGTAACTGCCGGTACTGTAACTGCCCCTATAATTGGACGCTGGAGAACGTCTTCCGTTGCACTCGAGGACTGAATTCCATGCACGTGCGTGCCCCTGGGTAACTCTGTGCATTCTATATATACCAAGATATTTCGTACAATCACGGTAAGAGAGCATTATAAAAATCTTGGCGACTGTGAAATAGCACATAATACTAGGCAATATCGTGCTAGCTTGAGAAATCGATATCGCTTTAAGCATTTTTTACATCATGGATTAACTGTTCTTATTTTAAGAGACGCTCGGTCGTGAGCCGATAACGCAACATTATTTCACTGTTGCGATAATTACTATGATAATAACATAATTTAGGTCGATTTTATTCACCAGAATAGCTGCCGCTTACGACAAAATCAGAATATCGCGAATTTTTATGTCCTCTAAATTGCGCCGCCATTGCGAATTTTTATCTTCTGATGTCAAGATGAGTTGTGATTCCGGTGACACTATTGATAAGAATGTAAAATCGGGTCATTTAGAGATAATAAACTACGGTAAATTATCGACAGCTCGGCATTTTGTGTAAATTTTCTTCATGATGAATATTTTAACATCATGATATCAAAGGAATGAAGTTTATTACGCTAGGAACAGTATAACTGCGTCGCATCATTAACAATCAACGTTTCTACATCAAACTGTATTTTTAGTTTGTTAATTTGCATATATTATTATAATTTGCGTATTATGTTGAAAAAATACAAAGGCATCGATAATTATAAAAATAATTTATTTTTGAACAAGGAATTAATTTATATTGTTTATTATTTTGTTTTATATGTACATAGTTTATATAAAAAGTAAAGTACGCGCGTGCGATTTTAATTTCTTTAATCTTTCTTTTTAATCTTGGCATCAAAAATGTATCATATCTCTCTTTAATGTACTGTTACTGTTTACTGTTTACTGTTCATTATCTTTTAAAATCTTGTATTATCAGATATTAACTCATATTACATTTCGATAAAAAACGATACAAAAATTTTTCTTTCTTTCTCTCGGTTATCGCAGAAATTGCTTCTTGTATTAAATTGTTTCTTGTATTAAAAATTTCTGAATAAAACCTTTGTTTTAAATTTATTAAACAATATATTTAAAAATTTAATTTTTTTACTTATTAAACAGCATATAATAAAAAGATATTTATTTATCAGTAACAGATGTTAGTTAATACAACTCTCTTAATACAACGCTCTTATAGTACTCGTACATAGTGCTGTCAAGATAAGCCTACAAGTGGTCGAAATGTCGAACTGTCTCGCCGTCTCGTTTATGACGAGGCAAGGGAGAAGTAATTTGCAGTGCAAGAAGAACTCTTAAACTTTTACGATCGTTTTGTTCGCTACAGTACTTAAATAAGATTTCTCGTAGGTTTTTTCTAACGTGGACCAAAATTCTCAAGCCAAAAGTGTATATTAAATGTCAAATATTAGTAATAAAGAAAATTGAACAGGCCATTATGTTCAATTGATTAACATCACATTCAATTATGCATGATACTCGTTTAAATTTATATATTTTAAATGTGTTCCTGTTAAATCAAATTCTGTTTTTTGCTGTCACAGGACGAAAATTTAGTTATAACATCTTGTCGAATCAAGTCAACATTTAAATAAAGACCATTTGTAAGTAACATTAAAATTTGGATTCATTTTTCCTGTTTCATAAAGGTAAATGGATATCATTGTATAAATAAAGATTAAAATATCTAGAATTTTCATATATCGATAAACTTTTATAATTCTTACAAATTTTGAACTTTGTTTTCGACATGTAATATTGGGAGTTTAACATCACAACAGGATTCTGCAGACAATCGTTTCGGGGATCAGCTGTCATTCGCAATAGAATGTCCGTGTACCCACGGACACTCGATAAGTCCTATGACGGATAAAGTTCACAGATCACAATTGTATTCTCGCGAGATGCACTTGCTGTAGACACTATCTTATGCTTGAATTCTCAAAGATCTGTTCATTCGAGAAATTAATAACGTAACACAGTATAGTTGTCAAATGCTTTTCGCTCGATTTCCGTCCCTTCGTCACATCGCGATGAGTTTGCTTCGCGCTCTACAACCCCCAATCGCATATACACTGTGCTCTTTATGTGGTACAGTTATTTTCTCTCTTTTTTTCTCTTTCTCTCTCTTCTTCAAGTTAGAAATATTGCGCCTGTTGAGTTAAGAACAAATATCAATAGGTAATATCGAGATGCTTTAAAAAGAGAACTGAATCTATATATCTTAGTTTCTTTATGTAACTAAAAATATTAAATACCATATTTATATCAAAATTTATATTAATATTATATAATTTTACGTAATTTAGATTAATACTAATAATAAATTAATAAAATATTTGAGAAATCTGTTACTATAAACATGTTTGTATTTTACTTATCTCAAATTATTAGAGTAAATTTGAAAATAATGCTTTTAAGCAATTGCAGTAATATATATAACATTTAAGAACGAAAGTTTACTCTAAAGTCTAAATACATCTTAATTCAAATGTCATTACACATTCCCGTAGGAATAACTGTTACAAAACGAAATAAACAGACCGTCTGCTCGTTAAATCTAAATGTACCGAGATTTCTCGTAGGAGTTAGATTGAGCAAATTAAGAGTGATTCAATAATACTGATGGACTTCATTAATTCTTCTGAAAGCGCGATTACAGTCAGAAATCTATCTTTACAATATCTTTGCAACTTAACTTTTTAAGCTTCGAATAATAATAAGATTGGAAATCTTTTTGCTTTTATATAAAAATATTGATATATTATTTATTTATAATAAAGTTTACAACATTTTATGTATTAAAATAATCGAAAAAATAAACTATAAAATACTATAAAAATAAGAATTTCTTAATGTAAATATGTATAAAAAACATATAAATATATACTTTACTATAGGATAATTGCAATACTTTATTATATTGCGCAATAATTTAACATTAACAATATTTTATATATTATGTTAATATTTTCTTGATATCTAAATTTAAAATTTTTTTGATAGTTTAATAGCTTAATTATATTAATACTGCACAGCGTTATTGTATCATACTGTTATAAATATATTTTTTTTTGTAAAAACTATTTAAACATATAAAGTAAGCTAGATCTCTCTTAATTTTATCGTCAAATATTTACAACATGTAACACTTTCGATACTGACTGTGTAATTCATTTAATATAATTAGATTTCTAATTTGTACGTTCTTGCGTGCACATTATTTTTTTATTCGTTGATGAAATGCACAAAAACTACGACATATATACTGTGGCGTGAAAAAAAAAGCACAATGTAAAATTATGCTGCTAAACAATTGCTCATATACGTTATTTACCTTTCCATTTTATAAAATAACAAAATTAAAGTTTATCATTATTGAAATATAATTAATGTCACAATGATTTATAAATTTTATCCAGGAAAAGCACGTGTATCTAATCTAAAATTTATCCACGAAGTCGAATATTTGATTTTTTGACATTTTCCAAAAAATGTCAAAAAAATGAAAGCATAAAAAAAATAATATATAAAGTCTATCGTTATAAATTTATATGTATGTTAAAACAGATTGTACATGTATATGCAAGGTATGTTTAAAACAATTAGACAAATTTTGCGAGTGTGTGAATTTCTTTTTGCTAACTTTTTCTTTTCAACAAAAATTTAAGTAATGTGTGTGTGTCTCTTTTTCTTTTAAATTATTCTTATCAATTTAAGACTAATATGAGAACTTATGAATTTGGATGCGTGCAATAAAAATTTCAACTTTTTTTCTCAAGTTTACTATATTGTGCATGTAGTAGACTTTTATCTGATGTCTCCATATCGATTTCTTTACTAAGGTAAGGTTATTTATCCTTATCAGTGAGTAGCTCTAATTGAGTGAAATTAATTCCCTTCTTTCCCTGATTAATCCTGTGTTTTCTCTTTCTCACTTATTTTTTTAACAATTGCTACAATATTTAACACTTTTTAAAATATTTTTTTGGTTCCATTATTACAAAATTCTATCTATTCTTTCTCCTATAAAACAGAATCGCTTAAATTACTTCTGTTAATTACAACTGTAAACTACATACTTTAAATTGATATCAGCACTTTATTAAGAGATTTAAAGTTAATATAACACAAATTTATATAAAAAGCAAAAAGTATAGAGTGTGAAATATTCTAAATAGCTGTGGTAATGCACTGTTTATGATACAATAATTACATAATCAAGATGAACTGGGATTTCTACGTATCGATCTTTCTAAGAAGATGCGCTTATTAGAATTCGCGTATACACATTGTATGCATGCATTCTATTCTAAATAAAGCACGTTTCATGGCATTCCATTATAAAACCGCCGCCCACGGTTATACGTGCGTCTCTCACGAGACACAAGCCATGCATTACGTATGCATGAAAAATTCTTTTATCAGTATTAAAATAACACACAAAATTATTTTCAAAACATAGAAGTAGAGTTCGATCTATGAACGCTGTCTGTTATTACATTATGCATTAAAAGCATCGAGCTTAAACTAATTTTGATGTTAATCGCAATCCGTATCAGCTATTATTTTCTAGTGATTTTTAACTTGAACAAGTTTTTTATTTTTTTCGTAAAAAAAATTTAATGTACTATATTTTGAATATTTAACAATTAGAAATAACAATTTTTTGACAAATGTGAATTCTAGTAATAAAATAACACTAAATTAAAATAATTTTTAAAAAATATTAAAATATATAAAACATTTTTATAATTCTTTTATTTCAGTTAATCACGTGTAATGTTTATTAATTTAAAATTAGCTTTAAGTAAATTTTAGATAAATTAGAGTCAGTTTTATAAATACAAATTTAAGTTAGATTCCAAACACTGAAACAATTATTATTATTATTTTCCACATAAAAAATACATCTGCATTTTCTATAAGAAAAAAACAAGAAATAAATATTATAGCTTTTATAAATAGCTTTATGTGCAGGTTAACTTTTCCAGTCTATAGTTTTTGATAAAATGACAGATTTTCATACATGAAAATCACGAAAAATAAAATTTTATTTCGCTGAATATGCACAATTTTATTATTTTAAGTTTTCGTGTTGGCTCAGTATATTTCACGATTTTTTTTATGATGTAAAACCGATCGAAATAAACGTAAAACGTAAAAACAGAAGAAATACAATTTATGTTCACTTGTTTTTAATGATAAATAATAAAAATTCTCTTCTAGAGTGTAAAATTTTATCGAAAGTTGTCGTCTTATGGAAATCAGTTAAATAGCAAATATTAAATTGTTCGAATCTATGTTAAACAAATTTAAGACATACCTTGTAAAATCGTGTGACGACAATTTACAGATATTAATTGAAAGAGTAATTATAAATGGACACGTGAATTTCATTTGCTGGATAGTATAATGCGTTTTTGCATACACCGGTGAAATAAGCATCATATAAAATACTTAAAGTCAGTAAGTCGATGAAGTAACGCCGGTGCAGCGAGGTAAAATTATGTCACTAAAAAAAATTAATAAATAAAATTAAATGTGCGACATAAAGAGCATACTCCGTACAATGTAGTCAGTAAATGCGGAATAAAGACACAAATATACCACAAGGTGAGTACTGAGAGGGTACAAAAATTTACATGAGCGAGAGCTCGAGCCTGTTATTACACTACCATTTCGAAACTGCGTGTCGTCGACCTCAGGACGAGTCAAAACGGCTAGTTCTGCACAGCAAGCTCGTCATTTCGAAGGACCTGATTAAACGAGGGTGTCGCTATTTCATTACCGTTGAGATTGAGATGAAAAGTCAGTCGTCGAGCGTTTTATGAACGTTCTCCGATTCTTCATCTCGCCTCTCTCTTCTTGGCACCTGCGTCTTACGAGATAACCCGATCTCGTTGCAAGATTACATTATAACGAAATCCTTAATTCAATTAACCGTTGCATATTTTTGAGATAATACATCTGACAATAATGTTTCTTGTTGATTGTGACAAATTGCAATGTTTCTTTATTTTTTCGAGCATAGCTTAAAAAATATAATTAAAAAATTTAAGATATTCTAAAATTAATATATAATATTATTCATTCAAATCTTGATTTATATATATATATATATATATATATATATATATATATTTATAAGTATTATATTATAATAAAAGAAAATTAGTCTGTTACATAAAAGATAAAAAATTATAAATTATTATTATTATTATTATTAAACCTTCATGATAAAATTGAAGTTCTTAATCTTCCTTCTCTATTTTCCGTCAAAACTTTTATAGTTATTACAATGAAATGTAACACTCACTCTCTCTTTGATTTAACAAAAGATTGAAGAAAAGTAAGGAAAAATTTTTGAAATGTTCTCTTATTTCCAGCGAGTAGAAAATAAAAAACAATAGATCCTACGTGAATGTTTTCTACAATGTTTTCGTGTGAGTGCGTGGCATAAAATTTTGTAAGAATTTTGGAATGCGAAGCAGCTTGATAGTAGCTTTCAGCTTCTTCTTAGCTTCCCGTGACTATCCCGTGAATTGAATTAAATCCACGATGCTGGCTTGGATCTGGCATCTCGTAAACTCGAGGCTACCACGAAGATCTCATCCGTAAAGAATACGAATGAGCATAATATCAGTGTTTCAATGGCATGCATATATCTCACAATTACGTCATTTTTTTCCCTATTGTCAGAAACGCACCGTATAACATCTTCGATTATATTGCGCTCAGTACGGAAAGTTTTTTATTAACATTTCACAAACCACAATAATTGTTTAACTTTTAACTCAGAAAACAGTAAAATAAAAGAAGATTGCAATTTTCTTGGGCAATTATTTTCCTCGTTTATTTGATTGCAAAATATAGTTAATTCTGCATTGCTAAGGTTCTTTATACAAATACTGTACTGTGTGTGTTAGTAGTAAACTGTCCGTTTTATAAGATGTTCAGTAAATTATGAACAATATAAAGCCTTTTTTGCCATTCTTCTTTTCTGTTATTTGAATATATCTATACAGAAAGATTTCTTAATGAAAAATGGTAGTTGAAAAGATATTGATATTGAATCAATGTGTCGAATCGATGTCAATTGAATAAATGTTGATCGACGTCTTCTCGACCAATCATTTTTTATTGGAATGGTAAGATAGATAGTAGATGGACAGATAAACACTTGCAAGTAAGAACATGTCGATCTTGTCTTGTATTCCTAAGATTATATAAATATATCTTAATATTTCTAAAATCTTTTTCTACACAGTTTAACCTTTAGAAGACCACGAGATGTCATAATGTCTCGAAATATATTACATTTGTATCTGATTATGTGTTAAACATTTTTTTTTTATGAGAACAACATTTTAGAGTAAGACGTCGATCAACATTTTAGAGTATATGTGATTTAAGAAAAAATTTTTCAGCTTTCTGAAAATTAATTAATTTTCTTGTCTTTTACAACATAACTATTAACGATCATGACAGAAATAACCGAAAACTGTTTTTTTCTTTAAGAATTTTTTTTTAAATTAGAGAAATAAATATTTTTTTCTATTAAATTAGAAAATTAAGTTTTAGTTTAAATTTTATTAAGTTGTAAAAGTAGACAGATACAGATTATAAGTTGAAAAAGTCCGATTTTTCTTCTTTTCCTACGCTTATTTCGAATTCCATATATACAAGACGGTCATTCTTCTAAAGTCCTAAACCCTATAATGACAAAAGTGTTGCCGTTTTGTCGTGTCGCAAACGAGGAAAGAAATTCAAATAAGGCTTATATAGCAAAAAGATTACAAAGCTCTCTATATGGAAACTTTATTTTTTCTTGTATATTAGATTCAGCTTGCAAATCTGTCTGTGCAGGCAATTTAAAATCATGATACTTTGTAAAAATGATTTAATAGTCTTTTTTAATAATAAAATATAATTAATCATATAAAAACGCGAAATATACTTTACAATTGTATAATTTTGTTATTATATCCTTTTTGAATAAAATTAATGTTGGTTTTCGATTTTAACTTTATGATTGCATTATACTACACACAGCGTCAATTTTAATACAGTAAAAACTTTATTTTCGGAGAGTTTATTCTGTGGTTACTCGTGAAAATAAAAACAGTTAGTACGTGGGAAACAGACATAGAAAAATTAAAATTAGATTTATTTATTTAATTAAAATAAATATGTATAATAAAACAAAAAATGCATTTTCTATTTTTCATATTTGTAATATCACATTAGACAAGTACTCGATTAAATTACTTTGTGTGCTTAAAAAATTGAAATATAGTAACTTAAAAAATTGTTTGTCTTTCTCCTTTAATAAACATAAGACAGTTTAGCAAGAAAAATAGAATATTAATAATTAAAATTGCACAATTATCTTTTTCATGATATAAAAAGAGAAACAAAAATAAAATAAAATATCCGTTTACATCGGATGTTTATTTCCTCTCGAAGCTAATACATCTATATGTTATAAAGTCCATAAAGTTATAAATAACAATAAAGTCCATAAATAAAACAATAAAGAAAAAAGAAATCGGGTTTTCTACACTTGCACAGACCGAATTTCTTTTTTCTTTATTGTTTTATTTATGGAGTTTATTTAACATTATACAGTCTTTAATGTAACACTGCCGAGAAAAAGAGGTATCATCTCACTTGAAAAGGACCAGAACCAATGGTTGAAACGTCGTGAACACAAATAAAGATATCATATAACTAGTTTGTCTTCAAATAATACCCTTCTTTTTGAATCGTTAATCACTGGCGAAGAGAAGATTTATTTCCACAAAATATTAAATAAACTAAATATTAATTAAAATAAAATAAAATAAAACAAATACTAAATGTATTATAAACTAAACAAAGAAAAAATCTATTAGGATAAAATTTTATCTCTCTCTTCTATTAATTATTTTTAAAATAATTTAAAAAATGTTATATATATATATATACATATATATATTTTGCAACAATATGATAAAGTTAAAAATTCATAATTTTTGTTCAGTTATATTAAAAAATCAGAATTCTTCATTTTTAGAATTTGCATAATCTATAAATATGTCATAAATATTGCTTAGAAAAGCTAAAATTAAATTAAAGCAACGATTCTACCATTTTATCAAAACTATATACGTATCTCAAAATAAGTGATGAACAAATCAAGTTTTATTCGACAATTTATTCGAATAAGTTTTATAAACGTTTTCCTGGATAAAAGTTTCCGGAAAATAAACGAGGTAAAGCTTGCCAGCGGAAGATGTTCGTGTAGTGGAAGAGAGAAAGTAGTTTATATATCTCTTTGCTCTGCCATTATATTTCACACCGTTAAAAGGTTCGTATTTTCAAGTGCAATATTAATCATTTTCATAACACGATGGGTGCTACCGTGGATTTTATTATTTGTCATCTCTATGTTTTGTTATATCATGCACTATACGTAGACATAAATGGAAAATAAATCGTAATTTTGATGTAAAATACTAACAAAAATCAGTAAATATAAAATTAGTAAATATAAGTAAAATTAATATAAAATTTTTTGTTTTATAATTTTTTATCAATAAACTCTTGATTATTTTATAAAAAATAATAAAGTAAACAAACTTCTATATGTATTCATGTAGAAAAAACACGCGACTAATAATAAATTAAACAAACTATATATATTTATGCAGAGGAAAAAATATTCATATCAATTCGTTGAAAGACAATACTGTAACATGTGTTACATGTATTTTCTGTTAAATGCATATTTGTCGGTAGTAATAATCAGAATTAGAAACGTTACTTGTAATGCGGTTAACTTTTTTTAATACTAAATTGGTAACAGCGTTTAAATTATAACGCTATAAATATTTATGTCTATTTGTATTATACTTATATTATAATTTAATAAATTAATATTACGAAAAAATTACAAGAGTAACGATTTAGTTAGTTTTTTAAATAAAACTAACAGTAACGATGTGATCTTAAAACATTATTACTTTTTACGTTTTTAAATATTAAAAATAATTATAATAAAGATAAATATAAATAAAATTAAACATTTATAAAATTTACGATTTGAGTGCTTCTTTCTATTAAATAAATATAATGTAAATAGATATAAATATTTTAATACCAATATTTGTTTCCGAAAAAAAATTTACGACAAATAAAGCATAATAACGTTACAATTAACACATTACTTTTGAAATTTTGGTAATCATAACTACAATAATTTACAGTGCAAACGTTTATGTGATTTAAAATTGATTTTGGAAAACTATAGCAAACTATGCGAATCTATAATTGGGAAATCAGTCTATTATTTGTTTCTCATTTAATACAATTTTTCGAATGTATCAATTAAAGAATTCATAAAAACACTGATATAACTTTTTTTAAACATTTAAAAAAATCAATCAATGTTTAAACAACATTCTCAATTAATTTTCTTCAATATTTTAAAGACGTGTGTTACATTATTGTTTAAATAATTAAATTTCATCATTAGAACAGATTAAAATGTTTTTTGTATTTTATATTAGCTTAGAAAGCCTATTAGAGAGCCTTGCTTATTATTCGCTTTTTATTTTGTTCACTGATTCACATATCGAATATTAGAAGTCAGAGTACGTGAAGCGAATAAGCTCTTTACTCGTCCATCAGCAGTCTACTTATGCAGAAAACTGGCATATATCCAAGAATGCACTCTCCTTATTACTACGATGTTGTTAAGCGTAAGCTTACATCGTAGTACTAGGTACAGACGCGTAGTAATAAGGAGCTTTTCGCTCAGTCGTTAAAAGTTAAAAATTACAAGCGACTCATTACTTTTCCCATAACTGTCTATGGTGGTTAGAGATCTTCCTTAAGAATGGCACTACCGCTGCTGCTTGACAACGATTTACCGTGGCTCGTTATGATTGTACGACGCCCCTCGTTATCAATATTTTTGATGTTGCGCTCGGTATAACTAACTATTTCCACGTTGCAGCAAAATATGAAGTTACACTCGTTTCCCAAGAACAGCAGAAACGAGATTTCATATATTAAATAATAAACTCAGTTACTCTGAAGAAATATGTGAAAGGTAATAAACTGAACGAGATTGCATTCGGATACTTTCATGATACTTTAATTTTCTCTTATTTTTTAAATAAGTCTATTTAGAGATTCTGATAATTTTATTATCATATAATTAAATCTAAATTTTTCGAATTTTAATAATTTTAAAGATATTTAAAAGAGTTAAAATTATTATTTTATTGCCTCAAAAAAGAAGAGATTTTATCTTAAAGTAGCTTCATACAAGGTGAACAAAAAATTGTCGTAAGTTTAGGTTTGATTACATACATTGCAAATTAAAGTTGAAACTTATTTTAAATTAGATTTATAACTACTTCACTCATAAATCCAAACAAATTTAAACTTTGCATATTTTATTTGTATTCTAAACTTTCCTTGATCTTTCTAAACTTACCTTGAATTTCTTCAAAGATTTTTTTTCCTTTTCTCGGAAGAGCAGGCATAAATACGTACTTTTTCGGGCAAATGATCTGATTACAGTACTGCTTAAGAATTACGTGCTCTGAATTATGAGTGACTAACAAGAGAAAGAGAGAAAATCGTGCGGACGACTTTGTTCATAACGAGGGCTCGTAAAAATTCGACACTATATACGGGGTAAACTTTTTCGAAAACAATTTTCTCTTGTTATCGTGACTTTTCATTGCTGTCCATAAAGCAGCAAAGAAACCCACTTATACGATGTAATTGTATCGTAACAGAAGTTTAATACATTTTTTCGCCCAGGTTAAACTTGCTTTAAATAATCGCAAGACAAAATGAGAAATTTTATAATTCTTATCTTTCTATTTTATTATAAACTTGTAGATAAAATTTAGAGTTTATTGCACGTGCATTTGGTATTAGATATAATCGTTGTATCTTGAATAATTCCTTTATTTTGCATGAGATTGGTAATTGACTGAATAAGGGGACATTAATTAATAACTCGTTATTATTATATTAACTCAGTAATCAACAGTATCAATCAATAATTAACAGTATCAATCTCATATTTCATGAATTATCGACTTCGCTCCCTACTTCGTAAAACCCACGTAATAGCGGTTTACCACTCGTCAACGGGTTATGCCAACGCTCAATTACACGCAACAGATTTTTACAGTAAGTAAAAACAGTCCGTTTATGGTGGATTAAATGGGTTAACCACTTGCCGTTAGCTTTCCTTCACCGATGCCGTGTGCGAAAACCGCACAGTCTGTCGGCACGTATCCGAAACGAGTGAAACGAGATGATAAATCAAGACAATTTTTTACGAAATTACACTATAATATGGCTAAGTGTTTTACATAATAAAGTACACGGGATAGTGGAACTGTATGAATGAAAGCTTGTCGTTATTGTCATTTATCTTTGTCATCTGTCGATGAAGTATCGTATGGATCTACTTGATGTCGTACTAGATGATGTCGCAATTATGTCGATTGATTTGTGTGTCTGAAAATATCTTGTGATTGACATGAAATGCTCTAAAATCGAAATTCATCCTTTCATGTATCTTTTATTATGCGGAATTTCAGGAGAAAATTATGAAAAACCATTTTGATTAGGCTACCATTATATGTATATCTGACATCCGATATAGATGTCATTAAAGAATTAATTATCTATTTAGCCTAGAATAGCATTCTTAACACAAAATTATAAAACACGGAAGATATTTCATGTTCTCAGACCGTTTTATTTTTATTGCATAATATTTTAATGGTAGGATCTTTGAATTAAAATAAATGTTTCCTCGATAGAAAATTTTTATTTTAAAAGTTAATAATTTTTTTATAGTTAATTATGACCTTATTAGATTATATTAGATTATAATTAATTATGATTATATTAGATAGATTAGATTAATTATGATTATATTAATTAATTATAGAAAATAAAAGTTCTTCTAAAAATAAGTTTTAGAAGTTTTATCAGTTTTATAAAGTAACAAACCTATATATAAATTAATACAAAAATTAATCTAAAATTACTTTAATTTGTATATTTATAAATTAAAATTAATATGCAATTAACTCAAAAAATTATCGTCAACGTATTAATATTAAATAAAACATTCTGAAACATATATTTTTGCTTAATATTCAATTGCTCTCGAGAAAATACAATATTCATGTTTTCATGTGGTCTGTCAAAGTGCATATTCAAATAGACGCATAAAGTGAGGTACAACGATTAAATTTCAAATCAAATGGTTAACTAAAAATAAGCGAGATGCTTATTATTAATTTTTCGCTACATTTCAAATTTTCCACCAATGAGAAAATTCAATGTATTTACGTAATCTACTAGAATACACATTTAACTTAATGAAAACGTATAATTAACTTAACCATAATTATCAAGCGATTAAAAGTCTCGAGCTAAAATATATTTATTCTGAAATGTTTTAAAAGTATGTTTTGTAGTAGAGATCCTTAATAAAAATGGAGTAAAAGAACATTTTTAAGTACATTATATTATAACACGGAATTACAAATTACGGTACTACACGAATATTAGAGGATAATTTAATTCCATTATTTTTATAGAAAAATCAAATTTAATATGCAAGCGTATTTAGCTCGTCTTTCGAGTTAGAGAAAAAAACTCATTCTAATTCCAAACAATATTAAAGATGACTAGAATAAAATTGCAAAACTGCCAGTAGTTCGCAACTCCGTCCCATGCGTGCGCTATCAATTTCTATCGATCATCAAACTTCTTGTTCGAAACGGGCGTCTCGACGCTTCCGACAAGCACCATCTTGCAGGTCACGCGATCCCATTCGCGCCTCCGGTCATACAGTAATAAACAATCGTCCGACGATCAGCGGCAGAACCTTTATCATACACAGACATGCAAATGCGTGACTTAAGTGGCCTCACGCACGACTCGTGACGATAAATCGGATGGAATGTAAAATGATGCAAATTACTGAGAATATTTTAATAATAATAATAATCTTTGTTACAATGTACGATACATTTAAGACGGCAAGATAAAGTATAATCGAGTAGAAAAGTACATGCAAATAGCAAAGTATTATCTTTCGCGTATTTTTTATAAAAAATTCTTGTTATTTTGATAATGCGGATACACTAAACAAATTCTTCTACTTCCTTGTTATTAATTAGAATAATGTGTGTATATTATTCTGCAAGTATTCATTTCGATACTATAGTTTTAATTATTCAAAAAGATGTGTACAATTATATAGAAAAGTATATTTCGAAGAAAAAAATTGAAAGTTCAAAGCTTCCCTTATTCCAAAAAAATTAATAAGTAATAGAAATATTTAAAGTTACATGATTATTTAAAATAATGATGTTCAAGTTTCAGTGATTCTTTCAAGACTAATTCAACTGTACAATTATCAAATTCACAAATTTAATTGCAATATATTTTTAGCAATATGGATCTTCGAGCTCACTTAACTATTCTTTAGCATGTTTTGTATTTCCAGATAATACAATAATACTGTACAGAATGATAGAAGTGTAACCATGGTTCACAGCTGCGGTCCGAAACTTTGCATATTAATTTCGCGCCCGACAAACTCAGAATCAACTTTATCGGGCGATCAATATCGAGCTTGCGAGTGACATGAGTAATTGTATTTTGTATTCGCAACTGGAAAATGGTGGCAGACCGGATACGAACGGAAAATCATGATCCATGATGTGAACATGATATTCTAGACATACCAGACATACCACTTTCTCCCAGTTATTGGTATCACAAATCAAATTGAATCCTCATTGCAATGTCGAGGCATCGATAATTTATGAGCCATAACACAGTAGTGCACATGGAATAGACGAAATCATATCAACAGATATTTTAGCATCTATATGCTGTAACACTTTGCATAACCATTTCAAGAACAAAAGCTCTAGCGTAACAAAATTAATTACACAACTGTAATATGTATAAAATCTTCTTTGTTTAATCCGATTATATTTTGGACAAATAATTCTTAATATTAATAAAATAATAATATATTTCTTATCCAATCCAACACACATATTAAAAATTTATTATTTAGTATTTTTGTTATGTTATTTAGTATTATTATGAATGTGTGTATGATTATATTTGTTCACGTGATTATATTTGTTTCCATCACACAAAATGTTATATATATTTTAATAAATTAGGTATATAATATGCGAAATGCAAAAAAGTTCCGGAACATTATTTTGAATATTATTATTTATAACGGAAAACATTTTCAACAAAACGTAACGATGTTTCCTTTTGTTACATTATAAAAACTATTTTTTATTTGTCTGCAAATATCCTTCTTTATCACGTCAGTTTTATTGTAAAATTTTATTGTAAAATAAAATTTTATTGACTTCTCGTGTGATTATATTTTTTTCTTGTTGTCCAATAAAATTGTTTCTAAATTCAATCTCGCAAAAAAATTCATTCAATTGTATGCTTTAAGGAAAAGGATCAAAATCCAATTCGAATTCGAGCAAATCATTTTCTTAACTAAATTACGTAATATTATAAATATTATATACAAATATTTTATAAATCTCAATATTATGAATTTATAATGAGAAGTATATATAATAACTTTTACTAATACATATTCCATATATTTTAAGATTTTTGTTTTTTCATTTAATATACAACAAAGTTTCACTTTTCGAAGCATTTTGGAAACGTGCGTTTTATACATGATCATTAGACCTAAAATTTGTAAAGCCTGTTACTGGATTAAGAATTAGTCACAACCAAATGGATAATAATTTATGCGGATAAACATGCTCTGATATATTCATATTCGATACGCGATTCCTAGACAGATCGAATCTAAATCCTGAATCTCGGCCATTATCTCTTTCATAGTTCGCAGTTTGCGGAACAAAAACATAGATTTAGTGCTGAGTGCGGAGAAAAAAGAGAGGGAGACGAATGGGACACGCAATTCCATGGTCCACGATTTTCGTCGATTCGGCGACATTGTCTCCGATGGGTGGACACCGTGGACACTAAAAGTAATTCACACACCCATTGGGAAAGAAATACTAGTGCTAGTAAATTCTCTTGAGCCGAAAGGCACAATCCATGTTGTGACAAGCTAGACACTGAAAGCAAGTTCTTTCCGTGTGTATAAATTTTACTCATAAAATAATTCGCAATACTAAATCAAATTACTAATTAAAATCTAATTGTTTTTAATAAATCCAAAATATGGTATACATTTGTATGTGTATAATTCTGACGTCATCAATGACATATCACTCTATAAAAGGTTATATAATTTGCATGCTATATAATTTAATCATATTTTATTTTTATTATTTTAGAATATTAAATTATTAATAGAATATTAATAGATTTATTTTATTATTTAATGTAATATTGTTTTTATTATTTAATTTATTATTTAATTTATGTATTTATAATAGTTACGAGTTTTAAAAAACTCGTTTAAAATGTTTTCTTTTAAATAAAATAAAATATATTATATATTGCTATAGGTATTATTATATAATTTATTTTTTCTTAAAAATAATTTGAGATTTCTTTATTATTATGATTTTCTTTGTGCTCCAGTTAAAATAATTAAATTCAAGCTTCTCAACCTACGTTACAGCTGTGATATTTGAATGACATTATCAACAAAACGCCGATCTCTGCACAATCATTCAATTAATTAATTGATTTATTATTTATATATCTTAAAATGTAATAGTTTAAGCGTCGATTGTTGTCACTATTAAAAATATACAATATAAAATATACAAGTGCTAAATTACATTAAAAATTTATATAGGGATATTCTGGTTGTCCATTTTCGTAAATCACGTCGTGTATCATATTGGCTGCGTCTATGATCAAGCAAATTAGTTTGCTATTCATATTAAGCATGGTACGCCATGCAGATGATGTTGAAATTAACTCATGCAGATGATGTTGAAATTAAATTACACTCACACATTTCTCTTGTTTCATAGCAACGTATACGAGACTACAGGCATTATCTATCAAAGTAACTGTCATATTAACTGTTTACTCGGTTTATGCAAATCAGTAAATAATTCTACTCACATCAACATTCAAGTTATGAAATAAAATCATAATGCATGTACAGTTAATAATATCTATAAACTTATTATTATATAATTTATGGAGAGATTTACTTGAAATTTACTGTGCATATTACTGTGTAAATTACTGTTTCTTTACTGTAAATTTACTGTTTCTTTTGTATGTGAATATATAATATAGACACTATAAAAAAATTTATATATCTAAATAATTTAAATGTTTTTAGATAATTTGTTTTTATTTTAAAAATTTGAAACTTTTCAAATAGTTTTTGTAATGTAGAATAAAGTATAAAATTAATAATTAAGTTTCAATTCTTACTATTTAGTAATACGCGGTCATGAATATATTAATTGTTTATTGTTGAATATACGTCACGCCGAAAAATAAAGACGTTCTTAGGTGTACTTGTTATTGCGATAAATATTATCACATGCCTCGGTAGTCGAATTGGTATGACACCCGCACGGAATGGGGGAGTTCCAGGTTCGAATCCTGGCTGAGGTAATATTTTTCGCAATAAATTATTTAAATGTAGGGGATGGGGGGTATGATTAACACCAACATTTGAAATCAAATTGATTTTAAGTTGGTGATTGTGGTTGCGTTTAAAGGGCGACAGTGTCGACGCGCAACTTATGTTTAATTGTGTACTGCGATAGCGCAGATCCTTGATTGGCCAAAAAGATCTTGGCGCGAATAAAAAAAAAAAAAAAGGCGAATCAAAGTTTCAATTCTTACTATTTAGTAATACGCGGTCATGAATATATTAATTGTTTATTGTTGTATAAAATTAATGTTTTATTTTCAGAGTTTAGATATAATTGATTGAGTTTTAATTTTTCTAAAGAAAGTTTTGAAGAAGGGAAAAAACTGAAATTGATTTTCATCGAAATAAGAGGTCTATTACGAATTATTGTAATAGCAAAAGTTAAACTGATACATTTTTGAATTCTCATTTTTTAATATTTATTAGCTATAGAATTCTTTTTGCAATATATTAAGTATTTACTTTTTGGGAAAAAGCCAGAACTCTGTCAATTAAATTAGAAATAAAATTGCTAATTTCACAAAGGTGAAAGAAGTATTCTCTTTCTTACAGACGGAGCAATTTGCGGTACTATGGCTACTATTTGCAGTAATAGTTGCCGGTAACACCGCAGTCCTCGCCGGCCTTTTACTGGGAAAACGTAGAAAATCTCGGATGAATTTCTTTATCATGCAACTGGCATTTGCTGGTAAGTGTATCTTTATTTTTAATAGTGTGTAATTAAGAGAGTTTTAATGCTTTGACCTTTTGTAAGGTTACATCAGCTTTAAATTAAACAAAAAATTCCGTGTATAACAATTTTTAAAAATTCTTGTATAGCCAATACAGAGAAGATAATAACGTGGTTTAAATAACAAAAGAGTTTTCAATTGTAGTTTTGTTTCATTTCCGTTTCATTTATTGTCAATATTTACCTGAATGAGAATTGTAGACAGACTACTGTGGGTGCTTTCCAGCAACGTACACAAGTCGACACAAGCATCATTCTATCTTTTTTTATACATTCATAAATAACAAAGATAGAATGACACTTGTGTCGACTTGTGTCGCTAGATGGAAAGCACCATTTGACATTTCCTCCTAAAACCCTCGCTTCCGATCAGGCTTTGGGGAACAATAGCGCCATCCTCTTTCATGTATACATTTTGCAGATAAATATTTCCTTTCCTTTCCTCGCTGATGTATCCTTATGTACAGAATCTAAGAGACAAACGATGTCGCACGTATATGTATAGCATAAGATGTTGTATCTACTGCTGACTATTTACATGTATTGATCGTAGATGTTTGTATTTGTATTCAAGTAAAAAATAGTAATATAATTAATAAAAATATATCTTTTTTGCAAAATCGTGATAATTATTTGAATTAAATATTATACCAATTCGTTTCTAATTTTTATATAAGTGTTATAATATAAGTATTTAAAAAAAATACAAGTTTTTATGCTTGTTATAATTAACGAAAGTATTTTAATGCAAGAATTTGATATTTTTCTGATGTTCTGCACCGAGAAATTGGTATGATACAAAACTAACTTAGATGTATGTACAATAACAAAGTTTACTGTTCACATACGTCTACTAATAAAAGATATCGAGCCAATTATATTTGTACTTGCGTTAAAACACATCTAACAATAAAGCAAAATAGATCGTCCTTTTTACTACTCTTCTTAATTTCAGTTTAGATTTCGTCTTTTATTTTCAGTAATAATGTATAAGATGTATAATAGAATTTAATTTTTATAATAAGTAATTTAATAATAAGTGAAACATAATTGATATGTATCTAACAATTAACTAAAGAAAGTTTAATTTTTATAATTTAAATATAATAATATAAAACGTTATTAAAAATATTTAAAAAATTATACGTAAATAAAAATAATTAAATTATTCTGAGAAAACAACGAGGTAGTAAAATAGTAATAAACTCATCTTTATCTCAAAATATGTAAAAAATTAATATTGCATTTACTTAGAATTAATACTAATTGATAAGGAAATAAGAACTTCAATTTATTGATTTTATATATATATATATATATATCAGTTATACAATTACTTAACAAAATTGTTTGCGCAATAATAATAAAGAGTATCGTGATGTATTGTGCTGATTCAGCGACAAAAAATATAATATTATATCATATAAAATATAATATCATAGAATCATTGTATAGAATCTAAAAAATATGCAATCAAGTTGGATTTAAGAATACTTATTAGGTTTTTCCGACAGTGATTATCACTACAAGTGTGCTTTGCAATAGACGTGCAATATTGCAAGAAAAGAAACATTCTAAGTAATGATGTCATATTCTTGAGCGACAAAAATGTGAAAAAATGTACTTTTGAAAGAAATTGTTCGTTTTTAAAAAGATATATTAATGTTCAATAAAAAAATATTTTAAAATAAATATTTTATATTAATTATAACATTTTATATATGTATATAATATAATATATATATATATATATATATATATATATATATATATATATATATATATACACATAAGAATAGAGTTTCTATTTGTTACCTTTAGAAATCGTCTCACAAATGCAATTTCTGTTTTGCTATATATGTACAGGGTGCGTCAGGTAATTGAGGACACTCACATATGTGCTTGGCACTTTATAGCAATTGATTTTTTTTCTTTTTTCACCTCAAATTATAAATGGAGGACAATAAGCTAACTCAGGAAATGAAAAGACACGCTGTTATCGTCGCTATACACACGAATCACAGCGATCTTGAAATCTCTCGATTCTTGAAAGTCACCCGATCCTTTGTTAACAAAGTTCGTCGAGAGTTAGAAGTATCTGATGGCAATGTGGAAAGTGTTGCCAAGCGCAAAAAACATGAAACAAGACTCTGCTCCTTCACACAAAGTAATGAGAACGCAAGATTGGATGTCCGAGAATCTGTATCATCACGTAACCCCAAACATGTGGTCCCCCAGCTCCCAGGATCTTAATCCTTTAGATTATTATGTATGGGGCGTTGTTGAACGGGAGACCAATAAACATCCCCATAACACTCTTGATTCCCTCAGAGCAGCTATTACCAGAGTAATGACCCATATGGACAAGGATCACTTGATTCAAGCATGCAAACGTTTTCGGCAGAGAATTGAAGCTATTATTGCCGCTGAAGGGGATTTTATCAAATAACTGTATATCACTTACTTTGCTGTAAAAGTTTCATTAAAATAAAACAAGTTTTCTAAAAAATATACAAATTTTAGTTTTTAAGTCAATATGTCCTCAAATACCTGACGCACCCTGTATTATAATAACAAATAATATGATAATAATTAATTTATGTACAAAAGCTATTTTTATATATACTCAAATTTTATAATCTCTTTTTCTATGAAAAAACTTTGTTCAATTTTAATCAAAACATTTTTAATTGCAAAAAATATAATTACTAAGCTTTATAAAAATAGTTTTTAAGTGTCAACTAACAAATCGTTATTAAGTTGCCAATAAACTTTATCATCGGTCTTTTTATTTGTGATCTTATTACGTTTGTAAACTAAGTTATCGAAGAACCGATAAAGTTGCGTTAATGGACAGTAAAATTACAATTCCATTTTCCTCTTTCCATCTTTGTCTTCATTTTTACGAGAAATCATTTGTGCTTGAAGCAAATAAATATAACGAATCTTAATAAGTAAGAAGGTGATAAAAGGCATTCTTAATTTATTAATAATAACAGAGTCACTAAAATAATGTAATAAATTTATAAGTTAAAAAAAAGAGATGTTTGAAATCTTTTTAAAATATTTTTTAGAAATAATTTTTTCAGTAAAAATGTTTATGGTATCTCAAATTTTTGTATTGTAAATATTTCTATATTAATCATTATTCTTGTTATTTCAGTATATTGACAAATAAAGAAAATATTAAATTAAATGTATCTTTATTAAATAAATAGATTAATAGAATTCTTTTGCTTTGACCAAACATCTAAGATATACGTAATAGAACGCGAGTAATAATCGATAAAGAAAATTTGAGAAAAATTCGACCGTAGGTTACATAGTACAAAAGTATTAAAGGTTTAAGAACGGTTTAAGTAGGAAATATATAAGAGTTTCCGTAAATGTAGTTATTAAATCGAGCAAATTTGATCATTCCTAAGAAAGATTTTCGTAAATGGAAAATGTGCGTGTTCTGGAATCTTCAATCAGAATACCCTTTTATTAGTGAATATCTTGAAAATTGAAAACTCAGCGGCATCATGATGTTGAATAAGCGAAGACTTATATTTAACTACGTTGCGTAAAACACACGTAATATTACATTCTTCACATTAATATAAAAAAAGAATTTATATAAATTTCGCATTAAAATTATCAATCTTTTCCGTAACATTAAAGTATTGTAAATTGTAAAAGTTTAGATAAAGTCTATATTATTGATAAAAGAAAATATTAGTTATTTAATATGAATTATTATACTGTATATAATGATTAAAAACTGTGCTTTTTGCCTTATTTCTGGCATGTTTTCATAGATATATATATATATTTATGTTGGAAGCAATTATTCTTTGAGCTTCCAATTTCGACATTAATATTGCGACCGGTGTTATCGAGTCGCAAGGATATAATTCGATAGAAATCAAATTTCATCGATAAAATATGAGCGATAAAAGTAGGAGGATGAGTCTGGTTTATTTGGAGAACTAACGAAGTTGAGAAGGTATGCATTCTCTTTTCCGAGAGTTTTATGGACCAATAGCAATTCTGAAAAACGTTGATAATATATTATGTTAAATTAAAGTTATTAGGATTTGTATTACAGAATATTATAAATTCAATGCAACTTATTTTCAGAAACATTACAAATCTGTTCATAAATCGACTAGTGCACTAAATTACTGGTAACCACTAGTAAATAAATTCCTTAATTACCCTAATCCGTAGATAAAAATCTATTTTGAAATGAATACTATGCTATTATTTAACAAATATATCCAAAAGTCCCGTTATTTATTTTTTATTCTTACTTTTTTCAGATAATCCTTAAAAAATTTTGCGATATAAAATGTTACGGATAACGTGATTATATTTTCATGAAAAAATTTACTTTCTAAATAATTTCTTATTATCGTGACGTTTATGATACGGATGTCACAACACAGAAATCGCCGAAATTATTAATACCTTAATACGTAACGTTCGACCACTTTATGTACTGTGCATTAATAGTTCTTAACTGTATGTAAAGAACAACGCAGAACATAGTGACGTAAATTATCGAAACGAGCTATAAACCGATGACTGTATCTGGAGTTTTGGAGTAAAGATATTCCATAAACGCCTTCACGAGTTAATTAAGAATCGTGCAATGTCTCTACATTTGCAAAAATCTCACGCTCTCAATATCCCACATTAAACTCCAAAATTCACGTAACGGTTTATGTAAGTTTGTTGTATTCTCAAGTTTTATTCACTTTAAACGAAAATGTCGAGTTTCTACGAGTTTAATGATCAATTCTTGTGACACAATGAAAAAAAAATACAAATTATACAAGGTAGATTCTATTAACTTTCTATCTAATTCTTAATAAACATTCTCTGAATTATTAACCAATATATCAAGATAACATATTCGATAACTTCTCGAAACAGGGAAGCCCTGACTGATAATTAGTATCCTCCATTCGCAAATGGTGTATCACAATTCGTCGTCGTGTATCTTGTTGCAGATCTACTGGTCGGTCTAATATCCGTACTAACGGATATAATCTGGAGAACGACTGTTGCGTGGCACGCGGGTAACGTAGCTTGCAAACTGATAAGGTTTATGCAAGCTGTAGTAACCTACAGCTCGACCTACGTCCTCGTGGCTCTATCAATCGACAGATATGACGCCATTACCCGTCCGATGAACTTCTCTGGCAGCTGTGAGTACATTAACAAGCATATGATCACGGTCTTTAATGATGGATCCCTTTACAAAGTGGAATAATCGAGTTAAATTTATTAATATGGTTCAATTGAAACTCCGTGAAATATATGTATGGCGTGATTCGAGACACAAGTAGTATTCAACCTCTAAAAAACTACCGTCGCTTGTTTGTAGAAATTTTTAAGTAATAAGTAGGAAAAGGGAAGAAAAATGCTTGACAGCTTAAGCTAATTGCAGAATTATGTAAATTTCATAAGAGAGAGAATTCTATGAGAAAGGACATTATTCTAAGGAATTTTATAAACCGAATAAAATTCAGTGTATATATATAAATTGTCAGTTCAAATGTCTAAAAATTAACATAAACAGAAACGAATAAATTTAAAATAAATTAAGAAGAATTTTGAAGCAACATATAACACAAAAAATATACAGATTTTCCATAATTAATAATACGAAGGAAGGAAATAGTCGGTCACTGTTTCCACGCCAATTTAATCACAACTATATGAAATTATTTCTGATACGTCAATATGAAATTTCGAGTGTTACTCTTAGCAAGTCAAAGACTATTCAGTATCTACGAGTCAGCTGACTCACTGAGTGCAATTCACACGGTGGAGTGTACACATTTTTGCTTTCATATCACTTTGGCATTCTTCGAATTTCCTCTATTCTACTCGTTTTGTCAAGGAATTGCTTTTGACTTCTCTATCTGATGTATCTATCTGTACTCACTTATGAGAGTTGCTAAAAAAAATTAGAAGTGAAAATCGATGTGCTATTCGAGATTCTCTTCGGAAATGTCATAGCTCCATAATACCGATAGCGATATTATCAATATTGATGGTCTGATTATTTCATCTGTAATATAATATCTCCGCCATTCCTTTCAGAATTAATATCGCGTGCTTTAACATCGATCGCGCATGTTTCTTTTACTTTATTTTTATTATTCTTTTTACGACAAGATAAAGGACGAAAAGAAGGAAAAAAAAGATAGTGTCGCTTGTTCTCTTATTTTTCTGTTAGTCGTATCTGTCACGCGGAGGCTTCACACGAATTGTGGTAGGTATTCCGCGCTAGAATAAAATTTATCTTCTACCTTCTATATCTTCTATCTTCTATATATTGATGTTCTCGTGGCTTGTCGATAGCTGGAATTAGTAGTTGTCTGAATCTGGACCAATTACGCTGGACCATCGCTCGATATTCCATCACCGGCGGATTAATACAAGAATCTTTGCCATTAGCCCGATCTCCAATATTACATTGGTGTAAATTAAAATGAAATCTAATTTGTTTGAGGAAAAAATTAAATCACGCTGTACCATAAAAATACGATATTTTCTTTATATTTACGTTGTTGAAAATATATGAAATAATTTTAGAGATAATGTTCAATAAACAAATTGTATTCATAGGCAAGAGAATTTTACTTTGAACACTTTCTGTATTAATCCATAATCCAAATTATGATTTTGATTAGGATTTAACGCAAGGAGCAGTAACATTAAATTCATTACAATATGTATGCTTGTTCCTAAATATCATTAAACAGAGATTAAAGTGTCTATGGTATTACAAAGAGACACAAGAGACCATTAAATTATGATTAAATTAAACGGAAGCCATGATTAAACTATTATTAGAATGTAAAATCAATCAGATTTATTTTAACACCATATTTATGTTATGAATTTCTATAAGCGATTCTTCTTCATTCTTCTAATCGATTGCATTCTATGAATTATCAATTACACATCGTAATTATTAGCTGGTTTAATGGATTTTTATCGATGATATGCGTTACATAACATCTTTTTAAGTTGATCTTAAGCCAAGAAAATTGTTGACACTGAAATTACATTGTTGAAAATGAAGGAATAAACGACGCTCATGAGGGTAACGATAACATGCCGTAATATAAAATCGTAATATGTATCATTTCTTAAGTTGCTCCGGGAAGCCCAATAAATGACAGTATGTTATAACCATAGCATATAATGCTACACTGCTTTTTTTAAATTCCAAGTTTATTACAGGAGTAACGTAGACATTTTAGATTTTTCAAACCGGTTTCGCAACCCGTCATAAGCTGTTTGCTATGGTTTCCTTTTCAATTTTTTTCAATCGCCATATGAGACGTTCGACATTCACGAAAAACTATACTTCTTTCATACGTCGCGTCCAAAGTTGCACACGCTCGCATTTGATTTGATTTTATTTTCCGCAAATAAATATGTTCATGTAAAAAAATTAATTTGAAATAAAAATTCCGTGTCACTCTTTAATATTTGTTGAGCACAATCACTTTTGCCAATGTGATATCTTTTACCTATTGATTACAAACTTGAAATTATAATCTGTTAACTGACAGACATTAATTTTGATTGCAGGGTGGAGAGCTCGAGCTTTGGTGATTACGGCTTGGGCGTTATCAGCATTGTTCAGCATGCCGATTATATTTCTGTACGAAGAGAAACAAATACAGGTACACGTGTATTTCTTGGAAACGATTAAAAACCTTTTAATATTCTCTTGCATTTTTGTTAAAGAGAAGGTCAACTTTGGATTTCTAACTTGAAAATTAAATTAAATTAACTTGTTATATTTTTGGATATTGTACTTTCAAGGTGCTATAAAAAAATTAATGTGTGTGTGTATGTTGTTAAATAACATGCTAACCTTATGCAGAGTTGTTTTTCCATTTTTAAAAAGATATTTAACTATAAGAATTGGAAAGCTTTTGCACAAAACGAGTTTAATATTATTTTACAGAATACGCCACAGTGCTGGATCGATTTGGACCCGACTCAATGGAAGATCTACATGAGTCTGGTGAGTTTCAGCCTCTTTATAGTACCCACTCTGATAATAGGAGGCTGTTACACAGTCATTGTGGTTACGATATGGTCGCAAGGATCAGCGCTACGTCAGGGACCTACCAGAGATACTCGGAGGGCGTCCTCGAGGGGACTCATTCCCAGGGCGAAAATCAAGACCGTAAAAATGACTTTCGTCATAGTATTCGGTAAGATGTAACCACGTACAGAAATAGTATAAATGTTAAATCTCATTCTTATATATCAACCCAGCAAATACCAACTAACAATAACACTACATCAATATTATAATTTCCTCAACAATATAAATGTGATATAACACATATAACACATAACAGTTATTGTTGAATAGGTAATTAATATAATATTGATATAATATTACCATCAATTTAAGTAACATATACATATATTATGTTATATATATATAACATATATATTTAGGTATATATACATATTATATAATCTAGTTAATAAATTATAAATCATTAAATTATATTTTTATAGAAAAATATAAGATTTGTGCTAAAAAGTCAGATTTATAAAACTAAGCGACAGAAATAATCGTATCGTAAAAAGCGATATGATTAAAATTCTGTTGCGTCATATCAAAACTTACTTTAAAGAGAGTGCAGGTTTATAAAAAGATCTTTTTAGACAAATATTTATACAAGCTTTTTCAATTTTGTAAAGTTATACTTCAGTGTCTGGCATGATTTTATTATAATTACCCATTACTTTTTTGTCAATTCTTATAGATATAAAGAAAGCTTTGGGTTTCGACCGATATGTATCTACTTTAAAGTACGAACCTTTCTATTTTTTCTTTGATACAATGCAAGTACTTCGTAGACACAATAATGGAAAGATGGTAGCGTCTACTTCGCGACAGTATAAAGTAATAAGTTTTTATCCTTCTTCTACATTTTGATATGAAATTGGTGAACCATTTTATTTGCACAGCATAAAAGATGTACCGAAGAAAGATAAACAAATGCGCTTGCTATTTGATATCCTTACATAGATCGTGCAAAGATGGAAGGGATATAAAAAAGTATCCAAAAGAAACACGCTGGAGCTAAATTAAATATAATTAATAAAATACGAAAATACAGAAAAAAAATATATATATATGTATATATAAAATCTAATTATTTCACGAATGATATCATTCGCAATTTAATTAATTTAATAAATTCAGTAATTAAGTAATGGACATTTGATCTAAAAAAGAATTACTCTAATGCTGATAATAAGAATCTTATGAAAAGTTACTTTTCATAAGATTCTTTTCAAGATATTTCTTTTTAAAAAGTATATCTAACAAATATTTTATGAATTTTGTGTGTGTGTGTGTGTGTTTTAAATGCCATAAATGTTCTCATAAACCATATATCTGTAATGTTTTCATAATGCTCTCAATCTTGGCACGTGGAATCTCAGTATGAAGTTATTTATAAAAACACATACGAGTATATAAAGGATAATGGATAAAATAGGTCAATTTCAAGTTCCCAAACGATGAAACCTTTCTTATGCATGTTTATGTACTTTTTGATGTACTGAATCAAGTGTTAATTTCAAATAATCCTGATGGAAAAATAATGAAAATTGCATTCAAAGCAGTGCATTTTCGTCAAAATCTAAAAATTCAAGAATATGTAACATTTTTTTACCCTCCCTTTCTCTTCCTACCTCTTTCATCCTGCTTCCTTTACTCTTAGTTAACCTAACATTATCCTTTTTGACATAATTTAATCTGGTCCAACCTAATATCATCTAATCTTATCTAACACAACCTACCCGAACCTGCCCCAAACTAATCCTCTCTCCTTTAATTTATATGATTTGATATTTATATTCAATTTATATGATTTTTATGATTTATCTTTAAATTTAATCGAAACAATCACACTTCTTCTTTAGCAATCATCACAATCATGTTCTTCTTATTTTACGTTAATAACATGACAATTGCAATAATAATTGTAGAATTAATAAGCCCTTTTCGTAACATAATCATCTTTCGACTTTAGAGAACGCGTACAAGAAATTACTATTCATTTCCTGTAATCGGCAACGGTAAAGTTTCTTCTTTTCACTGACGAGAATACGAGTTCCGACGAAGTATAGAGAAACCGATGGAATTCCTTTCATATTTTCCTAAATCAGAAAATTTCTACGAAACGAAGAAAGTTACGCATACTACGTAAATTCTAACGAATGCCGCAACGTATTCTTATTCTTATTTCGTGATTTGATTATTATATGCGCATAATGTATTATGAGTATTGCATTTGTTGTAATATATTAATATATTTGTTGGTTTTATTTTCCATGCCTCAAAAGGAATCGTACATTTCCACACTCAAGAAGTGCTTTTATTTAACCGACAAAAAAAATAGAAATAGAAATAGTTTTTATTTTATATTTATCGTATTACTATACATATTACTATTAAATTATTTTATGACTGATAGCTTTTGCGAAAGTAATAATCTTATTGTTACTAAGAAAAAATTCTTTAATAATTCAATTCTTTTAAGAATTATTGCGATATTATAAATATTAATACATTTTATAATGAAACCGGCATATCTTCGAAAATATCGCATTTTAAATTTCCTACTTTTTAATTTTACTCGGAAATACTTATTTTTAAAATTATTATAATTTTAGAGAATTATCTTTTTTATACTCAAAAGTAATAGTGTTAATATCTCATGATAATGCTTAATAGTACAGGCATAATAATATTTAACAGTAATAAGAATTTTACTAATATTAAACAAAATATAAGATATATTTGAGCGCATTTTTAATTAAAATTTTATGCTTGATATGAAAAAATTACGTTTCTAGTTTCTATACCTATTAGTTTCACTTCAGCGTTTTCGAATTTCAATTAGTTATCAGATCAAGGGACTAATGTATGTATTATACTTATACGCCGGCAATATAATTGCTTTTAAAATTACATTATTCATTATTTGTAAGGGAGATGCACAATGCAATCATTCATTGCTTTCTTTTAAAATCGTTTATACATTCTTATCGATCATTAGAACGGTGCGCACTCATTGCGAATGACAAGTCGTTCGATTCATATTTAATTAAATTTTTCAATTGTGAAGTTATCGACCGTAACACAATGAAAAATACCACACAGTTTCTGATTCAATAAATCGTAACGAGATACGAGAATACATGATAAAATATTCCTACCGAAAACTTTTTATCGAAAGAAGTTTTAAATAGATATACTGTTAAAATTTCAGACACTATGACAATAATTTCGCGTATTAATAAATTAAGAAATCATATTCAAGAATTATATTTTAATTCCATTGTTAGTATATCTTTAATGAACTATAAACAATATTTATCAAAAAATTAAATATATTAGATTTTTATATATATTTCACTTGTATTCACTTGTAAATATTTTTTATTTTCCTACTTTGTCTAGCTTTTCACATCTTAAGAAATATCAAATTATATTGAGAAGTTCTCTATTCATGAAAGCGATTTAAAAGACCTAAAGGAACAGATTTAAAGATTCTTTTGTATTACGTTTTGTTTGATAATAATAGTAATAATTCCTTTTCTTAAAAATAATATTCAATGACAAAATATTCTATTAGATTTAAATACGATAAACCATTGAATTGTATTAACCAAGAGATTATGTTAACTATAAAAATACCACAAGAAATTAGAAAGTTGTAAAGAATAATAATATCAATTATATTTAGTAAGATTTTACCATACAAAGTGTTATAACATATAACTATATTCATAAACACAATTGATTTTTCTTATTGATATTTAACAAATCTCGTATATATTATTTCAAGACTAATTTAGGATTTTATTAAAAAAGATATTTAACGTTTCATAATTAGACAAACTCAATCACGTTTCATCAAATTAAATTACAAATCAAGTATATAATATACAAGAACAATAACTGTTAACGAAGATTACAGTCATAATGGTATGTTACGATAAACATAAATGAAACACATAATTAGTTATGATCAATAATACAAGTACACATAACAGAATATGACAAGAGATACATAAGTTATCAGTTAGATTTTGAGAAATATTATTTATATAGCAGCCTTATTGGTGGCGCTTAACACAGCATAGAACACATGTAGTATATTTTGAATGCAAAGTATCATGCAAGAATGTCATGAAAGCGGTTACTTATCTTATGAATATCATCTATGATGAGCGCAGATACAGATTACTCGTAGAGTAATGAAATCACATCTTGTAAGGTTGGTGAAACCAACGAATAACGAACGGCCCGTCCGACTTTCAGAGGATGCGCATCTGTGTGCTTGTGAGGCACCAATATCTATGTGCTTGTGAGGCACTAATGTCCATGTGCTTGTGAGGCACCAATATCTATGCGCTTGTGAGGCGCGGATATCTATGTGCTTGTAAAGCACCAATACTCAGTGCTTGTAAGGCACGAATAACTATGTATTTATTACACAATTACGAATCACTCTACTTTTATTCTTTCGTTACGTAAGAACTAGCACGCGAGACGTCTCGTGGTCGAACAGAAACTGACTGAGACGCTCACTTCCCTGACAACTGAAAATCGCGCGTTGGGACGCTAGACGAATAAAAGAGAGCATCGCTCTTGTTGCTACGCGTGAGCGCAACGCTGATGCTGTTACCAACCGCATCTTGCTATTATACACTGTGGTCATGAATACCGAATCGACTTTGAATATATGCGAAGTTTTAACATTCCGCCCGCCTTCGTTAACACTGTTAACGAACTGGACTACAAAGTGCCTTGAGAGACTGGAAGAGGGCAGACTTTTACAATTGGTCGAGTTAAAATAGAAGACTGAGTACGTATGGTTACTACTCTGGTCAGATGATCTGATCCAGGGTGAATTTGAATAACACGACCAAGAGGCCATTTGGACGGTGGATACCTCTCATCAACCACTAAGACCAGAGTTCCTATCTCAAGCGATGGAACAGTTCTATTCCATTTATACATAGCATGGTATCGTTGTAAACATTCTTGAGACCATCGCTTCCAGAAACTTTCCAGCATTTGTCGTGTAAGTTGCCATCTGGATAGATGTGAAGAATTGAATCCAACAATTGTTGGTTCTGGAATTACTGTTGGAGCACAACCCATTAAGAAATGTCCTGGTGTTAGAGCACTAAGATCATCAGGATCTTCAGTCAGAGGTGTCAATGGTCTAGAATTGAGAACAGCTTCAATCTGTGTTAAGAGAGTATTAAATTCTTCATAAGTAAGAAGAGTCTCTCCCACTACACGTTTTAAATGAAACTTTACGGATTTGACACCTGCTTCCCATTTTCCACCGAAATGTGGCGCGGCTGGAGGGTTGAACTTCCAATGGGTTCCATCATTGGCGAGTAATTTAGCTAATTTTTCCGACTCTTGAGTAGATTGAGTAAATAAGCGTTGTAATTCAGAATCAGCTCCCTTCAGATTAGTGCCGCAATCACTAGTTAGTGTGGAACAAATTCCACGTCGAGCTGTGAATCTTTTATATGCAGCGATGAATGTATCGGCTGTATAGTCTGTAACAAGCTCAAGGTGAATTGCAGATGATGAATAACAAACAAAGAGTGCGATATAACCTTTATAAGTTTTTGCATTCCTTCCTCTCCATGTTTTGATCAAGAATGGACCTGCATAATCAACGCCTGTATGTGTAAAGGGTCGAGCTGGAGTGACTCGTTCGGAAGGAAGCTGTCCCATTAACTGCTGAGCTCTTTTCTGCCTGTACCGCGTACACTTGACACACCTTAATATGAACGTTCTCACAGGAGCTCTGCCACCAATAATCCAATATTCATTTCTTATGTAAGATAGTGTAAGTTGTGTACCACCATGTAAGGTTTTCTCATGAGCGTCTGCTATGATAAGATTGGTTAATGCAGACTTGTTCGGTATTATCAGTGGATGCTGGGCTGAAGATGCAAGAAGAGAACTCTGCAAGCGACCTCCTACACGTAGAAGACCTTGAGAGTCTAGAAAAGGTGTGAGGCGTATCAATGAATTGGATGCAGATAATGATCTTCCGGATGAGAGAATTTTGTACTCTTGATGAAAGTAAGAACGTTGAATGGATTTGACCCAGAAAAATTTAGCCTTTTCCATTTCGTTGGTGGTAATCGTGGAAGTCTTTGATACGTCCTTAAATTTTTTAAAAAGATAAACAGCTCTTTGACAAATTGCAGTAATGCGAAAGAGTTTAGACAGACTCGAATATTTAAATAGAAGATCCCATTGTTTCTGTGATTTGCGTATTACATTAATTTTTGCAGGTCTTTCTTCGAGCATTATCTTGGTAGAAGTTAATGGTGTCGTAATAGGCCATTCTGATGGTGATAGTGATAGCCAATTAGGACCTTTCCACCATATTGTGAGTTCTGAAAGTTGAGCTGGAGTTATGCCTCGAGTAGCTAAATCTGCAGGGTTTTCTTTTCCTGGGACAAATTTCCAAGTTGCTTGCGGCAATGTCTCTTGAATAAAACAAACTCTGTTTTGTACAAATTCCTTCCATCTTGAAGGATGATTCGAAATCCATGTATAAGTGATGGATGAATCAGTCCACATAAAAACAGGTACATTCTTTAAATCAAGTACGCTTAATACATGTGAAACAAGTTTAGTTAAGATAAAAGCTCCGGACAATTCAAGACGAGGAATTGTAAGTTTCTTCAATGGAGCTACCTTCGTTTTGGATGCCAGGAGAGTAGTTTGAATTTCTCCTTGATCGTTGGTTACTCTGGAATAAACCACAGCTGCTAAGGCTTGTTGAGAAGCATCACAAAATCCATGGATTTCAGTTGAGAAACCAGATTTGTATTGAATCCATCTAGGAAATTTAAGATATTGTAAATCATTTAGACTATTTACAAAGTTGAGCCATCTATTCTTCACAGGTTCTGGTAATGGGTCGTCCCAATCTAGTTTAATGGTCCATAGCTCCTGTATAAAAATTTTTGCGGTAATAATAATCGGAGATAAGAATCCGATGGGATCAAATAATTTAGCTATAGTGGACAAAACAATTCTTTTTGTTATTGTATCATTAGTAGGAGATTTCCATGTGAATTGGAAGTTATCTGATGTTGGTTGCCAGCATAATCCCAGTGTGTGAATCATGATGTTATCATCAATGTCAATACTTGTACTGTTTATCCGTTTTTCCAGAGGTATGGAATCAATGACTGCGGAATGGTTACTTATCCATTTTTGGAGATTAAAACCGCCCGCCATGCAAAGATTATTAAGTTGACTGACGATTTCTTGAGCTTGTTTGATCGTATCAGCTCCGCCAAACACGTCATCCACATATCTTCCTTTTTTAAGAATTGGAGCAGCTAATGGATATTTTTCTCCTTCGTCCTCGATAAGTTGCAAAAAGACTCGTAATGATAAATAAGGAGAACAGGCAAGTCCGTAGGTTACCGTAGTGAGTTCATAGGTACAATGACCTTTGGCAGGATGCATCCACAGAATTCTTTGCAGGGACCAATGTTCAGGATGAACTTTGATTTGACGAAACATTTTCTCCACATCTGTAGAAAATACATAACGAAATAAACGAAACCATATTAAAATATCAAATAAATCATTCTGAAGTTTAGCTCCAGTATGAAGAATATCGTTTAAAGAAAATCCAGAAGTGGTGGAACTAGATCCATTGAACACTACTCTTAATTTTGTAGTGAGACTTTGTTCCCTCCATACTCCATGATGTGGAAGATAGTAAGTGTTAGGAGGTGTTGTTTGTTCTTCTAAGACCAAACGCATGTGTTCTAATTTTTCATATTCGTGAATAAAGTCCGAATAAGCTTGAGCATAGTCCGGGTTTCGTTTGAATTGACTGAAGAGTTTAACTATTAATCTTGATGCTTTAGCATAAGAGTCTCCGAGGTTCTCTATTGGTTTTTTAAATGGAAGTTTAACTATATATCTTCCTTGGCTATCTCTTGAGTGAGTCGATTTAAAATGTTCTTCACACTCCTGTTCTTCTAAAGATAGACAAGATGAGTTTTTTAAAGTAGGATATTCTTCTAGAGTCCAGAATCTGCGTAGTAAATCGTACAGATTATCATCTATAGAAACATGAAAACTAAGCGCTGTATGACCAGCAGGAGTAGTTTCAGGATTTATTGGTCCAGATACGATCCATCCAAGAGTTGTGCATTGTGCAACTGGAGAGTTGTATGCTCCTTTAATAATTCCGTCTTCGATGATTTTACTGTGAACGTCAGCGCCAATAATCATATCAATGGAGCCTTGTTTTAAATAATTTGGATCTGCTAACGTTAATCCATTTAAATGAGTCCACGAACTTGAGTCCACTACAGTTGAAGGAATGGTCGTTGTAAGCTTTGGCAAAATATGCGCTGAAACCGTGCACTTGAAAGTAGAGTTGAAATGTGGTCGTATCACAAAAGAAGTCAAACCTTTTGTCTTGATTGATTTTTGAGCTCCTATTCCGACTAATGGTATTTGAGAATATTGTCGAGGTAGATGTAACCGTTGAACCAGGCGTTCCGTAATCAATGAAATCTCAGATCCTTGATCCACTAATACTCGTATAGTTGTTGATATTCCATGAGAGTTAATAATCTTGACTTGTGCTGTAGCTAGTAATACAGCTGATCTAAGGTTTGGTTGTCATGAGGAATGTAACACCTTTGTTTCTCCTTTTTCAGAAGAAGCCGCTTCCACTTGTGTGCTGTTGGATTTCGTTGATGTTTTCAGAGGAATAGATGTTGTTTGATGAATCGTAGTATGATGTTTCGCTGCGCACTTCCTACAGCGTTTTGTTACACGACATTGAGAAGACCGATGTTGTCCTAGGCAATTATAGCATAATTTATGCTTCGAGATTAACGCTAATCGTTGTGGAATCGTTTTGATAGCATATTGTGGACAAGTTACCACATAATGTTTCTGTGAACAAATGGGACAAGGTTTCCCGAAAAATGTAACATCTTCTTTAGATTTGCCATGAAAATGAGATTTTAAAGAACTCTGGTGTGGCTGAGAGGCAGGTTTTCCACCGCGAGATCTTTCATAAGCTTGTAAAGAGAGAAATCGTGAGACAAGAAATTCAGTTAACTGTTTCCATGTTGGAGGTTCTTTGAAGAACCAAGATGTTGCTCCCAAGCTTTTACAGATTCAGAATCTAATCTTTCAACTACAATGAAAACAAAGAAATCATCCCAAGCTGATACTGGTCGTTGAAGACTTTCAAGAGTTCTATACAGTTGCATAACATGAGTATACAATTTTTCCAATTCTGCTGCAGATTCTTTAGTTATACGTTTTAGTGAGTGTAACGAATGTAGAGCATTATTGACTAGTAACCGTTTATTTTCGTAATAAGAAATCAAAGCTTCCCAAGTTTTTTGAAAAATTATCTGCTGATAAAGTAGTATTCTTAATTAAGCGAGCAGCAGAACCAGTTAAACTCGTTTTTAAATATTGTAATTTTTCTACTGGGGATAATGTAGGATGATTCAAAACTAATGAACAAAATAGATCTTTGAAAGATAACCAATCTGAGGGTGTACCATCAAATTTGGGAAGATCTATTCGAGGAAGTCTCGCATGATGAAAAAATGCTGGTAAACTATTTGACAAATTAATAGTTTGAGAGGAAGAAGTACTTGGGATAATTTCTAGATCCGGTTCAGAAAGAGCATTTAATTTTTCTACTGATTCAACATAATTTTCATGTGTTAAAGAGAAAAGATTATCCGAAAAATAAGAATGATTCAGTATAACCAATTTGTCTTCATTATTCAATGATTGAACGGCTAATGTGATAGCTTTATGTGCTAAAGAAAAACGCTCCCAATCATCTTTGAGAGTAGAGAGACGTGCTTGTACTCTATGAGTGGTTAAATTAGTCAATCCATTTTTAACAAAATTATCATAAGAATGAGTTATAATATCTGCAAGAAGTATTTGTTGATCAATGTGATTTTTTACGTGATTGAGTCTCATTCTGAATATAGTTCACTAAATCCGGCTCGAAGGACCAAAATGTTTGATAATAATAGTAATAATTCCTTTTCTTAAAAATAATATTCAATGACAAAATATTCTA